>CABEGB010000850.1:0-190038 GCA_901521435.1 Crematogaster levior | reverse complement strand
ATAAAATAAATGTAGAAATAGAATTGTATTGTAGGCATAAAAACATTTTGTATATTGACTGTGTGCGATCTATTATGTACCATGACTTATTTATATTATGTATTTAACTGAAGTTTCGACCGCTAATATATTAGAGTTTAGAAACACTAATATTTCGTTACCAGTCCAGCGGTCGAAGCTTTAGTTAAATACATAATATAAATAAATCATGGTACATAATAGATTAAGAAACATGTATTAAACATTCGAAATGTTTGGAAAAACAAGTGATAAATAACAAATTAATCGAGTGGCGGAATACTTTTCGTTTATCCGCTAACGTCTTATGTTATGTTTAATATTGAAATAAAGTTGAAAGATATTTCATCAAGATATTCAGATTAATTAATACCAAACGTAAAATTTTTACATAAATTAAATACTTTATTAGGTTTTTTCAATATAAAATAATTCAATTGGCGTCAATAATTTAATGAAAAGCTATATATACATTACGTATATATACTTATACATTTGACGGTAATAATATTGATGGAACATAGTAGGAGCAACCTTTTTTGTGGTAATAAAATGCGATCATTTGATGAAAGTCGTTGACAGTCGGAAGAATGAATAACGGCATAACAATGTCCGTTCAACATGTGGTCCGCGTGATCGAAAACGTGGAATATTATTTTCTGCTCTTCTTTCTTTCTTTTGCATAAATGTCAGTGCATAGAGAAGATTAATTATTTTTCTAGTATAGTAGATGATCTACCTTTTGTTCGGCTCCTGCTTTCACGATAAAGAAGATTTCATTATCACGCATCGCCAACTTATATACATTATGATAGCAAAATCATTCAAACCTAGAAATCTATTTAAAAGTTTTCTACAGAATTTACAATTTTAAAAGAGTAATTTTTAATAATGCATTATATGCAACGCTCTTTGACATTTATAATTACAATGCATCATTATCTAAAAAAAATTGTAAGTTTCAAAAGAACATGTGCGTTCTAAATATGAAAATTATTTAATCAATAAAACAACATTTATTTTCTATACCTATAAGGTAATTAAAAACAAAAGAAATTAAGATTAAATTGAAGCTAAGTAAAATAGGAATAGGAGAAATACGAGAAAATCTTACAAAACTTTGATTACTTAGTTCTGTATTCTGTAAGAAGATTTTTACTTCATAAGCTCTATAGTTAACTCTGTTCTTTAGTTTTTCTTTTTTCTGCTCTTCAATTTTTTTTCTTTTGCTCTATATGCTACATAGCTTATGGAGATATAACGTTATACAATATGCCTCATGTCTTAAATTTCGTTGCCTACCATTAGACGAGATATCAGGTAAACTTAAAAATGTTTACTCGATTATTGGTGTGAGGATTAATCGAGATTTCGTGGATAAAATTGCTTTGGAGAATCTTTCATGATCTCCCAAAGGTCAACAAGGAGAGAAGAACAGAATGTATTGGCAATGTATTGGTCGAGTTTAATTCGAAGCAACCGTGAGTGAAAATTGTCGTGCAAGGAAATTTATGGAAGAAAATTATATTTGAAAACAATTTAAGATTTAAAAAAATTGATTACAAGCACAGTTAACAATTTTTAAAATAAAAACATAAAATGTATGTCAAAACAAGTTCTTAAGGAATTAAAGTATATTAATAACGTTTATAATATTGCTAAAAAAATATTAGAATTCTATAAAATAAAATTCTAAATATTGTCTCGTTGTAGTTTTGACACTCAATACACACCAATTTCTTTACAGAAATTGTCATAAGTATACACATTGTGTATCTTATATTATTTTATTTCTCAATTTCTCTCGTTACGATGGCTGCATTCCAATGCAGTTTAAAGTGCTAATGACTTAAACTCTATTCAGAAATTTATATTATGTGTAATGCCTACAATTAGACTTTTTTAGTCCTCGAATATTACGTAGTACATTTATCATGAGAGATAATTAATATTAATAGACATTTTATTACATTTTTTTATACTCTGTGTAATATTGCAAATATAATATTATTTTCAATCCCATGTAATTTATATTTAAGCATAATTTAATAATTTTTTTTTTTTAGAATTCTAGACGCGGTATTTGTTTTCAAAAACTACTAGTCGTTTTAATAGTTATTTACAGTAAGTTTATTAAAAAATCGTTATAGATACACAGTTTTTTTATTTCCTACGGTATACCAGGTGCGTACGAATGCATTTTAAAGTACTAACGGTGATACGAAGTCAATAGTAAGTGCTATCGTCTTTCTGCACCGAGATGATATCTGGATACGTTCGTTGAATATATAATGAACTAAAAATGTCCTGAAGGAATTGACAAAATTTATTACAATGGCAATGACAAGTAATGATCATCATACGCTAGTTATTTTGTTATTTTCAACTTGAAAGTAATAGAAATGATTAAGTAAGAGAGACCATAAATTCCATTTCAACCATCTTACAAGCGCGTAAATGTCACAAGGTTATTTACGATCATGTATTGCGAATTTTATATTTCCACGCCAGTTAGAATACCCGATTCATACATCATGCGATGATGGAAGAATAATAATTAACACACTTTGCAATAATAAAATGTTACACCTGAGAGAATGTTTTTTTATACTTATTAATCAATAAAATTTTAAACTAAAATTCAATCAATTCAAAGAGAGTTTTAGGAATAACATATTAATATTTGCAATGTTAAATCAGATAAAAATTGTAAATAAAATTGTGATAAAATAACAACAAATGAAAATCCCTTTCAAAACTTTGGTTTAGACGATATTAACATCAATTAAAAATTTAATGTATAAAAATGGAACATTATGGATTATTTGGTTAAAAAGTTACTCTTTACAGCTTTTAAAACTATGGAGGTAGTTGATGTTATATGACGTCAACTTATTTAAAAAAATGTAAAAACAATAGAATTTTGTTTAGCTTTATCGAAGAAAAAATTTTCTGTGCTACAGTTATTTTTTTACCGAGCTCGAGGCTACAAATTGGTATTCCGGCGCCAGCATGTAAAATTAGCGAACGTCGCGAACCGCACTCGCGATTTATTTTTTCGTCGCATTCATGGTCGACTGTCGCTGAATTTATTCTCGCTTATTGGCCGCCACCCAGATCTCAGGTCCATTCTCCCGTTGCCGTCGTGCTTGTTAAAAAGTGCGACGTGAAAAAATGTACCGTAAATTGGAGTCATTTTATGACTACAGTATTCCAATAATGACGACAGGATAAATCCGGCGCGATAAATATAACTCCTTATTAAGAAAGTAAGCGACTTGTGAAATTGTTATTATTGTACTCTCTTCAGCTAATTTTTTTTCAGCTGCATTCGCTAAAATTTGACAATCGTAATCCTTCTCATTATATAAATCTTCATAAATTTTACCATCTTATCTACTTTCATACAGTCTCTCTCATCACTCATTGAAATCCTAGGATTGTAGAATTAAAAGTGAAAAGAGTCCTCTTTCAAATTTTATCATATTAAAAACATCTTGAAGAAAATTAGAAATGCAGTAGCGTTTTATAATTTTGACTAACGTAGTTTGTTTGTTCACTAAAAAAAATAATTATTTCTTTATTTATTTAATCAAATTTTTAACAGATTTACCTAATATACTTGGTTTTTCTATTTTGAAATTTCTCAAAATCATGCATCATATTTTTTAATTATTATTTTTAAAAAAGTATTGCTATTTTTATTGGATAATTCTCTCTCTTTCTCTTCTAATTCAATTTTATTCTATTTTTAAAGTTTTATTATCAGATGTCTCGCATATCTTTTAGCTATTTATGTTCAAGTGTTCTTTACTTTCGCGTGCAACGTGCACATAACAAGCCAATTTTATGGTAAATGCTAAAAATAGCAAATACTTCCCAGAGGAAATCGCTCGCAACGTTTTTTTTTTATCCCAGAAAAGTTTCCTTGAGACACGAATAATAAACGCAATCGAGAAACTAATTTCTCGAAAATTGTGCGCCTCGGTGAAACTTTGCACAATTACACATAAAAGCGACAATTAGCGCACTGAACACGAAACTTAACATACCCAGACACTCAAGTGACACCATTCGACAAATAAAATCTAATTTTGCAAATTACTGTCGGAATGAACTCATTAATGGAAAAACGATAGAGGATAATATCTTAACATTTTATACAAGTACTGATAAAGTGCTTTATTAATGGATTCTATCTCAATTGCGTTATTAATGGATTCTATTACTTTTTATTAAAAAAGCTTAATTGGCATAAATTTTTCTGACATACACAAATCTTAAGGATTTTAGAGCATTTAAATCATCATAGTGACATAACTATCATAATTCGCACAAATTGTGTTACGTTTACTATGTAAAATGTAATATTAATGCCATGCATGCTAATTCAGATTGTATACCGATTATTACGGTGAACTTGGTTACTTGCACAATGCTTCACCGAGACAACTAAATGTGATTACGCTACGACGGAAGTATTATACTTGCTGATTCAATTGGAGAAATGCATCACCTAATATTGTCTCGAAAACAATTTATCGCGTGAATAATTTGTTATTGAAGTTGTTGACGAAAGCTAACATCCAGTGGGTGGACATTATCTGACTGATTTCAGACGCGCATGACTTTGAAGTTTATGCAGTGTATAGTTTTGAAACTAAAACTAATCATCAAGCAACTAAACTTTGTTTGAAATCATGCGGAGAATTTACCCGAGAAAAGCGGAATTTCATAAATGATGCATACACGAATCTCTCGACATAATAACATTTTATATCATTAGTTGAAAGTCAGAAAATTAACTATCTTACACACTATCACACATACATAGACGTAAAAAAATGTAATTTCAAAAAATATAATATCATTAAAAAATGTAACATCTGAAAAATTAAATAAATTATACCAAAAAAAATCTATAAGAAGAAATCTTAAGATTAAAATTCAATTATTGAAACAACGTAAAGTTTAATATATTCTATATTTTTGAATAGTTTAACAAATTGTGTTGAAAGAGTGTCATAATTATTTTTAGACTTTTTTATTTCTAAATTAACCTGTATTGGTCAATTGTTTTGAGAACATGCAAATAGTAAATATTGAGTCATTTTATAAATAAATTAATGTGAAATTTGATTGATTGTTGATTAGTCATGTTATTCGTCGCACGACGCTGACTAATTTTCAATCGAACCATGAATTGAAAAACAAATTAAATCGTCCGTACGTACACGGTAGACTTTAATTTAATCGGAGTGAGTTCGAGGTGAACATATTCAATTTGGTGAATTTAACTACAGTTTCGTGCTAGTTATTCCAAACACGCTGTCTGTCTCAATGTTACTTACGTGTAGTGAGAAAGTTAGGACAACGCGATGTTCGGTAGGATTCCACGTCCATAGAATTCCACTTCGATGTGAATCGAATGTATATACATATAATAGTATAATATATATAGCATATGTCTCTGCATTAAGCTCCACTTTATACTGTCAGTTTCTTAATTTCTTTTAGACAAACCAAAGTTACCGCAAGACTCAAGAAATAAGCAAAATAAGACAAAATAGAGTAAGATTTTTGACACTTTGAGATAATAATTCTGTGAGCAAGCAACTCATATATGCAATTTTTTTATAGTGCAAGTAAGTGCAAATATATATTGTGACAGTATTTTAACTAAAAAGGACGTGAACATCAATCACATAACTAAATTAACTTTAATGCGAGTGACAATACATTAAGCCTTAAATATGCAGTTATTTTTTTGTATAATTATTTGTTATATGTACGTAATGTCTTAAAATTATTTAAATTTTCAAAAGCCTTGTAGTGAAGAGTTTTTTTAATAAAAAGAAGTTCTGCCTACTTTATTAATAAGATTTTAAAAAATATGCAATAAAAATAATACTCTCCATACTTTTCCTCAACAATCTGTTCCTCTATTTAAATACAAGTAAAATTATTTCGCATTTAGCTTTAAATTAATTTATATAGATTAGTTTAAAAGAATGACAATAAAAATTATACTTCAAAATACAAGTTTTTAGACAAATTTAATCATTCGATGAAGAATGTCCTTAACCAGAAGACTACTCATGCTACTCACTTTTGAATTGCTCTGTATGTTACTTTATTTGCTCCGCAATGCTAGCATCGTAGCATGCGACAAACAAACATAAATTGAATGCGAAGTTCCATCGGTGGTCTCCTGCCGATTGCATCCCCTATTTTGCACGAAAACGCGCTAGGCACAGTGATTTCGTTTTAATTGTATCTACCGAGTCTGGCTTTAGACAGATCTATTCTACTAACAGTAGAAAGTTACGGACATGGCAGATGACATTTTTTTATTTACTATGCACACGCACTATTCTGATGCTATTCACGACAGATATCATAAAAGAAAACGTTAATAAAACAGTTGTCGCCCTACATATTTTTATTTCGCATATTTATAAGTTCAATAATTTTAATAATTTTGTCATTAATATGCTTTTGCATGTAAAACATTACGCTACTGTTATTATATGCAATTACATGCATTATTCTGCATATAAATTCATATTTTTTATTTTTAGTGTAGATTTATATTTGTGTATTTGCAATTTTAAATACATGTTAATTCATATTTGGTACATTGTATGCAGAGACTTCACTAAAGATTCTTGAATTCTTAGTAAGAAAATACTTTAATTAGTTACTGTAATGTATTGACAATTTGTGCAATTCTGTGAATTAACTCCTACTCTAAGATTTAATTAATACAATGTTGTAGTGCATTGTACGTTATGCTATACGATTATGCTGCATACCCATTTATAAAGTTCACAACAGATACAAGAGAGTTAATTTGATCAACTAATGAAATTATCAACTAGAGCGATCAAATCGCGTCGATTATGAAACTTAATTTACTAGTAATCAGATTTAATTAACGTAATGTCAAAACTGAGTATTAACTGTTGCGACGAATTACGATTTGAGCTAATTAATAACTAACTGAGCTTATAAATTAAATCTAGAGATAATATAAGAATTTTATTTTAATCAGATAACTCGCAGTCTCCGAATTGTGTTTATTACATCTTATTTTAACTAGGCAAAGGTTATCTAGGCAAAGTAATTTCTCGAATGCAATTTCTCCTTACAATCACCATTTACATTTACAATTAAATAATATCTTCAAATCTTTCTGCAAAAACATATAATCCTCGATTAATATTAATTGCTTTATCGATCAATACAATCTGATGCAAATTTTATGAAACTCTTTATAAGTTTAAATATAAGGGTGGATACAAATGAGATTTAATGCAATACATTGTATCTCTACAATGCATTTATAATTTTTCGTTTAACGTCGTTTATTTATGGGAATGTAGATTTATATAAACAAGACTATTAAACGGCGCTCAGCGAAAACAAACATTTCTACGATCTCGCAATTTATAGCGTATTTATTCTGTGAAAAACGTTACGAGTTAAATAATGAGAATCGGGAGGGGACCGAGTTAACACTACAAAGATCACTATTTCTTCGCAGAGGTATTTCGACTTCCCTTCGCAATCGAATCCATTACATCCTCTTATGGATTCTGGATTGATCGAGAGGGAAAGAATTTGTGATAAAACTCGTGCGGGCATGCTAATCGATTGCTTGCTTGCTCGCCAAATGACACACTCGATTTAACCCTGATCGGTTTCTGATAATACTCGATTTATTCGGAACGTTCGTCGCATGTTCTGTTGGGCCTGTTTCGTTTTTCGATCAAACATCGTGATCGACGTTATCAGAGAATTCTTTGGTGTAGATATAAAGAAAAATAAACTTTGTAAAAAGCTCAAATTTTCAATATACAAGTGAAATTAACACTTTTGAAATTTTTGAGATTTTATAATGTCAATATTTATTGGTATTATTATATTATATTTACCTGCAATATTTTAAATAATGATAACAGATATTATTCGTTATCAACATTTATTATAAACTGTCAGCGCGCATCTAAAGTTACAAATCGTTAAATCGTAATTACAATATCTTTTCAAAAGCTACTGAGAACATACAATAATTATAGTAGAACATTTTTATTACTCCCTCTGAACTATGTTTTTCATAAACTTACTGTTTCCATCAAAATTTAATGAAAGGTTCTTGTGTTTAAGTAAGTAGAACTGTAAAGCGAAAATAATTTACGTGCGTAATTAATGGCCGTGAACTTGCAGAAAAGTAGTTACTTTTCACTTTCTCGACAGAATCCAAGCGTTCCTCGACTCATTTTATTAGTATAAATTTTAGTCATTATATCTTATTGTATAAAGCAATGGAATAAGTATATCTTATTTAAATATCTAGATAAAGCAATTAAAAGATATATACTAATAATTATCTACGTCTCTTCATTGATTAAGAGAATTATCAATCCTATGTATACTGGAGAAATAAAATTACAGTTGAGAGAAAACTTCAAACAAAATAAATACGAGAATATAAAAATCATCTATGTATAAACATTCCACAATTCCTGATAAAACACTATTTATAATCTTAGCAGGTATCTTATTTTTTAACCATATGATACTAATAATACATATATTACGTATACATGTTTTGATATATAGTTGTACATATATTTCGATTCTTCACGTGTTACGTTATAGTATATTACGCGTTATAATATATTACAAAAATGATAAATAGACTCAGTTCTGCAACGCGCAAGCAACTTTAAAACCTCACCTTTTCGTTAGAACAAATTTCACGAAATAAGAAAAATTAGAAGTTAGAAATAAAATTCTACAACGTCAACATTATATAATGACTCAAATATAACCAAACTGTAATCGTCAAATTCAATTCTATGTGTTACATGATTTTTTTACATTAGAAATAAAATTATATTAGAAATAAAATTTCCCGTGCTAACATTATCTCGAATATAATGTCCGAATTATAATTCTCCTGAGATATAATTCTATATTGAGATATAATTCTATATAATTATATATGCGTATACAATTCCATTTTTTTACGAATAAGAGTTGGAGTCATTATTTTTGCATAAAAACTAAAAATCACGAAAATAACACTTGGTTTCTTATTGCATAACTGCATTCAAATAGTATTCTGTTTGGAACTCTATCGTGAATAAAGTTGTTTAAAATGAAGACAAAGCCCGAAGAAATTTCTAGACGAGAGCAATTACACTGAGACAACCAAGTCAAATGATCGTAACGAATATTTCCTGATGCTCATATTTAGCTCGTTATTACCGGGAAAGTCATTGAGCGAAAGAGGAGAAGAGGTAAAAGCGACTCCATGCATTGATCAAGTGTTTAATAGAAAACTAACGAACTCATGAGTAACTAACTTGTTGCGAAAGCCGTATTAAAACCATATCGGATCTCCCCGACGATGGTTTCAGTGTTACAGAATATAATAGAATGTACAGGAACTATTCGCGAGTCAGGAAATCGGGTATTGGTTTCGCTTCGTTATACATTCCACGAGTAGTTGTCTACCATATCCACGTGTTATCGTGTTGTCTACCATATCCAATCGTGTTATACCTCATCATCGCCCGAAGGCCCCGAGTGGAAAAGAGCGAAGGACTTGTGGGACTAGAGAAAACTCTCGTTATCATATCGGAAATATTGTGATCGATATTCCGTAATGCATTGCACCTCGGAGACGCATCTGTCGCGGCCGTCAGTTTCAATACTCTATTTCTCGGTTATTTTCATCAGACTACCTGTAAAAACGCAGTTCAGCGAGTTTTTATGCCAGAACACGTAAATACTTTTTTTATTTCAAACTTGAACCAAGACTCAACGGAGAGTAAATGATAAGGTATCGAGTTTTTCTTTCTCTTATGCGATATAATAAAGTAAGATATTAATTTAATGCAGATGTGTTATCTGTAGTCTGTACGATAACAAACTGCATTTATTAAGCAGAAATAATATGATATTAAATAGAAAAGTTTAAACAGATTCAACACACTCGACAAAGGAAGGCTTAGAATGTGTTCACTGTATGAGACAACAAATATGGTTAGAGCATATAATAAAGAGCAATAAACTATTGGCCAATTAATAGCAGCTCTATTCGTATATCAAGATAATTTTCAATAATTTGTGTAAAGAATTATTTTTATGCAAAATGTGAAACAAATAATTATGAGATGATATATCGTGAATATAATAACGTAAGAATTTTTAAATCTTTCAGTTTTCCGACACTGAAGATGACCTCATTACAGGTCAAAACGTTTGTCGTTTATATGTATATGATTTGTTTGTATCATTAGCACGATCTGGCTTGATTCATTACCCTCTTTGTTATTTTTATTGTTATAAATTTAGTTTCTCGTATTTATTATTAATGTTTACATTATACATCAATTTCTTGTAGAGTCTTTAGCTTCTAGATAAAAAAATGAATTAAAGAATAAAAATTCGTAACAAAATTAAAATTTTTTCAACAGCATTTGAGGATTTAATTTTGTTACGGCAAAATTAATTTTTTTTCATAAAAGTAATATATTTCTTAATCTTAAATTAATATTACTAAAATGTTTAAAATATATTTCAAGTAAGAATAGAAATAGCATACGTACAAAAAGATTCTATGTGGGGTGTTTCTTTTTCTCAAACCATTTTCATTTTACTAAAGCTGACCCTGTAAAAAAGCGATACCACGGCGTTTCCGTTTCGATTTCACGTGAATGCATTTCATATAGATATTCATCCGATCGTTCTGCGTAACTGCAGATGGCATTGATGACCCTCATCTGAATAAAATATGACTTAATATCTCTATTCTCATCCCCAAGAGCAAAAGCACATGTGGAAGACGCGTATAAAAATATTTTATTTCGATGTCTAACACACATCCATGACACACATTCTCCTTTCGAAAATAAATCGAATAGAAAAAAATATCACTTTACATCAGATATTTTTAAGACTATTGTCAGACTATTTTTCCAGCATATGTCTCTACGTACAAGTTATTAAATTAATTCGTACTCCAAATTTATCCAAACGTTTAATAAATTTAAAAGTATCATGAAGTATCTTGTGTGTGTGCATGAGATATCTACGTGTAATTACATGTAGATATAATAATAACGTATCTATCGATACACATACGTATAAAGATACAAAATTATTTGCATATATATTTTGTCTGTTGATTTGCATATTTTACATGTAAAATTCGTAATTTAAATGTATATAAGCCACTGTGAAAGCTTTGCATTTTTATATTTCGAGGACAAAATGAGACATAACGTGCTTCTTGTACGTTCCCTTTGATATACTCGCATACATTTACTCACTAAGCTTTTGTGCGATTATACAAGAAAAAAAAATTTATTCACGACACTTTCTTAGATGAAAAACATCTTTGTCGAGCAGAGACATGCATAGAGGTTGAACTTTGAAACATGGGTATTCAAAAACTTTGTCATCTTGTAAAAAAAGAAATTACAAAAGTATCTGTTCAAAGAGAGGAAATACAATGCACATAAAAATACTTAAGCAGATATGAGATGTCTTATGTGTCTAAAAAATTTTTTTATAAATGTTTATATAATTTAAGATAATTTAATTATTTTATTAGATATTAAATAATAATTGTAAAATATAGAAAAACATAAAACGCGAAATAAAATAATGTAGTTTTTTTATGTCAAATTTCTTGTAAATTAAGTTTCTTAATAACTTGATATATCTTTTGTTATTGCAGATAATAAAAACAATATAAATATTTCTTTCTGATTCTTATACTTTTATATTTTATTGTCAATACAATCTATTGAATAAGAATAACACTGCCTAAAAAAATATTTATATTTATAATGTTTCCTTCGGTAGATAGAATAGCAATAGACGAAAGATACGTATGGAAATCGCGCGGATGAAAAATATCGTTTTCACTCTAGAAAAATGTGAATGAACCCAGTGGAAAAATGCGAAACTTCACCGAAGAGAAAACATCAAGATACTATCGGTATTCCGTCGAGGCACATGTTACGAATATACCTGCTTCGAAAGAAACATCAATCGCATAAAACTTTCACATAATTTTTTACTAAACCTTGTAAAAGAATTTCCGTAAGGAAGATGGAAGAACTTGTTCTCTTAAACATATTATAAATTCAGATTAGAGATCTAGAAAATGACACTACCGTTATTTGTAAGAACGTTAATAAAAAATGATATATCTATAATTTTTAACGTAGAAAATTTTTAATGTCAAAATTATTGCTATCTCGATTCGATCTTCGATCGAATTATTGCTATGTAAAGTAAAGTTGATTTCTTTCAATCCACATTTCGCAAAATTTTTATAATTTAGAACCACATTTACTAAACCTCAATTTTCCCTGTTTGCGTTTCTCTGTGAAATATTAAAAATAGTGAATTAAAATAGTGAATTCAAACGCTTAAACCGCTCAAATTATGACATTTAATCAATAAATAAACTTTATCAATAAATCTGCCATTAAGATTAAACGTCGGTACACTTTTCTCCTTCCCCTCTTCTCTTCGCTTTTAAATAAACTTTATCAATAAATCTGCCATTACTCGTGAGATTAAACGTCGGTACACTTTTCTCCTTCCCCTCTTCTCTTCGCTTTTATATTTGTATGTCTGGTTAAAACCTCTCCAGCCGGAATAAAGAAAAAGGTCAGATGTTGGTGCTACTTATGGATTTTGCTGTGTTGGCACCCGAATGTCTGGCTTCTGGCTCCGCCTTGGCTGGTAGAGTCGATGATTCACAAAGACATATACACAGGGTGTTTCAAAAGTAGATGATAAATAAAAAACTTTTTATGTAAATTGTTTCATTACAGTCATCCACATTAAAATTATTGAAAAATACTCTCTACTGAAAATTATTGCTCAATTAATGAAGCTTATTTATCTTTCGTAAAAATTCAACGAAGAATTTAATCATTAATTAAGTCATGATAAATACTTGTATATATATAAAATAAAAATAAGGACACATTGCTTTCCATTTTCTATTGATGTACGCAAGGGCTGACTATATACGCATTTTTACTACTGTTAACATACCGCGCCAGAGTTCGGAAATAATTATTTTTTTCTCTTTCCGCACGGCTTCGTTTCTCCGCCTTATCGAGACCGTCGTATCGACGTCGAAGGGTTGTTACATCGAATCCGACGGGGCCGTCACTCAACCCTCTCACTCGTCTCGACACCAGAGCCTGACGAGGTAGCATCGAGCTAACGTCGTTACTTTATCGATCGCGTTTTGCAGACGAGAGCAGGTCTGAGAGATATACAATCGAGAAATTCCATGACATCCGAATCATCAGACGCGATAATTTTGCCCTCAAAATACTAAAAAAAGTACGTTCCTCAAGATATCTTAAAATTCATCCGACATAATATAGAAGCCTGAGTTTGTTATCAATTTTTTTATTTTGATCAACATTGATCGATAATACGGCAATCGTACGTAAAAAAAAGTCGCCATACCCTCATTCCGTTTGACTCCACTATCTCCAAATCGGTACGTCTAGGAGCTTTTTAAGCAAAAAGACTTAAGAGCGACACTTTCGTAACGTCAACTTGAGATTAGCTTAGAACTGGCAAATCCACATTTGCTATTGAATCAAGAATGAACGATATACGTGCAATCACAATATGGTAATTTTACATTTTCCCTGGTACATATCGCATGAGATCAATACGTTTTTAAGTGCATTAGCTGAATGTAATAAAATATATGTAAGAGCTCGTTTAGCATGTCGTATTAATCCGATTTTTTCATTCCGTTAGCATTTAATCTCTAATGATATATTTTATTTATACACTTATAAGAGAAAAATTTTGATATTTGTAACATCCTTCAAATATTTAAAGTATTACGAAAAACAGAGAGATAACGCCACAATTCTAGCTCAAATTATGTTTGATATAAATGTAGAAGTGACATCACACAGTCACACAAATTACGTTAAATTGAGTTAGGATGGTAACTTATTTTCCATAACTCCTACATCCACGCGTCTTCTTCTCGACTTGGTTTTCTCGTCGATGAGGATTGTAATAGTCGAAAACGTTGTTGGTGTCGAAAGCGCGATATTTCGGGCGTAAAACATTGGCAAACACGATGGCGTTACGTAGGTGCCCACCTAACTGGCGTGCCAACGGCAGTGATAACGAATGGAAGCCACTCATTGGCCCGCGATTTATAATCCCTCGCATAGAGTACGCGTGTATGTGCTTGCGTACGAACGAGTGAACGGTCGGGTAAGTGTACGAAAGAGAGAGAACGAGGGAAAGAGAGAAAGAGAGAGAGAGAAACCTATCTCTCCCACTCTCCGCAGGTGGAGATACGCTCGCGCCAACATCGACATTACATTCCACATTAACCAAATTATGATTTAAGGTCTCGCATTGTCGGCGTGCCGATTGTTCACATCCAAATAGTCCTCATTCAGGGCCCGATATAAATTATAATATGCGAGCAATTACGTTGATGCGCATAGTGGTGCACGTGGAACTTCGACGTGGAGCGAGAAAGGGCGGCGGCGATGACGGGGGCGGGAGAGAGGGTAGTGGAAGCGGGATACGTTGATAATTTATTATTCGCCGTTACTGCTCGAGCGTCGCTCGTTGATGTCGTGAAAGGGGGAAACGAGAGACGCGAGAATTTGCTTGATAGCGCGCGGCAGAAATTGAATAGCTCTGTTTATTTTCGCGCTCGATTCGCTTCGTTTCGAGGATCACCCTTTCATGACGTAAGAAATTGTCATACAGATTAACGTCATCGATCAAGTTTTAAGACGAATTTCAATTGTTTGACGATAGACGTAACTACAAAAATGTTATTTTTATATATAAAAAACTATTATAAAACTATTATAAAATAATATTAAAATAACTATTATAAAATTAAATAAAAACTTTTATAAAATATTTTAATCTTATAAAATCTTGTGTGTGTGTAATTTTTAATTCATTTATTAAACTATGCGTCTAGACTATAGAGTTTATTGCATATTGTACTATTATTTTCGTCGTAAAATAGAATTTATAATAATGTTAAATAGAACTAAATCTGCAATGTTTGGACAAAGTTTGATAAAATACAGCCTACATGATAATTATTTTTTCAGATAAAACAAAAAATTTTTCACAGAAATGTAAATTTTTAATATATCGTGGAATTTTCTTGATAATTTTTTCTTAGCATATCTACAAAATGATAACTCGTGTAAAATGCGAATGATCTGAAACATCCAGAGAACGTAGAATCCTTGTCGGGATTTTCCGATACGACCGTAACACGTTCCTATGCCACTGACCGCTTGTGATTACTGCGTCGAACGTCGGTCGGGCAGAGATAGGCGGCAAAATCTTCACCGTCCAATCCGCAGTGAACGTACAGTGCAAGGGATCACGAGAGCCTGGGCAGCAATAAAAGTGATGTACGGGTCCGTGTTCGCCGCGTCGGCCGTTCGCCGAAGACGACCGGAATCACCCGTCAGGTTTACGTCCCTGACGTTCATCATCCGGTTGACAGGCTTCATTGCTCGGCAGCCGTGGAAGAGACCGTTTTCCCCGCCGTCTGTCCCCGTCCTGACCTCGAACGTCTCCCACATCCCCCAAAGTGGCGCCATATCGCCCGATAAACGGGCTTTCTTGCGATGATCTACGAGTCCCAGTTCGAAGACAACTCGCTTGCTTCTTCCTTCGAGGAAGAATTGTAAGCGCGCAGTCGATACTCGCAGTCTTAATCTCCACTTAAAATTGAGCTTTGAATAACGGTTCCATTTGTCTCCCGATCATGAAACCGAACTCTTAGAACTTTGACTTTTTTGCATCACTTGGATTATATAAAATTGTATTGCAATCCTAGAAAATTATCGTCCGTGTATCCTACGATATAAACTTTTTTTAATAGAAAAAAACCGTAGCTGTTCTTTGATCCGTCCAAATTGTATTTCTACATTGTTCAACTTTGTAGTATTTAGCATCTTTACAAATAAATTCCACATGTCGAAGCGTACAGTAATTTTTATTTGACTCTCATTACGCGTGCATACACGCCGTTGCTCGTAGTATGCGTCTGCTTATACTGCGCAAAACAAAATGTAGCGACAATAAACATCCGTTAACAGTACCTCGGCATACATTTGCAAATATCGTATGTCATGGGCCTAAGAATATTTACCCCCCGATTTATACTCAATTCGATTCATCGAATTTCCGTGGAGCACGCGCGAGCGCCATTTCCGTTCTCGTCGGTGAATATAGACCGGGTCGAAGCGTCGACCGTCCGGCCGTAGATCCTCGCGCGATCGTTTAACCGTCCCCTTTCTCGTAGTCTCGTTCTGTAATTAGTGAAAGTAGGCAGGGAAGAGAAAAAAACTAGAAAAAGGCAGCGCGGGGTCGCACGAGAGGTGGCAGGGGGGAGGGGAGTTGAGGTGGCCGGTTGTTAGGCGGTGGAGGAGGTGGTGGTCGGAGATGGTAGGGCGGCGGTAGAAGGGTAGCCATAAAAGTTTATGCTCTCCATATGTTGTAATATAGTCGGTAGCAAGCGGCAGGGCGCGGGGGATCGGTAAAATATGCGGGCAATAAGTATGGATTGTTATTAACACGGGGCGCGCGGTGTCCGCCGCGTTTCTGAATCCATTACCTCCGCATGGCGGCTGAAATACCGGCCGATATATCCGACCTGGTGTGTACATCGCCACACCGATGGTGAGGGAAAGAGAGAAAGAGAAGGAGAAAGAGAGAGAGAGAAAGAAGAGGAGAATGAGAGGTGGTTGAGATCGGGGGAGGGGGCGAGAGAGGGCAGGGAGAGGATCCGGAGAGCGTATGAATGGATTAGCAGCTACGTGGCGGGCGCGGTGCGGCTGAAATTACGATCGGATTTCACGTACCGCACACCCAGACTGTATACGTACGTATGTCCTAGAGGTGAGATACGAAAAAAAAGAGAGAAAGAGAGGCCGGAGTGTGTTTTCATTTCCGGTTGGGTCTTATTAAACGTTGCGCGCGTATATGACCGACCGATCGTGACCTCCCCTCGTTACGATCGAGGACCGACACCCTCCATGTGCGTCCATTCGTACTGCACAACCCTCTCTTGTTCCGACGCATTCAATCAATCAGAAAGTTATGAAGATCTCTCTTAATCTGCCACTAAGTCAAAATTGTTAAAAAATCTTTTAGTTCTAATGTCTCTAAATTAAAGATGATTAAAAATCACATTTTTATTCTTTGTGATAATAAATATAATACTAAATATAATATCTATTTATTTATAATACTAAATATAAAATCCATTTTTTTTAAATAATTATAGACGTAATAATATTTTCAATTACTGTCACAGCAATTCCTCGTCGAGGAGTCTTTTCAAATTTTTGCCGCCTTCCTCACGACGATCGTCTCTAAGAGCGTAATCCTTTGCGGGCCATCCCTTTTTAGACTCTTAAAATGAGAAGACAAATAATCGCGGTAGAACGAGTGCGGCAGGCGACTGATGGGTCTGGCGTGGTTCTAACTAGACGCAATCAAGCGAGGAGCCGGAGTTTGCGGCCGGTTACGAGAGGTGGAGAGGAATGAAGACTAACAGCGCGTCGCTCGGAGGCTAACCAGAAGTAATGCTACCTCGGATCAATCTCCCTGGACCGGAATCCAAAGCCGGGGCCAAAACCTCCACCTATCCCTGCGGACAAGTTGGATCTCCCACGTCTCAACGAATCCTGATTTCTGCGTAGAAAACGTATCTTGTTAACGCTGTAACAACTGAATCCTCTATGTTCTCGTCCAGTTATTCTCCTATACTTCCAATAACGTTCGTATTAAGCTTTACGAAAGTGAAAAAGTTATACTTTATGCATTTTGTAATCTCAACGATGAAGTATTCCTGATACAGATAATAAATGTTAAATACCGTCTTCCTGCACACCTTGCATTAACTTCATAAATAATCACTATAAGCTTCCTTCTAATTAAGAATAATATTACCTTCTCTTATCTATTATAGAATAGGTTGGACAAGAAGTATAATAATCAATTGGAGAATCTGATTGCGAATGCAAGCAACTTTTCGTACTTGAGTCACAATTTAGAATTTTACTAGCGAAAAAAAGATGAAAGACGAGATAGAGAAAACGAGCGAACGAGAGAGAGAGAGAGAGAGAGAGAGGGCAAGCGGATTAGAAAGATTTCGTTGGGGATTGCTGTTGGGGATGGCTGCCGGCGCTGGATTCTTTTATTCTAAGTGTGAATTCCTCGCTCGCGGAATTTTCCCGCTCTCCCCGTCCTTCTTCGTACACGCGCAGATATACATACACATACGCGTGTACGTAGACGAGCATGCACGTGCACGTAGACGAGCATGCACGTGCACGTGTACGTGCGCTTGTCAGCGACGACGGAGCCGGAAACGGCGTGTCGGATGAGACGGAGTTAACTCAGGTTGATTTACCCCGGCGGTGGCGCGGCGCTCCAGACACGTAGCGCCAGATTTAGTGAGACGTCGTGACGCCACGACGGATACATAGATATCTTCCAGGAGCGTACACCTTCACCCTTGCACCGTCCAGGCGTTGTCTGCGCGACGCGAACCGCGCTCTTTCTCTTTTCCTTTCTCGCCACTGCTCCGCGACCCTCTCGGTCTCGTCCTTGCGCCATCCTCCCTTCCCTCCCTCTTGCGTTCTTCCCGCAAACGGGAAGTAGCCCGCTCACATAAATTAAGAGGACGACATCTCGAGAGCACTGCAGAAGGATAGAGCGCAAGTAGTAGCAAAAGAAAGAGAGAAGGAGCGGAAAAAGGAGAACGAACACATAGAAGATGACGGGAAAAGAACGACAGATATCGCGTGTTTAACAATGTTCAATGATCCCGAAAGATTTGTAACAGTCCATTTTAGTAATGCTGTTTTGAAAGTTAAAACGTAACAGATGCATACATGTGTATGTGTTATATGTATAAATAAGATAATCATAATGGAATCTCATGAAATAAATGTTGATCGTCAAAATTTTAATCCTCTAAATTTTCCTCTTAATTCCTCTAATTTAATCGCGAATAACATCGTCGCCGATTATCCTTTTCCTAATATCAAATTATGCTTGAAATCAGCCGCTTAATTCTGCGGATGTGCATGAAATAAAAGACGGTCTGTATTTATTATTGTCGGAACGCATCCAACGGACGCTAACACAACGGGTGCGAGTAGACGGGACGCGGTGTATACCCATCGAAGTCACACGCCGGCATAATAATAAAGGTCTGGCCCATTGCGATCACCTGTTCATTCCGAAGCGTACAGCGGACGCGCGGTGCCGCGCGACGCGGTCGGATCGTCGGGGTATTTATCGCTATCCGAAATACATTCATTTTCATTTCGGACATTACGCGCAGGTGGAAGAGAGGGCGACTGGTGCGGGGAGTGATCGGCACGGGGATCCGAGGCACCATCGGCAGCGGCAGGGTATTACCAAGAGCCAATGATATAGTGACTATTACCGTCACTACATACCCGAGCACAGAGTGATGGCGGGTGACTGCGTGCCTCGATAGCGCTAAGCCTCGGGGCAGTAAAATACATTGGTCCGGTGGCTGTGATCCGGCCGTATCAATGCTGCTCGGCCGTTATGTGTGACTCGCCACCCTCCAACGAACGGACCTACTACCACCCGCAGCCCCTCCACCCAGGTTTCGACCCCCGCGCCCCCTCTCCCATTCGAACCCTCCCGTCCACCGTCGCCACCCTCTTTCGGGCTGTCCACCCTATGGTTCTGCGCGATGCCTCAATACGACCACGTTATACGGCATGTCACTTTGTGATGTATCGGCGTGCCATCTCTAAAACAAGATAGAACTTGAGAGAGAGAGAGAGAGGAGAGATAACTGGGGAAAGAAATTGTCCATTTTATTGATGGTAGCAACACTATTTTCACGCACGATGCTAACCCTGGCGAAAATCATATTTGGTCTGTCGCATCAAACAAAGTTGCTTTCTAAAGAGTGAAAAAGGCAATGCTGTGGGCAGACAGATGCATCCGGGGATAATGAGCAAATTTTGATAGCTGATCAGAATTAGATACATATTATTATGTATTTGCTCCATCATATATTTTGATTAATAAACTATTATATCGTATACCTAATTAAATAATTGAAATTCTAATTTTGTGTCTTATTACTTTAACAATTTTTTAACATAATCTATGTAAATAAGAATTTTAGAGTAAAAAGTATTCATTGTGATACAGTGGTAAAATGCAAATGAGATTATTCGCGACAATTAAGAATATATCGAACATTGTATATAAATTTTTGATTACATTATCGAGATATTATAAAACTGTCTGCATTTTTATCACTTTTCTCACGTCGTTTTTAAGAAAAGATTATTTAAATAAACTATCGCTAGAATAATACTATTACTTTCTCCCACTGAGTTTGAGATAATTTCTTTTTTCTTTTTCATTTAATTACTCTCTCTAGTTTTCGAAAACCAGATTCTGCTTTTCTATTACACTTTCCTATTAGTACGCGAGATACTGCATTAAGAAAGCGAGTAAAATCATGAGGTGCCGTTACGGCTGTGCGAGGGAGCTCAGGATGACAGCGATGTGACAGCTCGCTGCGGTACGTGCGAATGGGAAAGCGTAATGCGGACGGGCTAAAAAGAACGAGGGTGGTTGGCACCATCCATCGAGGTGTCTGGGACTCGATTCGCGGGATCACCGTTAAGACACCGCAGGGAGAACGTGCGGCTGACTGAGCGCTGCCGCTCGCGTCGGTAAGAAAAATTAATCGTATTCTTCTCCGGGCAAATCCAGGCCCCTTTATCCGTGGCAGCGCGAATACCCTGTCGTTTGTCAGGAATAGTGAATTAATGATGATTGCTACTCGGCTCAGGCCGAATGAGTCCCACGCTCGTCCACCCTCCCACCGTCATCCCGCGGCCATCCCCTTTCGCGCCCACTATACGCAACCCCGCTCGTTTACTTTAATGCAATCATTAACGGGACGCGGCTACATCGTTCTTCCTGCTTTTTCTCCCCGGTCGCTGAAACGTGTTTCCATTTTTCCGCACGCGCTCAGCCCGGAATGTGCAAGAAACGCGCGAGCTTTCGTGAGGCGATCTAATGCGTGATCCAACCGATCCTCCAGCGGATCAAGATGCTTTGATGGGGCGATTAATTAGTAGACTATTCATGTTCAGACTATTACATCCCGCCTCCCCCTCCCCTCTTCTGCATTTGAGAAAACTATTAATTTATTATTAGCGTCTAAGTTGAAACCCGCAAGATTTCGAGATTCAGCAAGTATTACTAGCCTTTGTGTTCGGTTTCTACCTAGGTGCACAACAATCCTCGTAATAATCTTACCTGGCAATATGTGTAACAGTTTCCTTTGCGAAGAAGGTATTTTAAAACCAGAAAAATATTTAAAAACTTACATTTTTAAGTGCATATGTCTATTTAAAAAGTTCTAGAGATTAAAATGCGATAGAAAACACAACAATTTAATCTTTTGTTAAATTTTCAATTAATCTCTATACTGTCAATTATAACATAGATTATTTTTTATAATGTGTCGTTTGCAAGAATGTTAACATATGATACACTCCCAGTAAAAATACCTAACGTGTCTGTTGATTGTAACAGCCTGGTTGAACTCAAATTGAGCCACGCATGCTTTCGAACCGAGTGCTGCTTATCTAGTGGCGTTTGCCTAGGGATAATGGACCTGACAAGCATAATTTCACGTACCCTCGTGCCTCGACCGCTGTCATAAGCGTACTCGACGGTATTAAGTCGGGTGTTAAGGCGCTGAGAGAGTTCACCCAGCGTGGACGGTTCAAAGGTTTCCCTTCCGTTTCTCGGTGGTCCAGTACGCGCGATTAGATCGTCAACTGCGGGATAATTAAGGAAGACGGTCGGACGAAAATCCCCTTCTCGCCCTCGCAATACCGCCCCGCCGGTCGCATGCATATTTAACGAGTTGGCGAGGCCGCGGGCGTGGAAGACGCTCTTCTTCCTTTAGCTCTCGTGGCACACCGCTTCTCCATCCGGAAATTGCTGAAGTTTCTCACACCTAAGAGCGGCAAGAAGAAGACCGAAAGAGCGGCGACAGCCGTCCGAGATGACTTGGACGACTAAAATCAAACTACCGTGCCTCGTTACGGAACGCTTCGCTTTGTGTAATTCACTGAAATGCAACAGCGTGAAGTTAAAAAAGAAAATAAACGCGAGCATAAGATCAATCGTTACATTGAGATCACGAATAGTATATTCTCAGATTTTTTATCTACGGGAAACCATATCTTACTCCAAGACTTGTCTTATGTTATTAATTTTATGAAGAGATAACTTTTAAGTGACTTTTAAATGAAAACAATACATGAGTTTAAAAATTGTCTTATTTAATCCTTTTTCTTCTAAATAAAAATTTATTATGCACAAGAGTCCTTCATAATATATATGAGAGTTCTTCATAGTAACCAATTTTTCGAGCAAATGCGTTTCATTGGAGAAATTTCAAAATATACATATTAAAGAACACAATACCGATTAGACAAACCAGTTATTAAGCAAGGTTTTAGGCAACAAAAGCAAGCATTAATGCACAATAGTCAAACTTACCGTTACATATTTCTTTATTCCTCTATCTTAAAGATGTTAATGAATATGGAATAAAGTAATGAATATAGAACATATCAAATTTAAAAATCTTTAAGACATTCTCTGACATTGTCTGAATCTCTTAAAAATTTGTGTTCAACAGTACTAGGTCCAGAAATAAAGAAATATGCAACGATAAGTTCGAATTGTGCATTATTGCTCGCTTCCCTTGTCTAAAACCCTTCACAAATAATTGATATCACTTTAATCAATAGAGTATATGGTGCTTTAATACGTACATTTTAAAATTTCTTCTTCAATGCTTCATGTAGTGATATTTGTTGGAAAAAAATTGCCATGAAGTAACCTTCGCATGTGGTTACTTTGTTTGTGATAGAATAAATTTCAAAAATTGTTTAATGTTTTCACTATCTAAATTTGCATGTGTGTAACTGCCTAGTTTGATAGCTGTGTATACAAATAGCAGAAAGGTCGTAAACGATGCGCAGCGCATTACGAGCAAAACCGGCTACAATTATATCGGTATATCAATACCAGATGAAGATCAAAAGTGGTGTGCGATAAGCAATTATTAACTATACCCGGTAACAACGATTAAGCCCTTTCCGCATCAGACGAGTAAAAGCGTTCCTGTTATTGACACAGTCGCGCGTCATCGCGCAAACGATGATTATTTGTTTCGACTGCGGCGACGAATGCATTTGTCAGCGCGTGCTTCGTGAAACCACGCATTTGCCTCAAGGGCGTCATCGTTCACCAGAACCCCGCGTTACGTGGCTCCCTTGAACGAGAGAGGGAGAGAGCGAGAGCGGATGCCCGCAGGAAGAAGGAGAGATGCCGGGCTTGTTCGTATCCGAGCCGGTAGGTAGACACCCACACCAGGACGAAACCACTTCATCGCCGTTTAAGGCAGATAAGCAGCAGCTATCCGTAACCTCTCTTCAGCTGCGAGGAGACCGGCGGCGCTTCCTCGGAGGCGCTGGAAACCCGAAGTGAAAATTTGCGAGACGTTTATACACGCCGCTAGAAATAATTGCTCCATCCTTTTAGAATTTCTGTGAATCACTTCTCGCGTGAAACGACATATGTTCTGTTTGTTGTTTCAAAATTCAAACAATATACATGAAACGGTTTTAGAAATTTGATAAATGTAATTCCATTGCAAGAAAATAGAAATTTCGCTTAAATTTGAGAAGTGATATATTTTATATGATAAGAAGTAAAAATGCTGTGATGCATTTTTCATTATCATGAAATTATTACGTTAATTAAAATTGTCAAATACAAAAAATGATTTTAGTTTTATATTTTAGTTATTTTTAATTATAAATTATAAATTATAAAATCCAATTTGTTATAAAAAATTAATTTTACAATCTTTTTCACAAATTTACAAATTCAGCAGAATTGAATAAGACTAAAAATGAATAAATTAATAAAATTTAATAATAAAATATCATAAAAATATCATAAAAATAGCTATATAATTAAATATATATATAATATTAATATATAATAATATAATTTATATAATGTAATATTATATAAAATAATATGTATATAATTGTCCAGAATTAGATCTTTTGAATAATCTTGAATAATCTTGATATTTCTCAACTTCCAACCAGAATTATTCACATGTAAATAGACGAAATAACATAGGCTATTCCAAGAGTCATAAATATGTGCGAGCGTGTAACGGAACTGACAGTGAAGCTTCCGTTCACAAGAAGTGGCCGTAAAGCGAGCGGCAAAAACGCGACAGCGCAGAAAACATTGAAGGAACTAGGAAGTGACTGCTAATTGCTGTGCAGCTGCAATGCTATCTGCACTCCCTATTTGTCGGCTCGACCCGTCGAGCTTATTTTATCGTCATAAAAAACTTGTGGAACTTTGACTGTGTGCGATATTCATCTACTGCACTCACTTCCGGTTCTCCGTCCTTATCAACATGTTTATTCCAAGGAATGTAATTTTACGGGTATTTAAGAATCTCAAGTAATGCCATTATTCTTCTTTGCATGATAGGAACATAATAGAGTTCTACAATCTATAAAAAAAGTTTCTCTGTCATTTTATAGGACATCTAGTTCTATATTCTAAATTTGTATTGTTCATCGTTCCATTGATAAACATGGAACAATTGGTAAATTCTAAAATAAACCTACCTCCTATTTCTTCTCAAATCGAACTAATCTATCCTCTATTATTCTTGAGAAAATCGCAAAACGACTCGCGTGTATGTTCCTATCTGAACGGAAGTCGACGACTTGGAGTGCAGTTTCGAGTGGAATCTACGACGAGTCTATCCATTGTTCCACGTATCGGCAACCGGCGCATGATCAATGTTCGTGAACTATTCGGCGCGATCTGCACGTTAAAGGACTTATGCTGATGTCGACCGTTCGTTCTCCAGTGCAGACGCGGCCGCGGAAGCACCACTCCTCGAACAATCGCTCTAAGATTCTATGTCCGTGGAATGGCCGTTAATTTATACTGAATTACGAGCCGAGCCCCTATTATCGAGTACGGCATGTGAATCGAAAGTTTGGCGCCTGTCGAACTTCGACGAGTTCCTGATCCCTGTTCCGGTCTTACTAATTCGCGCATTGTCTCGCGATCGTTATTATTTAGCATCGAGTCTGCGGCTGCATCGTGGCGTTGCCAAGTATGATATTAATATGCAGCTTCATCTAAGCCCGTGAATATTAAGTATAAATACAAATGAGATATAAATGAGTTTTCCGATAATCGTGTGGTGTCAATTCTACATACGGCTTTAACTATGTACGTATCTATGTTTGAGAGAGATTCTACTTTTATTTAAAGAATGCGCTCTATGAGATAATAGTGTATTAATTTTTTGCTATTTTCTCTATATACTGTTATTCTATATGCATGATAGGGTTAAATATTTTTTGGATCTATAAAATATTTTTAGGGTATATTAAACCAATAAAAATTTTGATAGAAAAAACGTGCAGATAAAATTGTTTTTACACTGATAAAACGTCCTGAGAATTAGATCGGGACGATGTATAATATATCAATATACAAATTCTCTCTCTGCATGCAATCAATCGAAAATCGCTCACTACTACGTAATTGCAGTAGAAATTCATTTTCCATACGTTTGTTGGGCATCCAATCTTCAGATATATTATCCTCCATATGCCAAACGATCCAACGAACAAGAAGAAAGCGATCCTCGCGATAATCTCATCGATCCGTTATTCCGTTGTAATAAACAGGCCATCGTTAATAGGACGAGCACGCAGGTTGCGTGGGAGTGCGGAGTGAGACTCGCACATTCATAGTGCCGCGCTGGTAAAATAGTAACAGCAGATGGTACAGCAGGGATGAAATCGGCGCGAGAGGGTGCCGGAGGGTGCGAGGAGGGAGTTACGCGGGGGAGAGTTAGCGGCTGGCTCGGTGGCGAGGCGAAGCAAGTTGTATCTCACAGATCTGTCGCGTGATTAAGCTTATTAAACGCTTAACTCACGGTGGGCTGGTTCTGCTCTCTGTCTCACCCCCTTCGCCCCGCGTTTCGTTTGCCCCGGCGTCTCTCGCACCACAAACCCTCCCCCTCCCTCCCACCCCCCTCGGTGCCGACCCTATCTCTGTTCCTCTCGCCGTCCGCTGCTGTAGTTTTGCAGGGCTGGTGTCGGAGCGGACTCACAGAGGCGGGAAGGAGGCGCGATGGGGGGGTGCAAGGATGATAGAAACTAGGAGAGGAGGACCCTGGGTTGGCGAGCGAGGAGGTCGAGGGAGAGGCAAGACTGCCAGCAGCCCTGCACCCCAAATCATTGTTATTACGGAATATTACGCGGCTGTATCAGCCGTGCAGACTCCGTGGCCAATAAAGTGCGGTTACGTCCCTAATATGGTGAATCTCAATTTTCAGCGCCCGCTCGGTGAGACGCCGAAGGCGTCGCATTCTATCGCGTGGAGAGCTGAGAGCGGAAAGACAAAGGGTAAGATGGACGAAAAGGTGGACAGCGAGAGAGAGAGAGAGAGAACGGGACGACGCATCGTTGCGGGGTGTAGCTGCAGATTGAGCTGCGGCCGGGCGCGAGCCACGATGCTTGGTTGCGAAATTAATCCGCGCGACTCGTTATTGCAGTAGTTTACATCGGCCGCGCTTTTGTTGCTGAGCGCATCGAAACACGTCGAACAATTCTTCTTTGTTAATGGCGTCTGTTTACGATATAAAACTGTTTGTCCGCGATAATGGCCGTCGCAATGCGTACCGATAATTATTTCGAATTACGAAATCGCGGAATGGGCTTTTACATGGAATTACGGAGCGCAATCATTCTCGCGTGCATGAACGTCGATCGTGGGATGGCCGCGTTCCGATTATTTTGCCGGCCGATTCATTGCGCCGACCGCTAATGGGGAAACAAAATCGCACCTTTGATTACAATGGAGTCTGTTAATGCGCACGCACGGCGAAGAGTTTTGTTGTGTGCTCGACCGATGAGAAAAATATGACCAATTAAAACGTGTCTGATATGTAAGTGACAAACGGGAAACATAACGGGTGAATTAACATTGAGATATATACGCTTCGCTACATTCTGGAATGAAAGCTCACGTGGATAATGTAGTCAAAGGGGACACGTGTGAATTACGATTAATATGAAAAATAAGGCTGCAATAGTACAAAGGAACCAAAGCACATCGGTTTTCGGTGGAATCCTTACCCCGACTGCACAGCGATAATAATCTTCTAATGTTTTCAGCAAAAAAATGACGCGTGACCAAATTTATACCAGAGATAATCTCCCGTTTTACCTCTACAGTTCTCGTTTCCTGATTCGCATATCACAACACGACGTTCGCACGGATGTAGCCGTTCCTCTCGCTGCGAAGGTCGGACGTGACCCAGCCATCGTAAAATTCGGCCGCCACAGCAGCGCCGGATTTTCTGCGGAATATAACGCCGATTAGCCGTGCCGTCGCTCGATAAAATAATTTATCGAATATATTTCAATTTCACGCGTATTATGCCGCCCCGAAAGAGTAATTCAATGGAAAATATAAATATTCATTTGCGGGGATTTAAAGCGAACCATTCCGCTCTGTCTCTCCCCCCTTCCTCCTCCCCCCTTCCAACTCACCGCGCTCTCTTTCTCTCACTGCTCATCCATTCCGCACTGACCACTCTCCGTCCTCATTCTCTCGTCCCCCTCCCCCCTTCTTTCTCTTTCGTCCCGCTCTCACTCACTGATCATCCCTCTCTCGAACAACCGATGATTTATACCGGCAAAATAATAATTTAATTTCACCGCAGTTGGGCACGATACAAAATTGCACGACAAAAATAATAAATAAATTTTGCGCTGGCCGCTGATGTCGATTTCAGCCCGCTACCGCACCCATACGCCGTTCCCCCTTCGTGGCCCCCGCCGCTCACTCACACCTGTGCGCACACCGGTCACAGAGCATTTTTATACGCGCCTTGTTTTTTTTTTTTATTGCCAAAAATACCCGTAGGGTACCGACGGCCCGGTGTGAATGTGCGCGGGTCAGTGCCGATTACATGGATACGCAAGTTAGTAATACATTCCGTACATACAATAGCAAACTCGAAAAGCTCACTATGTCGTGTAAAACGCGAAATCCGCGGTTTCCCAAATAAACTCGGCCGAATGAACTCGTGCAGTCGCATTTTTTTCGCGTTATAAAGAAGGCTGACGCGCGCGAATTTTAGATTGGCGTTAAAAGAGCTGCTTCCCAGATTGCACGATTTTCCAAACGCGTTCCGCGTCTGATTTAATTAACAAAAAACCCACAGTTTGCAAATCTGATTCGATGAATTTATAAATGTTAGATCCCCCGAATACACAGTCTGTAATATTAAATAGCACGTGTTGTAAATCCTCATAATGGGAATTATCAATTTTAAATCGATAGTTATGGAAACATTTCAAAAATAAAATATAAGTGACGAGCTACTCAAGAATAAGAAATCGAACGAAATATGAGATTCGAAGGTATTAAGAATAACATCTATAGAGTTATCGCGTATTTTAAAAATATAAATGGGTCAAACAGATCTAAGCAGAACGAAATAAAATTTAGGGAAAATCACCCTAAGGCTTGTTCGTCAAATAAATTCGTAAACTGGAAGCAGAAAATATCAGGGGAAATATTACGTCTATGTAAATAGGAGTCAGGTAATATTAAGAGCTGCAATTCTGATGATACTTTGGATCACGGAGCGTAAGTGGTCTTCAGCATCGAGACACGCGATATCGCGGAGTGTCCCCATGTGTGTGAAATGGTTTTGCGGGGCCCGGCACGATGTACTATCCCGGGTGCAGCGCTAATGGTCGCTGAACAAACATTCATTACAGGCCCCCCCTAGCACGAGGCAGGAACGGTGGCGACGGCGATGGCGACGATGCCGACGATAGCGATGGTACCGTTCACTGATGGTAGTAGTGACGACGTGGTGGTAGTGGTGGCAATATTGTTATCTTAGATTTATAGATGTAACGGATGGCGGACACTACCCGCTGTGTGTGAGGACGGGCTCGGACATTAAACGCGGTACCGTCATAGCGGCCCTTCCAAGCGGCCGTTTTACCCCTATTTGAAAACCGACCGTCTCCGCAGAAAACCGCCACATTCGCTGCCCATGCTGCGAACATCACCGAAAAGTCAAACTCAGAGTCTTGTCCTGTCAGTTTTCAACAGGAGCACGATATCGTTCCATCGATTTAACCGTGAGAGATGGAAAACGTTGCGTAAATATTTGCCGATTTAGGAATACATAACTTATATATGCTCAATATACATACTACATGCGCTATAAATCATTTGAAGAATATAAGAAACTGTTACTTGTATCAAATCCAACTATTTCCTGTGTATTATATAACTTAATAATTACTATTGTTTTAATTTGTGCTATTTTTTTCATCATGTTAAATAACATTATTTGATCGAATCTTCGGAAACACCACCAAAAGTATTCGCAGCGATGCAAATACTATTTCTTTCAAAAAATAGAAATTACACGAGTCTAACTCAACATCTCGAATCCCGCCGTAACGATAAAAGAGCATGTGATTCCCAACCCGATGCCCGGGTGCGCTTTCTCGGCGTCTTCGTCCTCGATGGAGAACACCGGTTCGTCGACGACCGACCGGACGACCCCGAAGCCGCAGTATCTGAGACACTTGACGCCATTAGCGGCTCCAAACTGCTCCTCGCGCAGTTAAAGTGATTTGCGACTATCCGTAGCCAGAAACCAGCTCTCCGCCCCCTCGTTCGCCCGCCCCCTGCCTCGTTCCGTCTCACTCATGCAGATCCCCGCTTTCTCCCTTTTGCCACCGACGACCCAGCTCGTCGCTCTTCCTTCTACACCGTCGTCGGCTTCCACTGGTGAACCCTGAACCGCACCAGCCACCTCGCCGCCCTTCCAGGATTACCGGGGAGACCAATTATTATTCCCACGGCGAACAATGGCACGACGACTCGAAAACGACGCTTCCGCCTCGAAATATCGGTTCCCTCTTTCGCCGGGGCGCTTTGTCCGCGCGCGGCGAGTATTCTCGCCTGCCCCCTTTGCATTTTTCGGCGATAAATATGCGCGCGCGACGTCGAGAATCCGCGCGCGGCCGCAGGAGCGATATCTCTCAGGAGCGCAAACAGAAAACTCTTAGCGGCCGCCGTCGTGTTCCGGGTCCATAATGCCGTTGAAATACTCGCCCTCTGTTGCGAATCTGTGATCGATAATCGAAACCGCAACGCGCGACACGAAGGAGACCGATACTCCTCTGCGAATCGCGATATTACCCCTTCTCGTCTCCTGACCCGATGGTATTTCCGCGGACCTGCTCCACCACCACTTTTATTAACCCTTTTTAATGCATATTAACTAGTCTCGAGCTCAGCAAAAATTAATGGAAGAATTACAGTGGGCTGAGGGTCGCGAGCGGCCGCGGAGGCTGAGGGGTGACGAGGGGAGGGTCGGAACGACCCCCGGGCATGCGGGAGAACGCATTCGGGAATATCACCGTTAGCACTTCCTATTAGCGGGGTTCTTCATTGGCGCGGCCGGTCGCCGCAGCCCTTTCGCAAACGATATCGTATAAACGTGTCGTTAATTACTTACACCGCGCCCGCGAGAGCTTTCCACCCTCTTCTGCGAAGCTCTCGCTCGGCTCTGCTTCCCCTTTCCCGTTCACCATCTTCTCTTTCTCGTCACGACATTACGAGGCCACGCGCTAAAGAAATAAACGTTTATTAGAACAAAAAGAAGTGGCAATTGCGCACGCCGACGACGTTCCTCTCGTGCAAGCGCGCCCCTCCTATTATTTTTGTACCAGTTAAAGGGGATTATTTCCGCGAAATGGTCGGACAGTTAGGAAGTTGCCTCACCGCGACATTTCGCTCGAACCTCTCTGGAATCCGGTTTCTCCTAGGCTAAGCAGAACGAGAGATTTGCCGCTCAATAACGTTCGATCACGGACCTGGATTATACGTTTGTCCTCGATCGATTTTTCGTTTCGTCACGACCGGCGCTCGGAGGGTATCGAGGACTGACTACTCGATCGGTCGACATAATTGGAACAGGCATAAGTGTATGTTTATTGCGCCGGTTCGTAAAATTATGTAGTTTAATTTGACAAATTGGCGATTATGATTAATGAGCATCGGCCGCTAGTTAACGGGACGGTTCCCATCTCCCGTTTCGTTCGTTATCATCCTGCCAACCAATTATCCGAAATTTGACGATGTGGACGGCGGTTGTCGTCTGCGTGTCGCGATAGTGGTTGCCCGGCAACTGCGATCAGAATGCCGAAAAGATAAATCATCGATGATAATTAATATGTAATATATGTTATACGAGATCGCTGATTTTTATATAAATATAAAACTATAGATAGATCAAGCTGCTGTTTTTCTTAAAGGCTCAATCACATCTTTATTGCATAATTCCCAAACTTTTTAAAAGATTGAGAAGTTCCTTAACTTTTCGATAAGCTTAATTATTCATAATTATGGATATTAATTTACTGTACACCTTGTTACACGTTTCTTATCAATTCTAATTAAAAATGACCTACATATATTATATTATAGATCAATCCTTTGAGTATCAATTTACAAAATTACTTTGAGCTTGCTTAAGCTTAGGATAGAGCTTGCCACTACTAACCTACAAGATCATAAGAGGCTAATCGAGCACAGCCATCAATTTTTTTATCGATGGATGAGCGAGGGTACCGCAAAACGAGGTGACAAATGAAAGGAGCCTTAATGCGGAAAACCGCGTTTTTAGTATGATGCGTTTAAGAGTGCCTACACACGAATCGTCGGTACTATGTTCCATGGAACGAGACGCATAGCGAGTCGACGTGATTGATAGTGGTTTGATTCAGTCAGCGGAGTCCGCGAGCACACCCGCATTTTCCGGCTGATGTGCGGATCATTTATCATCTCCGGCAAGGATCCCGAGGAGACCACTCTTTTTCTTTCGCGTTTCTCCCTTAACTTTCAGGTCGCGTTCTCATTGCGGCATTAAGCGGCCCGTCGTTGACAGGTTAACTGCTGATCTCAAAAGATGACTCAAAAAATAAGAAAGAAGCGTTCCGCGAACCGAAAATACATTTTACGCTCCTGTCTTATTTTTATACCCCGTGAAGAACCGTCAGATCCGATTCCGGGACGCCCCGCGTGGCCGGTCTGCGGAGTTCTGGAGAATCTGTAGCGTAGCCGCACTAAAATTTCAGCTAAATAACTACGCGTGACGCAGGGCGCTTAAGCGCCAAAATGAACGGGCACTATTAACGATTAAAAACAAAAAAGGGGCAACGACAGAACGAAAAGGGAGAAAGGAGCAACAAGGAAGCGGTAGAAAAAGGCGAAATATGAGCGCAGTTAATAACACTTTGCGGGAAATAATACTGCGAGAAAGGCCGCTTACCGTGACAAATAACGACTCTCTCTCTCTTTCCCTCTCTCCTTCCTTCTCTTTTCCTCTCCCTGCATTCTCTGCCCGCGCCTTCACCCCTTTGTTGCCCCTTGTGTGGCATACACTCCCTATCCCTTCTCTATTCACACCCCAGTTCTGCGAATCGTTTACATTCCCCATGCATTTTTCCGCGACCCTCCATGTGCACGCACTCGAGATGCGTAAACGCAGCTGGTCAATTCCAGCACTCGAATCAATGGACATGCCAGAGAAGAAGAATCAGCCGTTGTCATAGGTAACATATCTCGTTTAAATTGATACGGTCATCTATTGAGAACACATCATGATACAAACTCTTTGTGCGCGTCTCTCCACATTATTTTATATCGTTGGACGAAAACGTAGCAGTTGAATTCTTTTTCTCCTATAAATGTAATTAAACGTAATTTTAACATATGTACTTACATATTTAAGGCTCAACATTTTCAGAATATTTGACATTGAAAGATCAAAATCTTCGAATAACCTCTCACAAGGAGGTCCTTGATGATAAACCGTCTTTAAATTTATTACAGAATCTGAAAGGACATTCAATCATTTCGAAATAACTTGTGCACAAAGATTCCTGTAGAATTTAAAAAGCCAATAAAATGGAATATATTCTATGATATCTAACGTCGCGCATCGCGTGAAACATTTGCCTCGCAGTCGCAAAATTTACTCGTTTTGCGCTGATTGGGTCACACTCGAACGCACGGCGGAAATATCATTCTGGAAATCCGGGTCGGCTCTCGTCGCGCCGCTCGATTTTGCCTTATCACTGTGGATTTATTTGTTTCCTCCTTTTTTCCCGCTCTCCATCGAACCTCATTAGGTCGTTCGGCACTGTCGACGCGATAACAACGTCACCCGGCGTTCAGCACGCGCCCGTCAGCGCTCGAAACATTCACAGTTGACAGATGTCACGTGCTGGCCCGCGTCAGGCCTGTCACCTGTCAACCACCGGTCCGGACGAATTACGCGCTACAACGAGCATGTGTTACGTCTCGAATAATGCGCGGAAAATTTCAGTGAACTATCATTATATCGGCCGATACCGCGCCCGTGTATGTACCTTTGACAGAAAGCTGATGGACAAGCGGAGAGACAGAATACAGTTCGGCTAAAGTTTACGTGTGACTCGGCGCGCGCGAGAGATAAAACAATAAAAATATATATATATGTACATATATATATATATATATATACATATACATATTGCCCATCGGCGCTCGCCAATAATTTTCTATAAAACATCCACGCGCGAGCCGAACGCCGGTGATACTTCCTCGCGTCGAATACACTCGCGCGACAGAACCGATTATACATTACAGTGTTTAAACCCGCGTATTAACACGCAAAGAGATAAATCCTATCAAGACAATTCCGCTAACTCATTCCGTTTTGTAAACTGCCCCGTAATTTAGGCGCGCAATTAATTGACTTTCACTGTAAGCTATACAGATTAATCGAATTAAACTTTAGAAGCGTATTTTTTAAATCGAAGTCGATTTTCCTGCTACAATAACTCGAATTAAAAACTAATTGCAGACTTATTTGATATCGAAAAATAAAGAACTTTGTTGAATTTACATTTGAACAATTTAAAATTATCTTGTTTTAAATGAATTCAATGCTTTGTTGTCCCTAGCAGTTGCAAACTATTTTCCACTGTGAGAGACAAATATTTCTGATTATTGCTAGGTTTGCAAAATCCGAAAGACGTGCGATATCGGTAACAGAAAGAAAGAAGAAATGACAAACGTCTGTACGCGCGTCTGTAGGACACGAGCAAACGAGCGACGCCGCTGAAGAAGGCGCCGGAGCAAACAATTTCAAACACCCGGCAACGAACATTACAACGCGATATTACGTGGGATGAAATAATCCAGCCGGCTTCCGCCTCGTGAACAGGAGTAAACGAGGCTCCCGTGCTAATTGCCGCGAAAAGGGTTAACGCCGCTCGCTCCCCGTCGGCTCTCTCTCCAGCTGGATATCGCCATCCATATTTAATTAGCCGGCTGCGAGTGTTCTTCTTCCCCGGTGAAACGCCCACGCAGGAGGGGTTAGAGGGAGACGGAAAAATCATTACGAGTTCAGTCCGAGGTCAATCTAGCCGTATTCGTGCCAAATGTCGGAGGGTGGTAAAGCTTTTTGATTTTCGGCGGAAATGGCCAGGCAGTCATTCGTTATCATCATACGTCAATGTTACACTTTAGGATATAGAACGCGACGTGTCCCAACATTCACACGGAATTTTTTGTGCACAATCAAACTTGTAGAAGGTATTGCGTACACATGTCCCCGCGCGATTATCGATTTAAAAGCGATTCCTCGACTCTTTCGTCCTCCTTTTGTCTCGCCACGTCCCGTTGCGCCGCTCGCCGTCTCTCCTACCCTTTCCACGTAGTCTTGGCTCGGCGATTTATTCGTATCGTCGCCATATCCGAAGCATTATTTCAAAAGGAGTGTCCACACGCCTAGGCGAGCCGAGGAACAGAAGGCGGTGGAAGAGGAGGATGGAGGCGAAGGCTGTTTCGCGGGTGGAAAAATATTTCTCACGGCGTTTGCGAGCCCGCCCACTTCGGACTTCTCCCATTCTTCCCTTCGTTCTCTACCACCCTTTCGGAGGACGTTCTCCACCGATGCTTGCGCTTTTCCTGACTTTATTTCACTCGGAAAAATTATCGTTGCGCTCGCGCGCGTACTCTCCAGTTCCGCTATATGTATGCGCGTCCGCGGATTTATACGTGTGTATCATGCGTATGTGTGCGTCTGTATGTGTGTATGTGTGAACGACGCAAGAACAATGGCACTGAATTGGCGTCTAACCGGTGAGCAATAGGTGCGTCCCTTTCGTACGAATAAAGGCGCGCCCGTTAATTAATGGTGCCGATAAATCAGCACCCGGAATAATACCCAAGGAGACAACAGGAATAGTTTATAAAGCGGCTGCGGGCTGCCGATGCCTTCGGCGCTCGCATGTCGCGACGCGTACAGCGACGTCTCCTCCGATTGACCTCCATCCGAACGTAAAATAAGAAAAGGTCGCGCCCACGCGCACACCCGGCGGCCCTCCCCAGAACAGAAGAAACTGTCCGTCTTTATCTTTAGCTTAGATTAGATCTGCCGGGGATATTTAGCCTCTTCATTTATCTTGATCTGCTCTGGAACGGCAAACAGAAAATAAGATACTTCCGAATTAATGATGTCTCTACTTCCGTATCTATTTTCGTTAACCTAATTGCATTTCTATAATATGTATTGTTCCGTTTTCCAATCCACTTAGATTTCGAATATTAAAAAAATATTATATAAATATTTCTACTATATATACGTATATAATTTATTTTCTTTCAGAATTTCATCTATTATCCGTTATGAATCAGATACTGTCATACAATGCTGTACCTGATAATCTATATATCATAATTATAATCACGATATTATTAAAGAGTCTTGAACGCAAGATATATACCGATTGTTATTTCTATAAAAAGTCGCAACTTCTATGATATCCGCGGTCATGGCACGCGAATATAGGCTGCACCTCACGGAAGTCGATAAAGAATTATTTGTATCAGATACGACGTCGGTCTTCTGGTTGACGTAACGTTAAAAAAAGTCCATGGCGATTCTTCAAGGCCCGATATATAGACCGCGCGCGTTGCCGACGTCGTCCTTTTTTCCTGATCTTGACAATTTCATCGGACCCGCGTCGCTCGGCCCAATAATTGAGTTCTTTGTAGCTACGTCTCGCGCGAGTTGTTGCATCTAGGTTATAGGAACTGTCCGGCTGCAAGACACAGAGAGACAGATTAACGGGTTATTGTTAGGCCGATAAAACGATCGGCCAAGTAATATCGACGCGTCGCCGTCGACCCCGTCAATTTGACTCTGTTGTGCAAATTAACTCGTAAAGTCTCGATTCGATCGGACGTGCGTAAACGAGGCGGAGTATTATCGCAAGGAAAACGTGACGAGACAAGAATTGATATCGTCGCGACCCGTGGCGGTTTACATTTTTTTTCACGATCTTCGCCTCTCTCCAGCCCCTCATCTAATTCACTCCTCGAGGCCCGCTTTTCGGTGGTGGAGTCGCGCCACGGTGAACGAATTTATCTTAAACGCAAAGTGAACCGAACGCAGCTGCCTTGATATACGGTCGCGTAATGTCTATATTTTTATTATTTACGGACCGCGAGATAAGTGAGAGCCCTCCTCCTACTCCAACCCCCATTCCGCGTACCCCCGTTCCCTCTGCCAGCAGCCAAGCAGCAGGCGGGGCGTGTATGGTAGCAGCGTGATAGAGTCCACGGGGCAAGAAACGCTGGCATTCATTTTGCAAGCTCGACACACATTGGTAACCTCTCAGCCCGAAGCTACCCTCTCTTTCTCTCTCCCTCCCCCTCTTTCTCTCTTTCTCTCTCCCCTCTGTCCTCTCTGTCTCCCATTTCTGCCGCGGTCCTCTCCTTCCACCTCTTCCCGCGGATCCCACCACCACCGCCACCGCTGCTGCCATTGTATCGAAATATCACGCGCCTATAAATCACCGTGAGCACCGCATATTATACCTCCGAACTATTCGCGAGGGGTGGTGGCAGCGACGGCTCTCTCGATGGGCGAATGGGGTGGTGCGGGGTCGACTCGATCGAAACTGACGCGACGTCGATTATTTTATTTCCCTCCGCAGAGCTGCCGGGTTCGGCCAACAGATGGAAATCAAGCACGCGGGTCTGTCGCGCGATTCGCTCGTCCGGACGACCATAACTCGTGATGAGAAACGGGGGTGCCAAACAAGCAAACTTTTTTCCGTGCACTAGTCATCTTTTTGTACCGCGAGATCAATGAATTATACGTATGTTCTGATGTTCACAAGGATATAATATTAAACAAAAATCCCCCCTGATTTTCCAAAGAAAACAATATGTTCGGTTTGACACGAGATACGCAAAATAGGTGATGTTAAAAATTTCTTCCATGATTACAGTTCTTGCACGTTTTGTGCAATTCTTGTAGAAATGTAACTTGCATTGCGCTTCCAGAATTATATTAAAAATACCTTGTACGTACATATATATATATATATATATATATATACATACGACGTACAGTATATATATATATATATATATATATATATATATACGACGTTATATGTAAAAAAAAATATCACATTTGATGCAATTTTTTAAATCAAAATTTATATAGAATGAAGAAATGACGAATGAAAAGAAATCTTACGAACATACAACGTAATCAGTTTCATTGCAATAAAAGACATCGTTCTTTGTCCCCATGCATAGCGTAGCAGAGAAGTTAAAGAGATTTATGGGGCATTATAACGACGTGTCGTAAACGTTAAGCAAATCAAGTTTGCCGACGTTCGTTTAAGCCCCTTTTCGTCAGCCATAATCTTGCAGCGAGTTTCTATTTCGCGAGAGGAAACGCATTTCCCAAGATAATCGGTCGCGCTATCGAAACCGCTCGGTATCCCCGGCCAAGATTTATAAGGATAGTTTATTGTTATTCCACCCCACTTGGTTTTATGGGTCTCCTCGATGCGCGCCGTAAGGGTAGCGAGGGGGGGAGGCAGGGGAGGAAGAGGGTAACTCTGATCCACGGTGGTCGAAGGGGCGAATGTCGTCCAGTTTCTTTCGAAGCTTTCTTCTTCGAAGCTTAAACACAACCTCCTCTGTCCCTTCACGGGGGATGTCGCGGTGATAGGGACGAGGAAACGACCGCTCGCTCGAAGAGAAAGGACCGGAAAATCCAAATGATACCGATAAGGGCTATTCGTAAAGGAGAACGCCATAAATCTTTTTAATTAACGCAAGTTATAAATTAAGGAGGCGTACGTACAATACTACAAACTACACAATACTACGAACAAATAAGAGGAAAGAGGACATCTTGCCAAGTTCTATTCTCAAACTCATGTTTAGGATCACCTTTTAGAAATTATTCGGAAATGATAACAGTATAATATGTTATTATTCTTCTTTTGTAGGACGTCTTTTACTTTCATAGATTTCAATGAAAAATCTCTCAATGAAAGCAACGAGAGAGAGAGAGAAAGAGAAAGGGAGAGAGAGAAGTTATGTTTTCCTCTCCTTCTCATCATTTAAATAAAATCTATCTTAATATAAAGTATAATATATCTCATACGTAAAATAGAGTGAAATGTTTAACGATGTAACTTTAATAACTTCAGTAAGGTGTCATGTTTAAGTTTAATTTTCAATAAATCGATCTTTCAACAGGTTGCGTCGCTCACTATTGTATTTAAACTTTCGTAGCCAACTTATTTCTCTTTTGACCGTGCGTTTTAATTAATCCGATATGTATTGTCACGCAATTTGTCATCTTTACGTATCTAAAAAATAATTTAAATCATTATTGATCGAACGCAGCGTTGAAAAAAGCAACGCAATAGTGGCGCTCGTTCGACCGCTGTTTCCGCATTAAAAAAATTGGCAAAGTGGAAGTACAAATCATCGAGCGACTACCGGTCATTCGGAAATGTTGGAGTAGCCGAAAGAGGGATGGGAACGGACGAGTGGGGCCGAACGGGGGGAGGGTGGTGAGCATTTGCAGTAACAAAATGCGAAGCGCTGCACGCGTTAATTCCCGTCCATAAAAGCCATCGACAAATCAAACCTTCGACGTGATTCACTGCCGGCATAAATACAACTAGATCAGCGTGTGTACGAGGAAACGTGGTATGAGCGATGGGTCGACAGGCGTTTGCACCCCCTACCCCCCTGCCTATCCGCCACCCCCTCGCGTTGCAGTCGCAGCCGCCACCGCCGCCACTAACGATACGAACCGTTCTCAAACAACGTGGCAACCCTCAAAATATTATGTCCCAATTTCTATATAAATTTCTATATCAATTATTAGCAAATTATTACGATGTTATATTTTTAAAAAATTTATACAATTAAGCAGAATTTTATAAATACGATTCTTCTCAAACATATTGTCTTAGATTTTTGGATAAGAATATATGATTCTTATCTTAAAAGTAGCTTACACTATTTTACGAAGTCTCTCATCGTTGACATCGAGAAAAATTATTATAACTTTAATCATGATATTTATCATTTATTATTATATCAAAAATTTATATGTGCAAGCAGTATATCTTACGAAAAAGATTTCGAACATTGTAAGATATTTTATATGATATGTGAGGAGCATCTTTTAAGACTATTGTAGAAAATGATCGATATACAATTTCACGGCAGAAGTTCGCTACGTTAAAGATATAGCGAAATAAAGTCGAGAGATACAAGTGCTTCTTGCGTTTAAAGTACGCGTTTTCGAGAACGTTTACTTGCCACAGCGCGCGCCCGAATGTCTCTGAAATATATTGCATTATCGCCGTCCTGTTTATGCACGCTTTTAAGGACGCGCGCTTTTAAGCGCATTTTAATTCACGCGCAGGCTTTGAGAAAGCGTTGGTAACGCCCTCAATTGAAATCGTTAAGCTCCCCGCGTTCCTAATTCAAGCAAGCGGATAAGGAAGGTACGTGGGCCGCGATAGCATCGACAATGTGGAGCGTAATTATTCGGGAAAGATGGCACTTTGCTCGGCATTTTGTCGCCTTGGACCCCTAATGGCCGGTGGTTGATAACAAGGTTTACGGGCCAGACAGCGCTGTCCACTGAGAGATGTTGACAGCGGCTTTCAACCTTCCTACACCGAGGCTAGCTCAATCCGATCACGAGGAACACGCTGGAATTACTTGACTTTACGAAGCCTGCCCGTGCAAATCCGCACGTCGGTCCACGGAATCAAAAGTATTAGCTTGATACATTAACAAGAATTTCCTTGCTGTAGAATGAGACAGTTTGGGCACATTTTACGTTTATACGTATTCCACGAAAAGATTGCGCAGTGACGACAAATGTATATCGTGTCCAATTAGAACATTACATACTAATTTTATTATCAAATATTAATTATATTAATTATATTAATGTATTGATATAATCAACACACTTTAGCGTGTAACATGCCTTTTAACGTTAAGCATTTTAAAAAATTTGTTAATTTATCTTGCCGAATTTTCGTCATTTAATCCATGCTAACAAGCATGTTAAAACCATTTGTTTCATAATTCGTGAAAAATTCAACAAAATAGAATTAATATTTGCACGATACACGCGTGATGACGTTTCCAGTTATTGATTGTAATTCTCTCGATAGTCGTACAAATTATGACCCTACATTTTCACAGAAAATGAGTAATAATCGGAATAAAATGGTGATCGGATTAATAATGGTCAGAGCTTATATTTAAATTCTTTAAATAAAATATTATACCACGTTGCTAAACGGCTTATCTCATTTTTCAACAGCCTAGTGTGATCTCGCGAAAAACATATTGCGTGTCTGCTGCGATTAAAAATTAATTCAGTTTACCCTTAAAATTAATCTTCTATAGCTATGAATCATTTTTTTAGTATCATGTTTCATTGCGTAATTTTTCTTTTAATGCAAAAGCTTCCATAACAGATAACATCACTAAAATTTATACATCTATCGCATATCAGATATATTCGCATATTTCTTGAATACTGACATAACGAAGGATCCGGATAATTTCTTTTATTCTCTGGTAAAAGCTCAAATACTAGTTAAAATTGAAACATAGCTATCTAGAAAGTGACGACAAATTTAAAAAAACTTAAAAAAAACTTTTATTAAGTAACTCTAATTTATATAATATAACATATAATTCCTATATACTATATATATATATATATATATATATATATATACATATACATATATATATAATATTCTATATACATTCTATATATATTTCTGTATATTTCTTATTACTATCAAGAAAAATATCAGAACAAAATCCTTTACCCTTTACGAGGGTAAAATAAATGTTGCTCATTTTCATCGGAATGGTAATCGTAAAAATATTGAGAGGAATGATTTTAGAATCGTTAATATATGCTGAAAGTACACAGTGCTATCCACTGAACCGGAAGGAAGAATAAGTACATTCATGGGAAGTTTAAGGAGTAACGTCGGCATTTGCAGCCGACTGGTTTTGCGGGCAGGAAAATTAGAATGTGTCCCGGTTATTACGGGCGGCCGCGAAGAATTAGCATACAGTAGCGCGCGCGTATACGTGGTCAGACGTGTTGCGCGACACAAGAAGAAGGCTTTCGCACTAATCCCCGGTGTGGCACTAAATGAGGTGGTGGATTTGTTGGAAAGAGCTTATACTTACCCGAGGGGCAGAGAGAACGCGCAGGAACCGCGGGAAATATGGCTTGGAGAGAGGAAGAGAGAGTGAGGGAAGCGCGCGGCGGTGTGGCTTCTGCTCGTGAAACTCCAAAGCTCGTATCCACACGTGGGCTAAACAACAATGGGATGATCCTGCCGGGATTACGCGATCCGACGAGGCAGAGGCCCGTGGTATCGTTGTTACTGCTTTTCCGGTGTTATGATATCCGGCGCACGGTTTAACAATCGCACGTCTGGCGAGACGTTTCGGTGGCGATCGCGTTGGAAAGCTGCGGGCTACTGTTTCGGGCATTAGAGGATCTGCCTACCTAAAATTTGAATTGTCAGAATAGTCCGGAGGACAATCCCGATAGCGATAGAACGCGAATAGCGTTAATACGTGATATTTGTGTGATAATCGATAACATAAAAGATCATTCGCGCAAAGGATGTATCGATTTTATTTGTCTCGGCATGCATATTTAGTTTTGCATGACGTTCTTAGTCCAAATTCGCATTGAATATCGTCTATGTATTGTAAAAATAAAGTTAAATTTAGTTAATCATATTTAGAATTAAGATATAATGTTAATAGAAATAGATTACATAAGTTTTTCAACGCAGTCAATTAATTATATAAATATAATTAATTTCTTTTTAGTTAAAGGATGATTTCCTTCAATATTACACTTATTATAACTTCCAATTAAAGATAAGAAACGCAAATTCCAAGTACATGAATGCGATTCTGTTTTACAGCTAGAATCGCATCAGTGAAACAGTTAGTTGAACGAACCGTTACGAAATGTTTCCGCGATTTCGAGGTGAAGCCGCACGCATGACCGAGCGGCTGGTGGAGGCGCCGGGCGATTTAGTAGTCGACGTTATACCGGTAATAGATACAGAGGGAGACAGAGAGGCGGTGAGAGAGTAGGAGAGGGTGGAAGGGTAGGACAGAGAGAACGGAGCCGAGCGTGGAGGTAGGTACACAGTGAGAGAGCCGGGTGGTGACGTTGACTAATGATGGTGGTGAGAGAACACACTCCAGTCTAACCCGACCTGTTGCACCCCCAATAAACCCCGTCAAACGACGTGCCGCTAAATAGAATCGCGCCGCGTCTTTCGACCCCCTGACTGATTCACCCTGACATTCCGGAACGCGACTCTGCACTTCGAAACTGGGACAGAAGATACTCTCGCGGGCTGATTAAGATTTGGTTCGCGACCTTCCCGCGATGAATCAGTGTTAAGAGTGTAAAAAATATCCTAAGACGCCTACTCGGATGTATTTTACACTTCTGACAACATTCGTTCATTGAAGGAATGAATGTAATAAATATTACAGTTTAAAAGTGCGCATACAAATAAACTTTGTTTCCCTCATTTGCATTTGTTATATCTGGTTTAAAATTTAATTTTTATAGTATTTATTTATTAATTGAAAAAACATCTAAAGAGTTTTGCACAATTTGTTACATATCAAAAAAGAAACAATTTTTCTTATTTGTGTAATACATTAAGTTTAAATAAAATGAAACGATAAAGTGTGGAATTAAAATTAAATTAGAGAAAAGATTGTGTGGAATATATTTTATAATAATAAATAAGTAAACAAAAAAATTAAATGAACTAAATATTTGTCAAAGTAAAACTGTCTGATAAAAATTGAATCTGATTATTTAAAAAGAATAAGATGTGATTGGATAAAGTTTCGTTCTATACTTATAAAACTTAATTTGAAGTCAAGAAACTTTTTAATTCTGACAAATAATTATCGGCTTATATTAACACAAATATTCAATACTTATAATCAGTTCTTTAACATCTCATCTTTTAATATTTGTGATCTGATATACGGATATCACATCCGAAGATGCTGAAACACTTGTCACATGCTTTCTTTCACTCACAAACCACAAGACTGATGGCTTTTCGAACGGCCGTGAGCTCACGGCATCCGTGATTCACGACAAGTGCCATGATAACCTCTCGTCATCCTCGATTCCCTTTTGCCTCCTCGCAAAAGTTGAGTGGAGGGGGAGGACACAGCAGACACAGCGAGTACTCGTCGCAAGACGAGCGAGCGCGGTGACGTGGAAAATTGTCCGATTATTCGCGGTTAGATAAAGAGCTTCTTCGTGGGTAGCGACGAGAAGGAGAAGGAGGAGGAGAAGGAAAAACGGGAGGACGAGGGAGCGTCGGCGGCGTTGGGCTGGCTCGTGACACCCCCGTGTGCCGAGAGTGGCGGTCGCAGTCGATGCTGGAAGGTCGTACCGGATGAAAAGCCGAGCCGACGGACTCTCATTCTCGAAGGCCTGGACGCACCCTCAAGCACCCTCCAACGCGGATTCAATCCCAGAGATCCACGAAATAATCATCCGGCGCTAGTTCATCCCTTCGCTTGCAGGAGTCTCTTGCGAATGGTTCCGTCCACCGTCTGGCCAGAACGAGACGTCTGTCGCTCTTTCTTCCCTTTCTTCCCCACTAATACCATGTCCTTCAGCGCCTCTCACTTTCTCTTTCTCTCTCCCTCTCTCTGTTATTCTCTTATTCGTTCATCTTTCTCTTATTATCCGCGTAGAACTCGTCAATTCTGAGATAAAACGACGATATCGAGCGCACGGATCGCATTGTCGGCTTCGTCTGGATCTTGCGCGAAGGACGTGGCACTCCTCGTTCTTGATATTGCATGTTCAGATCTTAAGTAGTGCCGGGCATTGATTTCTGATTTCGCCGCGAGTGTAATCGGCTGTTAATTGTATATATTCGGAAAATTAGGAGCAAATGTAATTGGTTGGTTATTAATACGATACGAATCCATTGACTCCCCCAAAAAGACATTTCAACCTGATTCATACCTAAACAATTAATTGCGCGAAATTTAATTGCGCTTACATGAACGCTGAATATTACGCGCAACAATCTAATTAACTCTAATCTAATTAAAATCCACCATTAGAATTCCACCTCACTGACGCCGACAATTGCCAATGAGAAAGACATACCGACTCCCAAAGGGAGTCAAAGGGACGCCGGTAATAGCAAACGCACGTTCTCCACACACAGGTTCAGCATTACCGTTACAGCCTGCCATCGTCCGAATCCAAATAACGTCGATAAATATTCCCCCGCCCCTCAATGACTTCGATACTCCCCGAACGTCATTTCCCCGATTCGCATTCAAAGAGAAAGGTCCCGATCTAGAACGGGAAAAACGTAAAGGGAATACCGGAGTCGCCCTGGGGATCCTTTTGCTCGCGCAGTTCTTAAAAAGGTCGTCCTCGGGTGGCGGTCCCTGCACGAGGCATTCCTCCGCCGTGCTTTTCTCGCGAATTTTCGCGAGGCCACCGTGTTCGATTCTACAAGCGCCGGGGGAACGGCGTTACAGTACGCGATGCGCATTTCGAATCGCCACGCCGCCGCGTCGTCGTCGTCGTGCCATGCCGGTCGGCTTCATGTACTTACTTGCCAGGTACGTGTACTACCTTGTTTACCACGCGGTCTTACACACCCTCCTTGCCGCATGGCGCCATTGTTCTGAAAATCAAGAAATGTGTCACCGGCAGCGAGGGTAAAAAGCTCTGGAACCGGGAGTCGTCGTCGTGGCGTTGTCAGGCCCAGGAGAACGTTACTCTCCTTTCTTCCCTCCCCCTTTCTCGCTCACCCTCTCTCTTTTTCCGTCTTTCTTCCCTTATCCTCTCTCATCCGCCCGTGCATCCGACCGGAGGAGTCGACTCGTGCCCGGTTAACGTTTGAACGGTAAATTATCTTGAGGACTTAAGCCCGCGTTAGTCTAATACCGAGATCCCAGAAATTCGTCCTTCTCTGAATCTTAATTCCATATTGCGTTCCTTCGACCGCACATTGCGATATTATCCGCGATATTATCCCTATTGGACTTTTCGTCCGTTTCCGTCGAGCATGCATTTGTGCACCTGCTACCGAAAATCCTATGACATTCTGTCGACGTTGATTGTGAATTTCCCGACAAAAGCAAACAAAAAAAGATACGAAAAAAATTTAAACGCAGGGATTGAGACATGTTTCCAGGATTTAACTTTTCGTATTTTTCGCATTTCTCAACGATTCGTGTCTCCAGAGCTGCTCATGCAAACTCACGTTGTGAGATACAAATTTTACTCAAATTTCAATCGATATGTGGCTGCAAATGGAATTTAATAGTAAATCATCATAACAAACTTACATTTTTCTAGTTTTAAAGCTTTCGTGGCCATTGATATCGTTAACCAAGCTTACATTTTATTCATATACTTTCTTTTAAAAATCGTAACGAGATAATTCGATATTCTTTTGATTTCGTGACGTACACTACGTTCGTTTCCGCGATAATTTGCAACAAAAATTTGTCTACTAAAAGCGCGATAAGCTTCGTATTGTCGTCATTCGCGCCGCAAAACCGCTCCAGCGAGAAGGTGCAGACGGCCATACGATAAGAAGCTGTTTCTTCGGAACGGAAATCCGTGCCTTCGTTACGTGTCTATATGTATATGTATATACAAGGAAATGGGAGATTCGCGCTAGCGCATACCATTATAGGTAGACTGCTGCTAGAGAGTTAGTCGTTATTAGTCGAAATGCTAGCTGGAAGTGGTTAAAGCAGGCGATTCGTATGCCGGTCGGTCCTTCCATCTCGTGGAATCGCGCGTTTCTGTCAGTCACAATGGCCAAGCGAGATTGCTCCCGCGGGAGAGCACGATGCCGCCTAATCAGAAATTAAATCTTAACCTTAATTCCTCCTGAAACGGGCGAGCTCTCACGCTAAAAGAATTCTCGATCGATCTCGTCGAGAACCACGAGGATCGCGAGCGGGTCTGTGTATCTCTCCTTTCGAAATTTCTCCGCACGAACTTAGACGGATATTCCGCGACTTCGAGATTTCGCCGAATCGAGATACGGAGATGGAAACTGCGGTGCTATCATCAAAATAAATCTACAAATGTTCTATGAATCTTAAGTAACGTACCCATAATTTAATATATGTGTATAACATATATACAATAAGTTCCGTAATAATTACACATTTCAAAATGAATATTTGCAAAACAAATATTCTGTATAATGTTCGCAAGTTTTCTTAAAAGACGAACGTTATAATCAAAGAGTAAAAACGCAATGAATCTATAAAATATTCTACTTGTAATATTCTTAAGTTATTAACTTAGTTATGTCTTTTATGTGATTCTCATAGATTCATTGTCTCAAATTACAATAGAAAATAATTTGTTTCACTCACCGATGATGCGCTGTGAAGTCGTCAAAACTTCGTTGAACTGTAAAAAAAAAACAAATATATTCAAATTATAGCGCCCAAAATAATTTATCTTTTTAGAGAGCGATAAATTTTAAAATTAGAAAAACTTAATTTTTTATTTAGTTACATTTTATTCGTTTTTTAATTAATTTATTCGAATTAAACAAATAATTAAACAAAAATAAAAAAATGAAAAAAATTAAAAATACTGTGAATATTTATTTGCCATTGTTATTTTTCTTTTCTTTGTTCACAATATTAAACTAAATATATGATAATGACATGTGATAAAGTATCGCTGAAGAGATTAATATAAAAAATAATATATTATATATAGTTATATATAGTTATAAATAGATTTTGTTTCACAAGTAATAAACAAAAAATATATAAATAAATCATTCACCCTACTTGTTACGGTTGCTCCGCTATTATCTGATTGCTTTCTCAGATTTTCTCCATCTCTCTTGATTTTCCGTTGCTACTTTTATGGTACTAATACTCACTAATAAAAACACGGTTAATTACGATCGCGCGCGTACTAAATACCAGAACATGATGATATCGTAACATTTCACACGACACTCACGATGTTAATCGTACAGAAAACACGCACTTTACTACTTTACTAAAATGGAAGAATAACAAAGAAAATTAATTATCCGCTCGATCTGTCAAAAATTAGCACAACGAATAAAACTCAAGTAGTGTTAAATTTTAATAATTTATCAAAATGCCGAATTTATGTGGTTGAAATAAATAATATAAATATGAGATTAATTACAATTATATATTATAAATTATATTTAACAATTAAATCACGACGCTACTCGTTGTTCATAATCAAAAAACTGGAAAATTGTATAATAATTTTGATAAATAAGAGAAATAAACCTACTTTTCGTAGCAATCTTATTTTCTTGATTCATTAAACTCGCAACAAATCGAAGATAATAATATTAATAAATTTACGCGTAAATATTTTTCTACCGGAAGAAATACTTTTTCTACCGGAAGAAAATAAATTTCATTGTTCAAATAACGTTAGATTTCATATATCGTAACGCTCATTCAAAAGTAATTAGAAGTGCTATACGCAATAGAAAACATTCGATACACTTAGTTACTACTAACTGTTCGTAAGGATAGCGTCTTGTCTTAATATTTGCCACGATCGTAGTTCGAAAGACCCAAACACTTCGAAAGATACGTGAAATTACATCCAACTTAAAAAAAAAATAACTTTCTATCGTACTCATCGTTTGCAAACGTGGAATATAATCAAAACTACTCAAAACAGTATTAATCGATAGATTTTTGTTTGTACACACATTCACATATAATTCAATATACAATAACAAAGTTATAAACAATTAAAGTTTAGCAAAGCAAACGTTCAATTGCAACTAGTCTAGAATGTAATTAAAATCATTCAAAACAGTATATTTCATCCGTTGCATTAATTTACGAATAATCATAGATGTTGAGTAGATTATAACTTCACATGATTATAGTTTTATTGTGTAATTATTTCGTCCTAATATAGTGCGCGTCATATGCGATTAATATCAGTGCCGTGTAAAGTGCTGCGTGGTCATTTTATTTTCAAGTGATTACTGATTGTGTGATCGTAATTAACTATGCTTCAAGTGTTGTATATATGTGCACCGAAGAAATTCAAGAGAAGGAGGCCATCGAGCGACAGCGGAGCAATCATCAGGCAACTTATATTCGGTATATAAGAAGTATTTCACATTCATAGTAATGAAATTAATAAAAAGATACACTAGTGTGTAATCATTAATTGATATTTATTAAATTTATTGATCAATATTTAGTTTTTATAGTGCATCAATTTTATTCCAATCTTTCATAATCTGTGCAACCATAAAATAGTTCACAAAGAGACTCCTTCGCAGTTTAATAAATTCATTTATTATTTCCCTCTTAAGAACCCAACAAAGGCTAACATGCTCCCAAAATCTGTTTTTACGATACGGCAGTGTTTCGATTGGCAAACATACCGCGGGTCGAGTTGATTCCGCTAATCTCGCGAGCGAACGTTCAAGTTATTGGTAATCCGCGCAAGAGGATTCACATTCGATTTTATTTCACGGTTTCCTTTATGCGAAAGACGTAGGATTTCTATTAGCTTTGTGCCCTGGTTAGATTGAATAGCCGCAGGCTTCCGCTGGCATACGCTAGCGACTCCTGTTTCATTTACAAATGTATTTCCCTCTCAGACGGAACTTTCAATTTAGTCGGATGCTTCCTACGATGGCAGGGAATGTGTAGGCGGGGGCCCTTCCATACACACGATTCGTCTGCTTAGAAGGTAGCTTTCCTCTCTAGAAACAAATCGAAACGACAAACGAACTGCTTTCCGCGATTTGGCTGTCTCGTGTGTTCTGGCTGTGAGTAGATTTATTTGTGGTTAGACGGTAATCGTGCTCAAGAATGCGTGTTTTGAAATTTTCATTTGAACTGCAAATATTCTTACGCTCGTTCCGAAATAGAAATACGTAGGTATACATTAGGGAAACATTGTAATTTTGTACTCATCAGAATTATGTGCTCATCGTAAGAACTCGTAATATCTGATCAATTTCATTTTTAAATTATCTATGTGATAATTAGTATCCACCAAATTTTATAGTATGTTTTATAATATTGGCGTGCCACTCAAGTATTTTAAAAAATTGTTAATGCTGCATATTTTATTATCTAATATTTTGTTATTGCATCCATTATAGTTAACAAAATATTTATGACAGAACTTACAGCACAAGCAGATTGTAGCTTAATCCATTGTATTCCAGTATCATAAATCTATATCACTATAACTGCAATATGAAGCGCACAAAATATATCTCTTTGCAATTTTTTCTTATACAAATGTAATTTCGAATTTCCCTTGTAGAAATAAAGGATGAGTAAACTTCACATATTTGCATCCAACCAAATTCGCGATTCAACTCACTCGATATTCGATACATGTCTCCGGGAAACATCGAAAAAGTTCGCGGCATCCTCAGCCGGTGGGATGGTTTCACGAGAAACCGGCGCCGAGTTCCGCTGAAAACTGCGTGGCAAGTCCGTCAATTATGAAGGGACCTTTAATAATGAAAGTAGCGGAAGGAGTTCCCTCGGGCGGCATCACCATCTTTCATGCTTACTGCTTAACAACCGAGCGTCTGCACCGTTTTGCTTGCTGCGGTATCAACTCCCTTCCCTCAACATTTTCAGCTCACATCGACCCTTTCTTTGCGTTAATTCATCCCCGTACTAGACATCACCACCATATCAGGTGCTCAGTAATTTGTATGTATCATCATGAATCTGTTTCCGCGAAATGTCAACATATCTCTGTATAAAAAAAAAGAGATGTTTAAATCAGAAAATAAGAATCTAACTAATCTGTTGATATTAAATTAAAGTTAAATAAAATTGACATAAAACTGTTTTTTTTTTAGTATTATTATTATTAAATAGCATGAAATAATAAGTTAACAGACAAGCCAATAAATCAAGTGAGTATCTTTATTGAATATCGAAACAGTGAAACAAATCATGTATCACAGTAGCTAGATTCTAACTTGAGTATCTCCAGTACAATATAAAGATTCTTTAATAACCTAACGCTGCTCACGGCATCCTCTCTAACCCTCTTCCGCCGAGGCAAATGCTCTTCTTTTATGAAAAATGAAAATCACGCGCGTCGGGGAAATATTCGCAAATGTACGAACACGGGTGCCGCGCACGATAGCCAACACGGACCTTTTTTCCGACTGCCTGTTTTCGTAAATCCTTGTTTAATGTTCCCTTCAGAGCGCGACGACACTCGAGACAGTCACGCGGAATGCGGCTTCTGCGACGTCATCGTGGGGTGAACTTCAGGCATCTGTCCCATGCGACCCACGAGAAATTTACCGTGCGTAAAAAGGGAAGGGCTACAAAAGATCCAACGGAGTACGTCGGCGAAGAAAGCAGTTAAAGGCAGATAATACATTTTGCTCGTAAATCTGAGCAGCAAGTTATTAATCCGTTATTTTACTGAAGTATTTATATATACAATTTTCGATTTGATTCCTATTAATTTATTCTTTCCTAAATAATTACATTTATTTTTTCACATGATCTCTTTGTCAATTGACATTGTCTACTATTCTGTAATTAACAAACAGTCAATAAATTTTCAATATGTATAGAAAAACAAACAATCTGTGAACAATTATTTATCTTAAGAATACTTAATGGACATTTATTAATTAAAATATCATCAAAATACAATAAGAGACATCTTATGTACAAAAATGCTTTAAAAAGATAAAAATTCTGCTTACAGCAGAAAATTTAAGTCTATCGACTTTGATGACGATGAACAAAAGTAAGAAATACTTCAGTAAAGTTCTCCTGTTTCACAGCAAGAGCGGCCGATTCCTTCGCGAATATAAACGCATGGAAAGGGAAGGGGAAGCCGCGGAACGTTTAATTATTTGCGCTATCGCACCAAAGACGGACGATAATCAGATATCGGCAGGGAGCGTCGCGCGCGAATAACTCCGCTTGTGCAAACTCACCCCGCGCCGTGAGTGCTTGAACATCCCCGCGCGTCCATGGTCGCTTCGCTGTTCGGTATATATGTCCTATGTATACATATATATATATAAATATGTGTGTGTGTGTGTATTATATATATCAAGTCAATAATTAACACCAGTTACAACTTGTGGGAATAGTAACGGCGTTTATGCTCCCGGGGACGTCGTATTTCAGGGAAATGTGCTCGTGCCGTCGCGCTGTACCGGTCCGTAGGAGCACCACGAGGATTTGTCGCTTAGTGGAGAAGGGAGGAGACAGAGGTGGTGGCAGAAGAGGGTGCGAGTTCGAGGCGTAGGTGGTTGTTCGGGAGCACGGAGAGGCAACGGGATCTCTCCGTCTCGCTTTCTCTCACTCGCTCGCTCCCTCTCTTACAGCAATGAAACGGGACGGAACGGTACAGGATGAAAGGGGTAAGGTGGCGCGAAACGCTTCTGCCACGGTTAGGTCGCCGGTACCAGATGAACAGATACGGGAATATGGGCGGTGGAAATATAGATTTAGGCTAGAGGCGACCGCCGATGTTCTTCCTCTCTCATCTCTACCTCTTCGTTCGCGTTATATCTCTCGGTCTTTCTCTCTCTCTCTTTGACTCTTTCGTCCTACGCTCAAACGTTCTCCGTTTACACTGCGAGAAGCTCGTACACGCGCGTCTTTTCGTCTTTCGGCGTGTGAGCACGTGCACACGTGTATATACGCGTGCAGATAGCGAATCCGTAGTCCCGACTGCCTAAGTCCTCAGGTTTACGGCGATTACGGATTCGCAGGCGATCTTACACATCCCGCGCGCGACTCAACGTTGGTTGTTCGTATGTTTGGCTTGAGTTTCGGGTTTGCGCGCCGCCACGGTTTCCGAGGCGATAGAGGAAGAGACGGAAAAGGGAGGGAGAATGGGAACGCAGAGGGTGGCGGTGGGAGCCGGAGGTGATTTACTGCCGGCTTACGGGGGTGTGAGACGACGCCACGACGCTGGATCGCCTATGAACGGGTTAATGGAGCGAGCGGGCCGCACCACCCAACGAGCACGGCTAACGAAGAGGGCCTCCTCTCCTCAAACTCCCCCTCGCCCGACCCATGCTTCTCCGTCTTCTTGGTTAACTCGCACCCTCACCGCCGACGGCCGCTCCTAATCACTAATGATAACAATATTACCGGCGAAAACCGAGCTAAGACCGGGCCGGGACGTCAGAGGCTGATTTAGTGCTACCCTTAGGAACACCGATCGCGCACCGCGCCGCACACCATCGCGAATAACCGACACCGTTAATCGACTAAGTTTATCAGTGCGGCGTTAGCGTCTGTTAAATCGTTAACTGTTACAATTGTCTCTGGAGGAACATATTTAAAAAAGAAACGATAAATTGTCTTATACAATTTCAGAGAGTTGAAGTAAATTTATGACGCAAGCGCGTGATAACGCTTAAAAGTTTCTATAAGTAAATGCAACAAAACGTATATAATTATCATACAGTTTAGTACAATTTTATTAAAAACATTCACAAGGATGAAAAGAATAAATCTTTCTATTTCATTTAAATTTTGAAATATCCGAATTTTAGTCATATTAAAAAAAAAAATGTTTAATTATTCTTTAAATTATTATAAAATAATAAAAAAAAGATACATTAATAAATCTGTAATACGGTTGCGTTTTGTAAAATTAATTTATCTAAATGTTAACTAGATGAAAAAGCGTGTACAGATTTTCTCTTGACCCAATAGGTTTCATCTGAAACTTTCGTGACATTCGAACATTTTAAATGGCGAAACACAATTGGATCATAATTTCAGAATAGAAAAGTTGACATTTATGTTAGTTCTCGTACAATGAGTTAACGCTCGTGATATATTGCTTTAGCGTGCTGCGGATAATTAACGAAGAGTCAGAAGGCGATCGTATTTACGACCATCTCCACATTTATCGTCTTGTTACAGCGATTAGACTTATCTCGCGACCTTGCGATCGAGCGTATCGCCCCAGTTTTTAACATGTCGCTCGATACACAACAAGACCGCCGGTTTAGCGGACTAAAAGGGGATTGGAGTCGTAAAAGGGTTTCAGGCCGCTGGAGACGTTACACCACGCCGTTAGGTAGGGATGAAACAGTTTGTGCTAAATCAGAGCGCTGGTCGTTAGAGAAGATATAGGGGCTAATTAAAATAAATCTTAGAAAGGAGTAATTATACGTGTATTAGCTGGCCCCGGTAGAGCGGACGTGATGAACGACGCAGCAGCAGATGTACCCAAACGGCTCTTCATTCCTACATTTTCCTTATTGCAGGACGGACACGTTGCACCCACTGCGTTTTGACCGTCCTCCGTGTCCATCCCTCGGATTAACCTCTGTGTCTCGCAAACGGCACAAACGGCGGCCGGCCTGTGCGCGAGAAACGCGCGAAATTATTTCTGCCAAAATCAATTCGTCGAAATATCCTCCACCCGTTGCCTTTTGAGCTCACGGACAATTAGAGTTTAGCCCGCAAGCCCAATTAGTGCCTGATCAAAGTAACATTTATCCACGGCTCTTTACTTCCGTTCTCATTAAGCTCATCAGTGCATCGGATGGGCACATGTTCATGGCGCGATATTAATTTACCTTTGAAAGCTATCGAACAGGCGCGATTCGCAAATTCGAGCGCTTACGACTCGCCAAAATTCCCAATAAAATAACCCAACTTCGACCGCCACCTCCCTCCCTCCCTCCCCCCCGCCCCGTCGCCGCCGCCACCCTCCCTCGGGCCACCCGACGCGCCGTCCTGCACGGCCAATCCCACCTACCTCTGTGTCCCTCTCCCTCTGTGCCAGGAATCAGTGAACTCATTATTACGATAAACTCGTATACATATTTATCGCGATGCATTATTACTCTTTCGCCGACGCTCCAGCGCGGTCATCGATTGTGAATTTCATTTGGCGACTTAATGTACCGAATAGTAATGCCGTACCGTGGTACTTTTCATTAACGCGCACGCTGTTTACGGCAATAAGCCCAATTAAAAGCGTTGTCGACGTAAACGTTAAATCAGCGGCGTTATCGCGATGTGCGAACTCAAGCGGCGAAATATCACTGTGCACTTCTTTGTCGTTGGAGAGAAAGGGAGAGAAAGAAAGAGAAAACGAGAGATTCGGCAAATAAGGCACACGAAAGTGGATCTGCAAATAGGTAATTCAATAGCTTGAACCTTCGTGTCCATTTGGCACATAATTAACCCTTCGTATTTTTATAAGCTATATCTATCAATACTCTTCGAGATGTTTGTTCGTCACATGAAAAGAATATATGCACAAAGATAATATCTAAATTATAAAAAGTATATAAAACAATGAAGATATAAAAAAAAGTATGTATCTACATAAAGATTTAAAATTGTTTTGTTTCTTCAACAGTTTTTGCGCTTCGATATAAAGTAACTCCGATAAATAGCTTCCAATACGATTGTGCCAGCCGCAGCTATCGTTCGTACTTATATTCGAGTTTACGAAGTTTACATTATCTTTTATTTATTGCATCAGTGATACAATATGGGTTGTACTTCTTCCCGGTGTTTATCGAAATAATGCTTTAGCTTGCGTTCGGTCCGGTCAGCACCAGCTGTAGCGCTCATTGCCTCTAATATCAATAAATTTGCAGGTGCGTTGCGCAAATGGCTAGGCACAGTGCGTGCATCACAAACAAACGAGTTTAATTCGGCCGAAAACATATGCGTGATACATAGTCCCTCCTAATGCGATAAAGACTGGCTTCCTAACGATCAGCCTCGAAACGCGAGTTGTTAGGTTGGGGCTAGCTGTGATTTGTCACAAATTCACAAGCGAGAGATTCAATAATAATAACATATCTTATAATAAACAGTAAAATTAATGCGTCACCTGAAGCATTATTTTCGCTTTGCTCCCGTTTTGTCGATCCAAACGCATTGATACCCCTTTGAGTTGATATAATATCCACATTATCATCATTATTATTATTAGTATTTACGTCACTCAGAGAACTGCTGTTGTCATACTATTTCGTAACATTCATAATTTATTAAACAAGTTATGACATACTGTATCATCGATATTTGTCGAAGAGCGAAACAGCTTAAAAGCTCTGCTATGGGTATATTTCACATTATATTCTTTTTATTCCTACATAGTAATTTATGTCACACATCAGAATGCTACATATCATACTTTAACGTTTCAATTCAATTTTTAATAAGTGACAAAAGACACGTGTTTTAATTTAATTATCGGGAAAGCATTCTATAAATGTAAAGAATAATTATGCCTAATTGAAGAAAATAAATATAATTATTTCTATGATTGCGTATTACATTTTGCGCGCAATATCGTCTACAGCAAATTGACGTTGTGCTGGAACTCCACACTCGCTCTCATCTCGGCGGTTTCGACACTGTGCAAAAGGAACTCTCCTAACTTGCAATCAGGCCTAACTCCCTCTACGAACCTCTCGTCTCTGTCGTCGCGTTCACGGATGTAACGGTGAACGTGTCGTGGCGTTAATGTCGATACGATGACGCGTGTGTGCTGCACGAGCGAGCAAGCCAGGACACGTGCGTCGAATGGCCGGCGAGCACAGCTCGGCGCAGGCGGGCATTAATGCCCGCCGGACAAACGAGAGAGGAGAAGCAAAGGGGTCAGAGCGAACGAACGAGGGTAGGTACAGTTGCGCGGGGGTGGCGGATGTAAAGAGGAGAAAGATAGACCAGCGGGCTGGGGCGCGAGCGAGAAAGAGCAAAGGGGATGCGTGGAGGCGCGGGGGACGTTATTGTTATCTTAGATTTATAGTCATAACGGATGGTACTACCTCGCTAGCCAGCAACCCCGAGCGGTCTTATAATCACCCTCCTCCTACACCTCTTCCACCCACGCCCTCCCTCGTCTCCTGCATCCTCGACTATCCAACCGACCCCCTCCGCCTCGCCTTTCCCGGAGTCGAGCTCGCCCTCGCGTAGCTCCAGCCGCAGTTTAAGTGATTTGCGACGCGGTGGAGCCGCCATGCAGATCCTTTTGCCTGTAGCCACTCTCCCCCTGCGCACTTCTGTCCCTCGAACGCCACCACCTCGACGACCCTCCGCAGAGAGCGATGCCGCGGGTAAAACGGCACAGCTAACCATCCTCTCCCCCTTCTTGCGCCCGCTGCCCCCGCGAGGGATTAAGTTCGTCGCGGCACGAGGGGAGGCAAACGGTGTCCGTCGCTGGGCTGCTCCCAAATTATTATACATTGAGCAATAACGCGAAAGTAGTCGCCCGGTTTCGCGGATGTCGTCCAGATGAACGAGTTCATGCCCGGTACGGCCACCAAGTTCCATAGATTGCAAACGCTCGGTCCGTCCTCGCGAGAGCCTCCCCCGTGAATTCGAACAGGATTGGATGTAACGTCCCCTTGCTCGCTTCGTGCGTAATATCGCGACGATATCGTCGTAAATTGTCGCGCGAATCTCACCAAGATAATCTCATATCGCTCATATAAAGATCACTTCAATCGTAAATCCTTTTGCATTCCACTGCTGTATACAGCATTGTTCATAATGATCACACTTTCTTATTTAAGTGAACAATATGCAAATCTATAGTTTGAAAATTACTTACTTCTATTTCTATTATGTACACAAAGCATTATATACAAGTACAATATATACAAAGTATTTGAATACCTTGAATTTTTTACTTAACTCTCAATAAAAAATCCAAATTCCGAATTAGTTAAGAAAGTTGAGTCCAAACAAGTTTTAAGGTTAAAGGAAAGTATATTTTTAAATACACATTTTATACTTTGTGGAAAATACATTCATAAAGTGTTGTGATTAATATCTTCATTAACAAAAATAAGCAAATTCAACATTATCAACATTTAAAAAAATCAGATTTATATGAATTTAACATTTTTAAAATGACATGTAAAACGCAATATATGAGATATTAAAATCCGCATTAACCACTTGGGCATGAAAATTTAAAATTAAACTTTGAAATGGACATCATGAACAAATTCGATCATAACTCTCTTTAGGAAATTTTATAATTTCATTTTGCGTATAAAAGTTTGCTGTGTTTTTTTTTTTCAAGGAAAATGTGATAAATAATCACGTGCAAAACCTCCGATCACGTATTCAAGCACAACGAACGATAATGAACTCAACGACACCGATCATTTCCGCGTTAGGAAGCCATTTAGCAGTTTAAACCCTCAGGGCGCGCGAGCGACGAAGAGAAGAGGGAGAACGTTTCACTTGGAAATTCCGATATTTCGGGACGAGGCAGAAAGCTGGGGTGCGCCCCCAGAATGAACTGTTGTGACGAGCACGTAGGTCTGCGGATGGAGCCAATCAAGGAACCTCGCAGTCAGCGGGTTTAACCCGTGCCGTCGGTTGTTACCCTGACTCCGTCTGCTTCGTGACTCTTCGATCTCGAGGAAAAAGCGACCACCGGAACTCAAGGACGCTCGTTGTCACGCCTCGCCAGGAGGATACGAAGAATTAAAAGTAAACTGCAAGATAGTGCAACTTCTTAGTTAGTTCTTTGAGTCCCTAATTGCACTCGCAAAGAAAATATGAGAGCGATTGATATCTGATTGCATTTCGTTAAAACTAACGCAAATGTTTGCATGACGTGTGTAATTATATTTTAGTAAATTTTCTGTTAGCTGAAACTAAATTAGAATTATATAAGATTTTTAAGTCTAATGATGAGTTAAACATATAAAACGATAATATTTTCAAAGGTAATTTTTAACAAGTAGTAAAAAATCAAATGTATTTGAAAAAAATTATAGAGTCTTTTAATAAATACATGTTAGATAAAACACCTTCTAGGTAAAATTTTCATATATTTTTATACAATCATTAGTACTTTTAATTTAAATGCATTATTTAATTTTAATCAAATGACGAAAATTTTCAGATTTATATATTTAATTTGTACCTATTTATTAAAAATTTAATCTGTTATTTTTTAAAAGTAAAAAAAAATTGTGAGTACTTCGTTTTGCTAATTCATACAAATGGTTCCTTTTTCAAGAAACAAGTAATATGAAAGAAACCCTATCGGAGGTAGGATGTCGATCAAATTTCCTTCCCTCGGAATGTCCAGTAGTTCGACAAAGGAACCTCTAGTTCGGAAGAAACGAGCGCAAGCAGAATGGTAGAACGACTCTTCCCGTCCTCCCCCTCCCCGACCCGTGCTTCGCGTCTCCGGAAGAAAGAACCGCGAACGCGCGCGCTCCTTAGGAACAGCAAAGAAAATCGCAGTAGCAAGCGGGTGGGCGAGAGAGGAGCAGGCAAGGGGGAAAGGTTTGGGTCTGGGGGGTGCTTGGACCGAGACGCGACGACCCGGTTAGGACGATAAGGGATCCCGTGGAGCTTGATGGAATTCCATAGATCCACGTCGGCGTCGAGACAGAGTCGGCTAAGCAGCCATTTAAATGCAACCGATGTGTCTCGGGGAGCTATTACATCTGATGGACGGTTATTGACGCGCACTGGCTTATACCGAGCAGCAGCGGCAGCACCATCCCCCGTCCCTCCAAACCCCTCTGGTCACCCCGTATCTAAGCGAACTGCACGCGTGGGAGAGAGAGAGAAAGAAAGAGAGGGAGAGAAGGAACGAATGAACAGAAGAGAGAAGGAGAGAACACCAACCAACCCCCCACGGGAGCTGAGTTCAGCTCACCGTGCAAGCGGCCAACCGTCAGTGTATATGCTCGCTTTGTGGTGGGCGGCGGGGGTGGAAACGAGGACGTGGGTGGCGAACCGCCGCGACACATCGTCAACTGTCCGATGGAAACTGTTGTTGCGCGAGGGCGCACGTCGACCGATCTCCGGGAATACGAACGATCGAATTACCGTCCCCGTCCTCGTCTTCGTCTTACGATCTTAGGTCAAAAGCCCGTCTATTGTGATCTCGCGTTCTTGAAAGACGAAGAAGCCAACATTCCCTTTTTTCGATCCATACTAAAAGCGGATGATCTGTCGATTGATCATGGAATAATAAAATAAACCTGGATAATTAAACTGATTAACATTGATTTAACATTGGTTTAACTTTCCTTTATTGAAAATTGCCAAACATCTGTCTAACAATTAAATAGATATCTATTAATTGTGTGATAGTTGAGAATCATTTGTGACAATCTTATTTCTGTGACAAGATACAAATATGTTATATTAAATACAAATATATAATTATTAAAACGGTTGGCCGTTTGCAAATTAAACATAGCGAAAAAGGATTCCATTCTTTTCACGATAATTATTTACATATAACGAAGGCAAGATAACACACAGCATGCAAAGAGTTGTCATTCGAAGTGCAGTTTGATCAAAGAATACAAACTGCCATATTATCAGTTATATTCGAGCACCCTTCAAGCCCCTTTAAAGGAAAGGGGCGGCGCTTGTTTCCGTTTTCTCAAAATCTATTCCCTCCAGAGATTCCAAAATTTCTTCATCTTTTGTATCGAAATACCGTTAAATCCGAAAAGTCATAATCAGTTTCAATTAACACAAAGTACACTTAGACACATGCATATACATTCTATTTCTTGATATGTTAAGAATGAAACACGCTAAGATTCAAGTTAAAGACGTGGAATCAATCAAGTAATTGATCCGGATCATAAATTTATAGCAATTACGATATTAGTGCGTTATGTAAATTGCTTATCAAGATTTTCTCACTCCTCCCGGTAAAATAGGTTCCACAGAAATCTCTTCTGGCCGTACAACATCGTGGTGAATCGTTGTCGCAACTGTTACGAAATCGCAATCGCCCGATGTCGAGAAGACCCGGGGTTGGCCAGGGAATACGAATGATCGAATTACCAGACCGAGACTCACATCTCATGAAAAGGCAAGGAAAATTCCCTGCACCGCCCTCTCTGGAATCGTCCAAATGAAAGTTCAATATTTTACCTCTTTTACCACACATCCGCAAATCTCTTCTAATAAATTAATTACGTATATTAACTAATTCCATTTAAAATTCGTTTTTTTTAACAATCTAAGGAAAAGCGGCTTCAACATGTACATAACCTTAATAAGAAACAGTTCTCATGGAAAATTTATATTTTCTATAACGTCTATTTTCTTAAATATTTTCTGAGTTTAGTGAAAATATATTACAATTATTTTCAATTTTTAATCTTTCTCGAATCTCAAATAAAACAGAGATATTACGGAAAATAAGGAAAATGATATATAAAGATAATGAGATGCGGCGGAATTAATTAAAAGATGTTGGCATAAGTAGGCATTAAATGCTCTCTAAGGAGCACTGTCGTAACAGTCGCATATGCAAAGGAAAGGTATAAATTAAAGTCGGTATACACGTGTACGCCTTTTACCGATTTGTCGCTGAGACTGTAAACTCGTGCGGATGTCGTGCTCGCGGAAGAACCGGCGCGATCGCATTACGTACGGCCCTGTTTACCCCGACTTTGCGAATTTATGTCTCGTTACGGAACGTCATTCCCAGTAGAAACGATAAAATAAATTCGAAGAGGAGATCCTTGCAGATTGCCGCTCGTGCGTCCACAGAGTTCGCCGAAGTCCCTCGCAAATCTGCCGAGCATACTCGCGCATTCGAGTTGCTCCACGAAGGAGGGAACAGAGGAAACGGGAGTAGACGCGAGGGGAAAACGGGATGCGACGGAGGGAGAGGGAGGGAGGGAACGACTGGAAGGAGAGAGAATTTATTTGAATATCTCGGGTAATCTTGGTACGAAGCATGCACCGCCGGAGTGATATCTAGTCCTCATGCAACGGAGATGTGGCGGGTAAGGGCGGAAGAGGAAGGGGAGGAGAGAGAGAGAGAGAGAGACTCTCTTTATATTTATTAGAAATTAGCCTGGTACTTGCATTCATTGCGACTGCGTGTATTCCGACGCGGTGCGCTTATGCTTCGGTTTACCGGCGAACATATACGACGCGAGGATATGTTTCGGGGGATCTTTACTGCGATGCCCGCGGCGCAAAGAGAGCACGACGAGACTCCCCTTCGCTTCCTTTTATACGAGCGTCGCGGTAACGTGACACGAGGATCGGCCCAGATCGTTAAAGAGCACGTAAGTGGTCTCGAATCGTCGGCACGATATTGCATTAATCCGTATTATTGGATCGGTAGTCAGATTTGATTATGAAGAACGGAAGAGACGAAGGACTTAACTGGCTTTTAACCGTGATTTACTTTTAATTCGCTACGTCTGTACTACATCACGTGAGTCATTTTACATAAAATGATGATTACAGACCCCAAAAGCGCGGGTTTCTTTCACAAGATTAAATTAAAATAAGAACTTATGTGTAATAAGAGGGAAATAAGGAAGTGTGCGAGTAACATAATTTCGTTTCACTGCAATTACCATATAACATATGTTGTAATTTATTTATAAATAAGGGTTTATGTTCAATCATTTTTTTGAGTTCACAGTCCCAATGACAAGGAATATGATTTTGCGCCAAAGTCGCTAGAAAGCTAACTTCCGTCGTGGAAATTTAGAACGCGCCGCCGTCCGCAGTTTTCATCGACACAGAGAGAAATTTCCAAGCGACGCCCTGTTCGATCGGGAAATCCCCGAAGAACGTAGCGGCAGGATTCTTAATCCTGATACTCGCGGCGGGGAGCGACGCGAGGAGCAACCACGAGGGTGGTACGCCGGTGTGGCGTAGGGAAATGCGATATTATCGTCGCAGAAATATTACTCAGAAAATTGCCGGCGTGACTCCGTCCAGCCTCGTTAATTACCGCGAATTACCCATAATTATAAGGACTGTAAAAGTTTTTACTATCGTCGTGGGGCAAGCCGCGAGGGGCCGTGATGCAGAGCCTCAGTGGGCCCACCTTGTCTGCGAATTCGCCGAGGTGTATCCTCCAGGTTTCGCGTCCCCTCCGCCTCTTCATCCTTAAGGCGCATCCACCTTTCCCCCAAACGCTAGTATGAAATTCACCTAATGAGACACTTCGCTAATAAAAGTTTCCCGTCCCTCCCGATGGCCAGCCGCGCGCGACCGTCCGATCTGCGATCTTCGCAGTTCTATTGCCACTAGATATTTCGACGACAATAGCTCTTTTTGTGGCACTTCTTTCCACCATATCTCGCCCGTAAGATTAGTCTTACGATTTTGTAAGGAAATCCGTAATTACGTTAAATCTTATATAAATACTAATTATTATTAAATATAATTGTGAATACAGCTATACAATAGTATATTGCAAAGATTTTAGTAATTTTCTATTGTTGATCATGAAAAGTAATACAAAAATGATGAATTTTTATCTGTAACACATATAACACATAAACACTTACATATAACATATGGAATTGTATTTGAGTAGGTATATAGGTATATAGGTTATTATATATATTTGAGATAACACAGAAACACATTGAAATTGACACAAAGTTTTATTTCTAATGTTTCACAAAATTTAGCGGAAAAATAAGATGTTAGAGTTGATTTCGCATTGCAGAACTGCGTTTAATTATTTATTTTTATATCTAATATATGTTTACAACTGCTATTTTAATTTTAACAGCATCATTAACACACACACGCACACTTACCAATAATATAATAGGAAATTACTTGTCTTCGACACGTAAATAACATATAAATGTCAAATTATATCAATTTTTATAAATGAAGTAATCAAATGTAGACTGTGAAATTCCACCAGAATCTTTGATGACACATATATGATTTTATAAATCGTGATAGGTTTTAATATTAAGCTTATTATCAATATTACATGTTAATTATAATGAAAATATTATTGTATGACTATACATTTCTTCTAGAATTTAGAGTACGAGCAATATACAAAAGTGTGTCGTTACAAGTCGGCAAACTTCATGAGATTTCATCATGTGAAAAATCTCACGGCGCGAGTAATCGCTACTCCTGTCGCTCAAGTTTAGGGCTGATACGTACAGATCACATCACCGTTACAATGGACCTTAACACCCATCAGTCAATACGAATGCACTCGTTCGTCCTTGATAAACGGACGTGCACGCTTTATGGGCCACCTGTTGCACGTACGCGCGTCTCCTCGTCGAACTTTTAGACTTGCATCCAGATGAAAGAAAGAGCGCATCCGATGCCATCGGATAAATCGTTCTTAGATGAACCTTTTTATTCATAGAAGAATAGCTAAGTCGTCTATCTCGAAAACATTTAAGGAAAGATATTGTAGCGATATTTATAATTATAATTATCTGAATTAATCTTGAATTAAATTTCTTCTAGGAAATATCGGATATATTAATGAAAAATTATCATTAATTATTATTAATTAATTATCAGATTTTATTATATTGAGATTTTTAAATACTTCTCTTCGTGATTTGTATTATTCGAAATATTTAAGATTAGGAAAGTTATATTCGTATTACATACAACTAAATACATTGAAGTTAATTTCTCCAAAGCATCCAAAAAATTAAACGTATACAAATATTACAAAATAAAGTAATTTAATTTGAATTATTAACATTCCGTATTATCTACTGTTATTTATTATTACATCATAGCGAATATGCTATGATATAATAATAAATTGATAATAAAAAATGATAGAAGATCGAAATTTTCACATAGAAATTTTCCAATAAGAGAGCTACCTATGTAATTTATAAATAATCTTGCAAAAACGCAATTGCTACATATTTTGCCTACATATATTTGTATATCTACCACTGTACCTTGTATGATTAAGCGTGTATTTAAAAAAAAATCTGCCTAACGATAAGCAAATACCGCGCTTACGATATTGTCATCGTTGTCATCGTCATCATCGTCGTTATCGTCGTCATTGTTGTCATCATCGCCGTCGTTATCGTCTACGTCGTTGTCGTCGTCGTCGCCGTCGTCGTTGCGCTCCTCGTAGAAACACCTTTATCTGGTGGCCGAAACGGCCGTTTCCGGTATCAGGGAGCGACGAAACTCACGGCCCGAACTCACCGGGGCACTCCGGCCGCCACAAATCACTGGCAATCTTGATTTACTTGTGTTTGCCCATTGGCTCGGTATCACTTCTGCAGTAGTAAGTGTAATATACTCGGTTCGAGAGAGCGCGCCGGGCGCCTAAGCAACCCTGCAAGCACCCCCGGGTTTACCATTAGGAAGCGCGAGATTAGGTACTCTCAAGCGCCGCTGGAGCACCGATACTATCACGTGCGCATACACACGCAGACAAGTACGCACGTACACACTCGTGTTCGCGTTTCTCCACAAGGCTGAGCTCCCGCGCCTCCACCCCCACATAGACTTCAGGAAATCCCGAATAAAGCCCATTGCCCGTACGCCTCGATACCTACGCTCGGGATTTCTGAGGGACAGGGATTCGAGACTTCCGCTATTATGACTCCTCGGAAATGTCCTGGCGTAGACTTTACTCGTCTGGCGTTTATCTTTAATGCGTACGATTCTGTCTCTATGCGAAATTATCGTTTGTCATATTCCGAAAGACTAATTGGACAATGTAAAAATGTACATAATATGAATAAAATTGTTTCATGCTCGTTAATATAAATATAACACCTCTTATTGATATAAATACAATACCTCTTATTGAGAGATATTGTATTTAGATATTAAATCTATGTGAAGAAATAAGCTATGTATAAAAAAAAAGAAATAGAGACAATTCTGTGATATTATTTAGACAAATTATTGACCGATAGTATTACATTGCGGTTTGTTTCATTCCCCTTCCCGTATGATCTTTTATTATACATATATGTATATGTAATACAAAATAATATTAATGTTAATCGACAATCATTCCGTGATTAGCAATCCAGAGTTAATATTTCTTATAAGCCGATTATTGTAAATCTCGTAAGTTGATTTATTACTCGTGTCAACCATGTAAACTAAACCTGAATATACGAGAGCACATTTGCTATGACGCAAAATGTGAAATATGGCGCATAAGTGGAGCCATTCGATGTTGAAAAAATTCGAGCAGCCCTCGTCTCGTAGAATCAATTATAAACGTTGCAGAGCGTGAGGTGGCCAACAAAATGATCCGGCCTGATAATCCCGGATAGTTAACGCGGACGCGGACAACGCGAACTTTCGCAACTGCGTGACCTCTCCATCGCACATCGACGAAAGCACCGCTGAACAAATATGGAGTGACCGCCGTTACCGGCGGATGGAGGCGCGGTTTTAACACGGCTCGTGCATTTCCCTAATGATTTACAAGCATTATTGGGTATTAATTTCAATCTACGCGGGAGCGAGGGATAGAATGGCGTGTGACGCGGCTCGACGAGCGAACAGAGAGGGAAAGAGGACAACGAGATGGGTGGAGGCCCCGAGGGGGGGACGGCGGGGATCCACCGGGGGGAGGACAGGTCGACGCCGCACGTCGCGGGCTACAAATCAACCGTTCTGAACAAATTATGAATGATATATTCGTTGCGCCCGCTTGATATATGCATATCTCCCGTCGGTGCCTCCAAGCCGCAGTCGCGGTACTGCAGTTTCGGAAAATCCGACCGTACTTTGCATACAAACGCGAACGCGCTCGGCCGCGTGCGCATTAAAAAACCATACCCCTCGAATAAGCGCCTTCTCGACGCGACGTATCCGATTCGATGTTTCATCGTGAAAATCAGCGTCGCGTGATCGCTGATACACGCATACATCGACCGACCGGACGTTTCAGCTCGCTTCGTGGTTTCGCGGTGTCTCGTAGCGCATCGTTATTCTTTCATCGCTCGCTTTCGCATATTCGCGTATTGTTTCAACGAAGAAGAGTACTGAACGCGAACTGAAAAGTGCGCTTGATTTACTGCGAGTGATCGTCCCACTGCGTGTACGGGAAAAAATATTTTTCACGCAAAATGGACAGAAGAAAGAGAGAGAGCGAGCGAGAGGAAACGAATTTTCCAAAACCTTTCAATATGTCATGTTAATACGAAACAATTTTCTTGAATTTTGCAACATAAAATCTAAAATCTTATTTATAAATAACACAATAAACAAAATGTACTTTTGCAAAATATATTTTTTGTAAATAAAACCAATCGGTTGGCAATTATGACTTGTACGTTTATTTGCTTTTGTAATATCACTTTCAACCTTAAAAATGTGATTTTAATCTTTTACAGAAATAACAATATTTATTATTGCTAATATTTTACTTACATTTAAAGTTTCATTTGAATCATAAAATAAATTTTAATTGTATGTATTTCACGTAATGCTTTGCAATAACAAAGTCCGTCTCTGAATATAAAAACACTCGAAGTTTAACTTCTCGAAAACAAAGAGTAAAAATATTTTAAAATATAAGGTATGAAAATGTTTCTCAGCATGTTTAAACAAGTCATCATAAACTTGGTTTTCATAATCTTAAGATCTTAATTTTTTCTTATCCTTTAGATTACTATGTCAATTTAAAATGTTATGTATGATCTCCGTTTAAATACGAGAAAAAGAGGAAAGAGAGAGAGAGAGAGAGAAATTTATAATCCCTTTTAAATGCCTCGCTGGAGGCGGGCTTTCAAGAATTATGTTAAGTGCTTTGACGCATTGTCCCCGTTGGTACAGAATTACTAGGCTTTTATACGCGTACGGCTTTATAACGCGACCGTTACAGCATTAAAATGTTTATTTACGCTAGCGTAGCTTACATAGCCCCGTTAATGGGTTTGCGCATTTCCAAATCACATCGCCATATCCGCGGCCCCGATGTGTTTTTCTGTATTCGGAAACATTACGAGACCGACAAAGTGGAAATGTTCGGGGTAGCGCCGCCGGCGGCGTATACCGCGCCGAATTTGTACATAACGCGCGCAATAACTTGCCGCTATAAAAGCCATCGACAAATCAAATTTTGACGTGATTCACTGGCCGGCATAAATTCCAGGATCCAGCCAGGAGAGACGGCGGTGACACGGACATGTGTTCGTCCTCTCGTTCTCTCTTTCTCGCCCTCTTTCGGTTTATCTCCCCTTCTCCTTCTCCGTCGTTCCGTCACCCTCCCATCCTTTTTTCTCCCTCGCACTCGTGACGCGCGGCTATTTATCGTTTTATACACCCGACGGGCAAGTTTTGCTGCCATTGCACGCGCGCGCACCGCGTCCGCGATTATCTCGTCCGCGCGTCGATGCGGACTTTTTTCCTTCGCTAATTAGGACGAATGCGAGCTCGCGTTTCCATCAGAGTCGTTTATTTCTCTTTCTCCTCGTTCTTTCTCGCTCTCTCGCTATTTCTCTCTACATCTTTGATAATTAAAAACCAACGACTTCTGAAGGTAAGAAGCTCCTTAGCAATCGCCGTGCCTTCATATCGTCCTTTCGCCCGCTTCTTGTACTTACCTGCCATTGCACCCGCGGCGAAATTTGCAATTCGAGAACTAAGAAGGAACCAGTCTTAAGTCGCGACGCGCGTACAAAGGCTCGCGTTGGCTCTTTGAGTGACTTCATCCAAGAAAATAATAAAGAGGCGGCAGAGATATTTTGCCCGATGGGTGGGACAATCGAGGAATTCCTGCACCTTTAGCGGTTTCTACGACACAGGTGTCACTTGCTTTGTGAGCAAAAAAAAAATCGGTTATGTATATTAACGGCAAAATATGTATTATAATAGACTATTTTTATATCACTATCACATTTATAGAAAATGTTTTTAAACAGAGATATATCTGGAATTGTGTAATTAGATTTCATATCATTTTATATCTAATCTACAATAATAAGTTTGGGCGAAAATCACGTAGAAGATTACGAAAAACTGCAAACTGTTACGCTGTATATTTTCAACTGAATAAAATATCTACAATCTTCATGTAGTCCCGGAAAGCTTAATTTAGTTAGAATGCAAAGGTTTATCGTCTACATAAAACAATATGTCTGCAATAAATTGTGTCTGCAATAATTGTTTGTTAACCGGCGATTCTGGAAAATGCATAGTACCGATCTATCAAAAGTCCCACATCGTTACGCGGTGATGTTAACAATTCACACACAGTTAGTGCATCCGCATCCTTTTGTCACTGAGCGCGCAGCCATGTTTTACAACCGAGTGTGCCATTTCCGGACGAAACCACGACGGTGTCCGTGTCGGATAAAAAATTCGGATCGACATGCCGATTCTGCATCAATTATCAGACGAGCATCGAAAATCTTGTTGGTATCGCCGCGATTTCATCAACAAGAAATTGCGTTTCCCAGATTCTGCGGAAATCCCTTGACGCCACCTTGTCGACCATCGAACGCCCATAACGGTAAGCCTCTTGTCGCGGGGATTCAAATTGCTTCTCCAATTGCTGTTAAGAGTTTCATTGTTATCCGTGGCGTCTTTAACGGCAATGACTTTGCGCTGCTCGACCCTTGCGCTTCCCGTGAGCTTCCACCTCGAAAGGATCCGCATACATCCTTACGAGAGCACCTTATCAAGTTCGACAAACCACACAACGGTCCAACTCCTCTTCTTTTTCTCTCTCGTTTTCACTCGTTTCTTGTGGCAGCAGAATTGAACGATTTAAGAAACGTTTTTCGCGGCCGCGAAGAAGATATGCATAATGCCGACCCACATTCGCTCTCATTCTCATATATAATCGAATCTTCTTCCGAACGCAACCGTGTTGGACGGCAGAGAAAACTGAGCGGAATTTATCGGTCGTTTCGCCATAATGCGGTAGACAGGATCGTCTTTGAGTCGGCAAAAATAGTTCTAAATGATCACATAATGTGAGAATCAATATCGTGTGGATCACTAACAATATCACCAGATTTTAAATACAAATATGTATAAATACAAGTAAAAGTGTTATTAAAAAAAAATAGGCAATATAGTATAACAAAATATTCCAATTTTATTCTAATATTATAATATAATATAATAAAGCTTTTACGTTTTAAAATAAAGAGATATCATTTTTCAGACAAAAATTGTGCTTACATAATTCTTTATATTTCTCACTGATCAAGTCTCTAATCTCTTCGAAAAATGGCAATCTCACCCAAAACTGATCAATTTTCTATTTTACTCTCGAAATATTTATAATAGTAATAATATTTCGAAACTGAATGAATCATTGTAGCAACCGGAGAGAAAATAATATTTACATGTAGCAACATTTATCCTTTTCATGATATCGTTTGTTCTAAATTCAAAGCAATTAATAATGAATTGCATGAGGTAACTTTGGAAGCCTAACCAAGGACGCGCGGCGTTCGGGAGCGCCGTCGGCTCTAGGAAGATCCAGGAGTTCCCGAATTGCTCTCCGTTACACCGCATTATTTACGATAGTACAAGCCGCGTGACCAAAATTCCATCAGTTACCTATGGAACAAATTTGTATAATCCGAAGACAATCATTTTCGCGCTCATAATTCTCGTTTGCCATCGTTTAAACGCGATACGGCAATGACGATATCAATGAGGCATCCGTTCACAGAGAAAGAAACTTTCGCGACAAGGACGAGTTTTCCTGAGAGAAACGACCCGCACGTATCCCTCGACCCCGAATGAACTTATCACGTGACATCGACGTGACACCCCCGCGGGCATTATAGGAATACGCGAGCCAGCGTGCCCGACGAGGGTGAGCCGTTTGATTCTGAGCTGCCGAGTTTACGAGCCGACCGTGATGCAGTCGCGCAAACTGCGTCGCTGCTCCGCCATAGACGCACACGTGTGTACGCGCGGTTTGCGCGAGCGATAACGTAAAACGCGACCGAGACGGCGCGGCACGATGCGACGAAACCCTCCGCGAGTGATACACGCGCACACGTTCGACATCCAGGCGTCTGTACGCGCGAGGGGGAGCACACGCCCGCGATTATAACGTCACATACCGGTTATAAGGTATACAAGTCGACGCCCGGAGGCTTGGCTGCTAGGTAGCGACGGGGGTGGAGGACGCGCGTCGAGCGACGAGAACGGAGGTGGCGGCGAAGGAAAGAGATGCCGTAGGAAGCGACGAGGAGGAGGCGGAGGTCGACTCGCAAACGTGGAGGGAGGACGGAATGTTCGGATTATCACGAGAACCCTGTGGAATCCGTGGCACCGCGGGGACGGAAAACGGGACCGGCAGATAAGAACCATAGCCGGTGTGTCACGTACCGCTTTGAGTGTGATGGTCGTCGTTCTCTTCCCATCCTCTTCACGCTCCATCCCCTTTTCCCCACCCTCCGCATACCCGCGCCTTTCCACTCTCTCTCGGTCGTCTCGATCTCGGCTTTTCTCGTTCCTCTCTCGCGCCGAATCTCTCTCGCGCGCGCAATATACAAAACTCCCCTACCTGATCCATGCAAACTTCCCCCGTTAAGTATCTTCGCTAGCAGTGTTCAATTCTTGCCACGCGGTGCTTAGTCCTTTCTCGATAATTTCTGGTATGCTTCTGATGTTGCTCTGTCACGAATACTCCAAGTTTGCAGTCAGTTCTGAAGTTTTTGCCGTTTTGAATTTTAGTCTTAGGAGTGATTATCGAGCGATTCGACTTAACGCGACATGTCATTACTTCTGTAGAAGATCGTCTCAGAAGATCGTTTTTGTTCTTGCCGAAGACTTAGAGATCTTCTCGTACAGAAAGGATCCGCAGTCTCCGTTTCGACAGCTCTTTCATTCGAAAATTCCGCGCTACTCTTCTTGAAATTCTGAGCAAGATCAGCGATGCGGAAATCGTTTCCTTTGGATTGCACGACTTAGCGAGCGGTCCCCAAAGAATTGTTGAAGAAAATCCTGCGTGATATCTCGAAACGTACCATTGTTTGCGATCAGTTTCTATATCTCGAGAACATTTACACCAAAAGTTTCTGTTAAGTACCCATCTGCCCAACTGTTCCTCGCAAAATTCTTTTTATGTGATATCGTGATCCACATCGTATCATCCTGACCTCCGCAACATCTTTTTATTTGAAGACAAGGTATCTTATTATTCTAGAAACCGTTCTGTTGAACATTCGTTCAAAATCAAATAAAACTAAATTGACCAAACACTAGACTAAATTAATTAAATTAACTATTCCAGCCACTTAATCTCGAACTAATTATTTATCACGACATCACGACATTTCTTTATATAATCTTTATTTTACCTAGCGGTAATATATTTTTTGTATAATAAGGAACTCTACGTTATCAAAGATACCGATAACATCAACCGCATCCGGAAGAATCCTACTCTTCGCGCAACTTTAGACACTAATAATATCCAAAGTTGTTAAAAATCAGGAGGACGATGAAAATAAGATATTCTTTCGGGGATGGATGGCGCTAGAAACTAGGTTAAAAAGCCATGACCTCGCGACTAGAGCACCCGTCGCGTCGTAACTCAGCTTCGTTAACTCGGGACACTGTGGAAGGAGCGAGGAAACGCGCAAGGGTTATGGCACTCGAGATAGCAAGGCAAAGCGTAGGTGGAACGGGGAAAGCAATCAGAACTTGGGCCATTGCTAGATATTACGTAGACGTGAGAGATGTCTCCTCAATCATATTAATTGCCGAGATAACCGTTGCTTCGACGGCGCCCACCGCTCTTAGTTTCTATTCCATCCCTTCCCTTCCCTACCCATGTCTCGAGACACATACGCCTCAGATTTTCTCGTACGCATTTTTCAACTTTCGTTTAATACATTCAAATATAAATATATTTAATCAAAATTGCATGCAGCACTGAACAATTTTTATTTGATGAAATCAAATCTCTAGTGTACAAAAAATTTATTTTTTTTTAATGTACATAATATAGATGACTAACTGGAATATTATTATTTCGGACATTTATATTATCTACATGCTATCGTCAACACTTTTTGTATTTTTGTATCTTCAATAATCTAAAGTTTATCTTAAATTTTGTAGTTAATATTTAATAATATTAAATGTTGTTCAACTTATTTTTCGATTTACAGTAAGGAAAAATATACGTTTAAATCTTCAACTTGAAGATCTAAAGATATATGAGATAATGGAAAAAATAACATAATACTTAACATTTCAAATATAACAATAGGATAATTTTACGATTCAAGATTTAAAATTATAACGTAAAATTTATAGATAACTTAGATAGAAAAATAAATCTCCCAGCAGCCTAGGTTTCCTCAAGAGGAAGGGCGAAAAATAGCTTCGCCAAGTAACAAGGCGTTCCTCAATATTCAAAGTTTTCGTGCTAGAAGAGGAATCACTGACGTATGCAACAGGTATTGCTTTCCTCTTTTGCGCCTCGATAACGACTGCTGACTCTTCACGGCAAGTCTGAGTGCCATCATCGCGAGGGATTCGCGATCTCGCCGGTTTCACCCTAGCTTTCACTCTGCTTTTCAAATTTCGCGGTACCTCTATGAGAATTTTTTTCCCAGCGATAAAATGATGAGCACTGTCTTCGTATCTCGACCAGAAATCAATCATTTGCAACAAAAATAAGTATATATATATATGTGTGTACATTGAGATTGAGATTATACATCTCAGATATAATTTTAAAAATATAATGATAATAGCCTAAAAGTAGAATTCCTTTTAGCGGTAATTTTAATTTTAAAGAAGAAATTCCTTATCAAATATATCAGCTGACATTCATTACGTAGCATACATTCTATAATATCATCAGCTAAAATATCAAGTTAGACCGATATCACACATTTTTAATTACTTTTACGCGTACCTAAATTACGGTGCTCCTATCGCATAAACGACGATAGTAAATTTCAACGATTAGCATACACGCTGCGGAAGTGTACGCTACACGTTCCTTCGCGTACTTACGGTCGTCCGTAGCATGTAAATGTTGCTACGTGGCTGGCAGACAGCGACTCAGCGTATATAAAACAAACCAACCAAGTCTTCTCAGGACGGACGAGTTTGCCCTGAGCAGCCCTGATTCAGCTCGACGTGGTGACCTTATGTCAACAGATACCAACGTTCCGCTAATCACTCATGAAGGTAAATGCACACTTGGAAAACTTTTCTAGATTTCGCGATACGTGACATTAAGATCCATGACAATAAGTATGAATAGCAACCTTTATAAGTGTGAATTAAAAAGCGAGATTTTATCATATCGGTGTTTTTACGTGAACATCGATGTTCGAATATCAGCGTACACGCAACGTATCCCATTTCTCGTTTTGTGCAAACATTCTATTTTTATTATACATATATATAAAATGTTGTCAGATTCAAAAGTCTGTAAACGAAATGTGGCGCAATGTAAATATAGGATATTTGATATATTATCAAAATGAATTACCAGAAATATTATCGTTAATCCAAAGAACAACTAATTTTTAAGCATCTCATTTTCATATGAAAATTAAATGATAGCCTTCTTCGATCTTTTTCGCTAAAAAAAAGGCTATTACAATTTGGCTGAAAACGCTGTAGTTAATTGTGTCCTTTTAAGACTCTGATTATAAAAATGATGGAGACGAAGATTAATCTGGCTGTGAATTTGTTACAGAGTCAACGATTAATTCTTTCCTGCTTACATCACAATATTTCCCTCACTTAAAAAAACATGGGGGAAGGAGAGTCCCCTTATCCGCGATGCTATCCGTATGCTAGGGACAGTATGGGCATAGATATCGACTGGTCGTTCCCCATAAAATACAAGATCGAAATCACGGCGCACACACAGGGAAAGTGGTACTACAGTAATGTTGGAAAATATCCGCGTTTTATTAGGTCGATCGACCGGGGATAATCGGCGACAATCAAGTTTCACGGCGGTGATTGGCCGCGCATAGTCCGATGCCAAATGCAGCTGCATATGCATGACGCAATCTCATATCCACATCCGCATCCCCGTGTGGTAGAGGCAGCACATGGCGAGGAGACGCGCGAGAGATAGAAAAGGGGAGAAGAGGGAGAGCGGCCGACGGGGGTTACATTGGGCGCGCGGGCGGAGGTAGGGTAGATTCGATTCCCACCGCGGTGTGTCATTACTCGTCATTATCCACCTATCAAATCGCTCAGCAATAACTATCTGACCGTTGCTGTTACACATTCCCGGTCTCTCTCCGTTCCCTCATCCCCCCTCCCCCTGCCTTCGTCGCTCACCCCCGCACTATGAACCTGGCTTACCAGCAATCAAAGCGTCTCCATTTCTGAACCACTACTGGATGACTGCGTTGGCAACCACTGTTCAAGGCTGATCACCGAAATTCCATATCCACTGATCCGCTCGAACGAAAATGTGGCACGATACTAATGCCTGATTAATTTCTGTCGGATTAATAATGTGCGACCGTCCGTTTGGCCCCGTTCGTTTTACCAGCGGGCGTTTAATAACTCTATGTGCTCTTCTTGTCCGACATTGATTGTGCGAATAGTCGCGATTTGAAGCGACTTTGTGTACAAACGTTTCTCTTGTGACACCCAATAATTATAGATGAAGATTATGATGAGATTATGATGAGAATTATGATGAGATAAATCTCCATTTTTATAACAAAAATTATCATTGAACTTTATTCATTGAACATTTAAGTGCTATATTTTGGACATAAAATAATTATTCTCAAAGAATGATCTTGGTGGATGAGAATCTAGAGGTACTATCATTCCTATTTGTAATATTTAGGAAAGTTACGATTTTGATAAGCTATGTTTTACATTTAATATGCAAAAATTGCATTAGTTTGTATTTCTGATTTAATTATTCTAATAGAGAAGTTGGTGTAAAATTTTAAAAAATTTCACAATAAGATTATATATGTAGAAGCAGCCCTTTTTCCATTCTGGTGTTCGAGGTTCAGTAAATTCCACTCCGCATCGTTTTATACATTTCGTTAGTACATAAATTAACGACTGTGTGCGGCCGGTACGTTTCCACGAACCGGTGGAAGCACGGAAAATTAATACCGGTAGCGCGGTAACTGTGCAGCCGCACTTGAAAACGAACTGAAACAGCCGTAAAAACGTCTCGATGAACGTTTCCCGGTTTCCTGAAAAAAAGTGGCTCGCGACGACAAGCTGGTGCTTTTTTTGCGATGTTAGCTGAAACTCGAGGAAATCCTAACATGCATTTTGTCGCCATTTATGCTAGCAATGAGAGTTGCAGTCACATACTATATAATGGAAGCTGGTTTTAAAAGAATTACAGTTCATTGTTCAATGAAATGCAATTAATTACAGATAGACAAATCTCAATAATTTTCAATAACTAAAGAATAATGAAAATGATAAAAACGCTTAAAATAGTTTTATTTGAGCATTGTTTCCATGAAAATTTCTTTTTTAAACTCTTTCTGAAATATGTGTAATAAAATATTAAAATTGTAATATTATTTATATTATACATCATTTGTATTACATTACGTCAAAATTTAAATACCTCTAACATTTTTTCATGAAATACGCGTACCAAATTATGTTACTTAACTAAACATTAAAATAAACTAATTACTTTTATATATCTGTTTATTTTTTATCTTTTATATTTAGTGACCTTAATTAAACGATTTGTCAAAATCACATTGAAACTTTTCTTCAGTTATCTGCTTTATAGCAGTAGCCGATTAGTCGCAGGGTTAAGACGAATCGTGAAATTCAATATCATTGGCGGACTTCTTAGAAATGCGCAAGATCACGAAAGAGAGTAAGGGCCGAGGTTTCCGGACATAGGTACATGCCCGGATGTTATTGGCAGGAGAGTGGAGCCATTAGTTGCAATGATGGATGCTTGACAGGAATGCCAGCGTCCTACCCTAGCGGCAGTTATAGTAAGTAATGGCTTCACTCTGTGCCCTGAGAAAGCCTCCGTCGTCGTACTACCACCCCGTTGCGCCGCCGCCCCCCCCCTCCCCCGACTCACCGCCCAGTAATAACAACAAATCTTGCCTATATTAATTCCCTGACGGACATAACTCTCGGTATATGGACGGTAACTCGGGAAAAATTGCGCGATGAAAACGTCGCCCCGACGAAATACGGGGTCTCGTATTACGCACGCACTTAGAACAACCAGTCACCCAGCCGCGCGCGTTCACCACCCCCGCGCAACCTCTCGCTACACCGGGAAAAATGTCGCCCCGCCAGTAGACATTAACCTTCCGATGCTCGCGTAAAAGACGTTGTCATTTAATATTATATTTAGAGAGAGTATACTTATATATATATAATTCACAAAAGAGAATTATTCAAATTTGGTTTACGTAGACGTTTTTGAGGAATTATTTTTTAACTTGCTTTGTGTCATTGTTGTAGAACATTAGAACACTTCTAATAACAATTAAAATTCTATGATAGAGTGAAAGAACGAATTGATATTGACGCAACATTATATTTTTGCTATAAATTGTAAACCACTGTAAATATTTCAAGATAACTGATACTTTCTTTTCGTTCCATTTCCTAGACATTACTTTACGCTCAAATTGCTTTATCGTCCTTTTCATTTACCATCTCTTTTATTTTCATAAACATGTATAAACTTAGAGTTGAAGTCATGATGAATGTCTCGTCAATAAATTTTCCTTCATATTTTAAATGCAATTAATAGTCTACATCATAACGCAGGATAAATTTTTATTAATTTCCCTATAAATTGAATTGATGTATTGGATGTTCATTAATGCTCTATTAAAATTTTTTTATATTTCAAGAATATTCCAAAAAGGCGTCTTACTATACAAGACGTAATTACAATATTATCAGTGAAAGGATGATATTTTATGGTACTTTATGATAATTAACTGTAATGAGTATTTGACGGTTAAAAACATGCAAAGTGAATATTACTCGCATGCTGTTACGCTAATAATGTTCGTATAATTAGATCGGTACGAATTATATAATACATATGTCTCTCTCGTACCAAAGCATCCGCTTCTTCGGCTTTCGGATTGTCACACAGCTATTCCGCGCCCAATTTTCTCACCGCCTAATCGCGCGTTCTCCAGCTGCGTGCTCGACACCCGGACGGTTTAGGAAGCGCGACCAATTATTGTTAGGATAATCTGCCGCGAGCCTGCTGGGACTGTTTAAATTAGAGGGTGGAGGCGCCGTTGCAAACATCATTGCATGCATAGGCCATGCCGGACTACCTAACCGATGAAGTGGGAGGGCGACAGGGTACTCTCTCTCCCATCTCCCTACCTCCCCGACGGTCCCTTCGCGCTGTACGTTCATCCCCCTTGCCCTTTCCCTCCTCTCCTCCCCTAAATCATTGATTGTTGCATTATCTGTTATTGGCAATGCAATTAACCCCTTACAGTAAAACAACGCCAGCTCGCTCGCGCCGCAACGTTCGAGTCGCGAGTGTAACTGCGAGCGAATGTGGTGCTACACAGACTGCGGGTGCATCGCGTGCTAACGCGCGTTGCTCGGGCCTATTCGCGGCGTGCGCGAGCGAACGAGCGAGAGGGTGAATTGATTTGTTGCACGCGAGCTCCCAGTTCGTCCCGCTATCTCGTTCTCTCTTCCTCGCCGCTCCCTCACGCGTTAGTATCCCTCTTTCTCTCTCTCTCTCTAACTTTCACCCTCTCTTTCCCTCTTTGGTGTACATCCCAATGTCCAAATCCCGAGACCCGAATCCGCGACAGGATTAAACGCAGCCCACCTCACAAATGCCAACCCTTCGACACAACGACGGTTTCTATGTCTCTCACTCTCTCTCTCTTCCCTCTCCTCTTTTTCTATCTCTCCTACTTCGTCCCTCGATCTAATGGTACCCTCTCTGTCTCATGTAACCTCTCTCTTTTTGTCTAACGCAAGTCCCGAATTCATCGGTACATTCTCTATCGGCGGATCCACTTTCCCTCCCCGCAACACACACCATCCCGTGGGTTATTCCGCGTATATGATCAGGTGCAATTACAATCAGGTTAATAATTGTTACGGTCGCTACCGTCCTGTGCGCGAAGGGTGGCCGGGGGAACCGGTGACCAACACCGCACGCTTCGTTAGGCGCCCTGCGCCTATTACGCCCTGCCAAAGGACGGAAGAAGGGCGGCTATCGCCTACCATACGTTTGCAACTCGGGATATCGAGTTTTTGGTCACAGCGATTATGCCACGCATGATTCCGCGATCGATTAAATTAATATTCGGTCGGAGCTTTTGTGTTCACGATAAAACTTAACCGTGCGTGTGTATGCGTGCGCGCGCGTTCAAACGATTGAAAAATCGTTCCGCTCAGGATTATATGTATTTTTTTTCACGTTTATAACCGTTTCAGTGATGTATAAAATAAAATAAATTCTTGACGTTTTTAATAAAAGCGCTCGTTAAAATATCACGAGGTAAAATAATGATGCGGGAATAATGATGGTATTATAGTACTTTTAATCATCGGTAATAAAATGTAAAAATAAAAGATATTATGCCGTACACATTTTCCATACGCCGTATGATATCGCTCGGTCTGCGTACGATGTTGTACGTATCAAAATTTTTATATAGCGTCCAAACGGCTCGACCAATGGCAACTAACGAGGTAAAGACTCTCACAAAAGCGAGACTCAATCAGATAAGTGGTTTCGCTGGAATCGTGCACTAAAGCGTGAAAATCGTTCTTCTCGGAAATTTGCTGAGAAGCCGTTGAGAGATCCAATTCGGTTTTATTTGCAGCAGTCGCGACTGATACATTTTTGCTGTGATACAATGATGAAAAACGGTACTTCTGATAGCAAAGATAATTTTAAAGCAACTAATTTATATAAGAAATATAAGTCTGAACACATCTCTTAATCTAATGTAACAAAACAATAAATTTGTTGTAGAGCGCGCGATATGAAAATGTATCTTTAATTTTTAACATTAATTTTTTTACAAAATCAATTTAGAAAGTCGAGTAATTAAACAATGGAAATATCATCAGGATACCAGACAATTGCGAGATTAAAATGCGGCCTAATAAAAAAAACGTTATTCAGACGGGCATGTAAAAAAATGTTCCAAAATTTATACATCTTTCACAAACGTTCTGGTGGGTTGTCTAAACTTTTTCAACATCCGTCAGCACCTGCGATTTTTATAAAGTTCTAGCTGGATATAAATTTATACACGGTTGTGGCGGATAAACCCATTGCGTTTATATTTCTCGACATATAAATCTCTGCTTTTCTCTTCTCTTCTTTCTCTTCTTCATTAAAGTGTTAATATAATTATTTGTAGTTTAATTTCCTTTCATTCATCAAACATTATGTGAACATTATTGGAAATATTAATATTTTATCCTAAACCAAACTGTGCAAAAAATTACAACTTAAACCTAAACCAAAAATTATACGTTAAATACATCATTAAATATATAATAAGTAATTTTTTTAGAGAATCTGTAATAATTGGCTCTAAAAATAATCTTCTAGTGTTAGAAGATATAATCATGAAATTTATTACATCGTATGCATTGACTTAATATTTTATATTTTTGTCACATATTTAGTGAAAAAAATGGAAATAAGGATCAATGATACACTTAAACATCTTTTTAAAAATAAATCTTTTACTTTCAAATCGATATTTAAAACATTTCAACAATATCTTATACATTCTAGACACTACGGCAATAGGGTATAATGGGTAAACCATCCCTACCATGATCTTTGCAGCGAGTATCGATAACCTGATGCTTCCGATGGCAGACATCGAGAACCGCGGCCAGTCTGCTGCGATCCCACATTACAATTCGTGCGATAAGTTAATGCCGGCGGCATTCGCGAAATGTTCCCCGCTAACTCCGTGATCCTCCGCTACGTCGCGGCCGGAATGTACACGAGGTGCATTGCCTCTAGTATAAACGGTAAAGCGCGTAATATTCCTTGACGTCGTGCTTTGGGAATAGACGCGAGGAGGATGCGGAACTTGCGGGGGAATTAGCGGAGTAGCGAGAGGGAGCAACGGTGGCGACGGGCAGAGGGTGGCCGCGGCCCGTGAAGACCGGCTTAAGGCGTGTTGAATCATAACGAGGACTTATGCCGAAAGCCTCCGACAAGAAGCCGCGGACTCACTCTCTCTCTCGCTGTCTCTCTTCCTTTATCCCTTTCTCTCTCTCTCTCTTTCTACGTTCGCCATCGTGCCAACCACCGTACACCCTCCGCTGCTCGACACCATCCCCTCCATCCAGCGACCCCTCGTCGTCTCGCCACCACCTGCATCGGTTAAGAACGCGGCTGCGAAACAACAGAGTAGCATTACGAACAACGCTGCTCCATATTCATACCACCGTCGTTCGACGACAAAGTAAGGAGAAAAGAAGGCGAGTCGTTTTATTTGGTATTTGGGAAAGAGGAAGAGCGGGAAAACGAAACCCGCAGCGAAACTCGCATAGATTCTACCGATTTTCCGGCCCGGTCGACGAAGGTGTTTTACTCGTTAAGCGAATCGGGAATCCATAGACGAGCGTTATCGTCGTGAGATTAGAGGGTGCTTACGCGTAAATTCGAGATACCTTGAGGATCGTGTGAACGCGCAACGAAAGGGTGCAAGGATGTCGTCCAAGGTTGGGACCTCGTAATCGGGATACAATCGACGGTCATATGCGCGACGTTAAGACCGCATCGAGCCACTTCTTTACACGCATTTTAATGCGCGCGCGGATAATTGGACCAGCGCGTTGTTAGCTAGTTTCCATTAGGAAACATCTTATTGGCCTTAAGGCGCTTATTACCGCTCTTAATTGCGCGAACGCGCGCTCTTACCCTTATTAACTGTCGACGACGAGTATATCCTAATAGGGCGGCGTTATAACCGGAGATAATGCGTTTTCCGCGTAGGTCTTCACGCGCGCACTCACTTTTTTCCCCCGCGCAATATCCTATCGTGCAAATGGCGATAACGTACGATATCTTCCTTACTCGCGTGTTATCACTTTCGGAATGAGACTTCTCGAATGCATCGTGTACGTTTCCAGCATACCGCCCATGTACTCATGTTGGGTGCAAGGTGGATTTAATTGCCCACTCTTTAATTCAAGGAAACGACGTCCTATGTATGCGCAAATAGTCGGACACTTCAGTATGTGAACATCACAGATGGAACTTATAAAAGGGTTATTTGCTTTTATCAATGCGTAAGGGTTCTTTAGTATCTTTAGACTCTTATGTATTTATCTTTCAAAAGAAATTTCTATCGTCAATATGTAGTATTATTTAAAAGATTATATTATGCTAAAAAAATTTTCACATATTATTGAATTTACTCATTGAGAAATAATATAAAAAATATTTGTAACGTATAAAAATATTTTTAAAACAATTTAAAAAATTTTTTTTTTAACAAAGAGAATTATAAAGCTATATTGGATTGCTGATAATGCACAAAAATATGAAAATTATTTCAATAATATTCATACACTTTTTACGGTGCGGATTAATTCAATAATTGGTAAACGAATCAAAAAAATTACCTTGAGGGAATTAATTCTTATCCACGATAAATAATAATTTTTCTATACGACAACTCGAACCTTCGAATTTTCATCACGCTTCATCAACAGTATTAATATGAATGCTCTTAGAGGAGTAGAATTTAACACTTCTTAAGTTTCGCGTATATCATGATGGATAAATAATACCGAAGTAGGTCGTTGTTGGCTGATACATTGCGAAAAACGCAACGTTGCGTGTGTATTGCGCCATTGCGGGGAAGGAAACGAGAGAAAAGGTAGGATCGTTAGACCGCATCCATCCGTCGAATCTCGACGGATAGAACGGAGAACGACAGCGGGGAATGACCGGAGGAGCCCGAGGGGTGGTTGCAGTCGCTTGGATATACGGAGAGGTTCCGGACTGGTTTCGACTCCGGGCTCGTCGGGTTGTATGTACCAAGGGGGTATCCATTAGGGACAGAAGTATTCGCGCGCGAGATATATCGACGTCGCCCCGGAGGATTTATCGTGACAGCGGCGCTTGAAGGGATTGTAAATCCCCGTTTGAGGATCGCTGATACCAAGTTTTATGTGGGACATTAGTTGGGTGGGGCGTGGCTGAATGGTGCGGAGTCGAGAATAGCGCTAGAGAGACGAAGAGGCGCAGAGGGGCACAGGAGAGGACGGAGGGGCAGAGGGGAGGGGGGGGTTTCGACCGTAGAAGAAAGAGGGTGAAGGGAAAGGGAGAAAGAGAGCTGCCTGGGCGCAATAAATTAGCCCGAAATGAAAGACAAATCGCCTCCGAGCTGTCCGCCCGTTCGCCCGACGTGATAGAAGCTGCTATGCTGCTGCCTCCACCGCCTCCGCTCCTTCTCCTTCTCCGTCTCCGTCTCCGTGTCTCGCTTTGCTTCCTTCCGTCCATCTCGCTCACTTTCTCCTACCCCCTGAGTACGTCCGATTTGATTCTTTCTCTCTTTCTTCCACGCGCTTTACACCTTCGCTCGCTATGGACCGGTCCCCCAGGGGTGAGAAAAGAGACCGAGGCAACTACTCGTCAGGTTTCCTCTCATTTCCTCTTTCTCTCCTTCACTGTTATTTCGCCTTCTTACTCCGCCCCCTTCTTTCGGCCTTACATATCGCCGACCACCTTGATGGACGCCTGTCGATCCACCAGGGACCCACCTCGCTGCTGCCCATTCGAATGACTTTGTCCACGTCGTGAGAACGCGCGGCGATCTTCTTCCTTCACCGGATACTTGCCCGGCAAGTGTGTGCCACTTTGTCGAAGTTCTCCCTATCCTCTAGTTTTTACTGTTTTCACGCTGATATAATTTTTTTCAAGGTGCTAGCACTCGCGAAATCAATCATTCAATCTAAATTAGTGACACCTCATTCTCTCTTTCCTCAACTTCAAAGGAAGAGCTCAATTTTCATGTAAATTTGTATGTATTTCTCAAGTTGATTAAAGGAAACTGACAAGACGTTATAAGGACATAAAGATTAAACAAAATGAGGCAAAAAATAATACAGATGTAATAAAAAGATTAAACCTGTGTTTTTGTTATGCTAAAATTTAGTAAATCTCAAATATAGATATTCATGGAAAAGAGGTGAAATTTTAACTTCGCTAACGAATGAAGTGAATGTGCTGAACATCAAAATATCGATGATATAATACGTATTACGTTGAAAGATGAGTTTTGAAACGACGATAATAAATAGATTACAGACCATGCGCCCATAGTCGCAAATGCAATTATCACCAAATTGCCTGTATAACTGAGTTACATCACTTTATCCTATGGCTTCATATAATATCTCAAAATTTTCTCTGACGCACATACGGACTTTATAGAATTATTTTAAAATTGTTTTAAAATTATTTTGGTTACACACACATTCTAAATGCAAATCATGATAAACATTGAAACTGGTGTATATAATTTTAATGAAATTAAGCTTTGATATATATTTACACTCGTGAAATAATTTTTTTGTTTTTGATTTTAGAACTATGACGAAGTAACATAACATGTGTTTCTGCATATCTATGTGAAAAATATGACTTATTGAAAAATTTTCATAGAGATTATACGATCAAAGATATCGAAAGGAGAAGTTGTGAGTGAGTGAGTTAGTTTCGGCGAGATAAATTCTAGATATGCTTATACACTAATATACAGTCAGAGTATAAGTTCTAGATATGTGGTGAGATAAGTTCTAGATATGCTTATACACTAATATACAGTCAGAGTATGATCTATAAGACAAAGGTAGCAAATGTGAAAGCAGACACAAACGCGAGCCTCGCGGCGTCCGTCTTTAGTACCTGACATCTCGTCTACAAAGGCTAGGGACGTCAATTAATTAGTCGGGTAACTTCAAATCCTGTTCTGAACCGGAGGGAATAAGAAGGTTCAAGCTTCGTAAACTTCCTCCCTCCTTTACCCCTCCCTCCCTCTCTCGCTTTAACTTAACATGTAAATATCTCTATCAAAATATTCTTATTTATTCTATATTAACATGATTATCGTACTATTGTAGAAATCTGAAGCAAAAGAATTACAAGCCTGCAAATTAGCAATTTTACAATTCTTAAAAATTAAACACACTTTGTAGACATAAAACAAAATTGTGTTACACAGCGAATGTGTATAAATTTCATAGAGCATACTATTTTTATCGTAACATCAAATTACAAATCGCAGTCTCGTGGCATGATAGTAGAATAGAGAAGCGGGCGAAAAAAAGGATAAAAGTGGAAGAGTCAAAGACGGGGATGGATCAAGTACGCTTCGAGAATTGCAGGAGCGACAGATACGGTTATCGTCCTGCAATACAATCAGCGAAGTTTCCACGGATGGCAGGCAATAAAGCTTTATGTATATTACAAGGTCCATGCAACGATACTGCTCGTACGTGAGCCTTTCATCAAAGCGCTTCTCTTCGCTCGATCTTTTTTCAGACAAGGAGAAAGAACTCTGCCGAGCAAAATGGATTGAATAAAGCTACAACGTATGTTTCTCTTCCGTGGAAACTCCAAAAAACTCTCTAATACATTCTCGCGTATCGATAAACTATTCATCGATATTGATAGACGGTGACTAAATTTTCAATGTGGATATTCTATTTTAAGTATGTGGAACATTATACTCGGCCACGGTTAGAAATAATCCGGACCTCGTTATGATTTCGTTTGTAGAAAGTATCTCGCATAAATACGAAGGTTCGGAATTGCATGGTTAATTAAAAACCACAGGGGAATACAGATTTGCTATTCATACGTCACATCGTGTCATCTATCAACAGCATGTCCGATTTGACGATTTTGTCAGGTAAAAAAGGCCGGTGCTGACCGACCGCATTAAAAATGCAAATTCTCCAGCGTAAACGAGGCACGCTAATTTTACAAAAAGCTCATCCTCGCCGTTTTCAGCTTGAAGGCTGCCGACAGAATAACTCATAGGACCAGTAGCGGCACCAGCAGGACAGTCACTGTTGGCGAGTGTCTGTGGCGAAATGAACGTTTTAATTCCCCTCCATAAAAGCCAACGACAAATCAAACGACTTTGACATGATTAACTGGCGGGCATAAATATCGGTATCAATGCACGTGCACGTGCAATGACGCGTCGCGCCATGTCCGCGATTGTCTCTCTCTTCCTCTCTCTCTCCCCCCGTCGTCCCTTCCCTCCTGTTCAACCCTTCTCTCCCTCTTCAACCTTCGCATTCGCCCTTTTCCTCTGACTCGATGTGCCGCGACGCATTTTCTCCTTTTCGTGCCTCGTCGAGCAAAAACAACTACCACCGGCGCGCAGATGCCTGGATATTAAATATACAATGAATTAACGTACGCGTTGCCCGCCATTAAGAGAAAAAGAGAAGAAGGAAGACAAAATAGAGAAAGAAGTGGAAGGAGAGAAGGAGTGTATGCACGCTGCCAAAGTGCGTGAGATCGAATGCAAGAGCGATTGTATGCAAATGCAGGCCATGAGTTCGATCAGGGCCTCGACGTGTCTACTTCGAGAAGGGGAGTATGTACTACTGTACCACTTGACTGTATTCCCCCGCCTCGTGCTTTTTTATGCGCCGGATTATTCCAACCACGCCGCGCAAATGCGAAAAGGGAATAGTTCGTGTGACGAGGGTAATAGATTGCGCGTAATGCAGTTAATTGGCGCCTCGCGAGCGGAAAAATACATTCCTTTAACGTCTTCTGTATTTTTGTCACGTGGAATCGATTGCACAGTATTGGCATTCTGAGTGAATTAAATTATCAAACCAATTACTATTAATAAACTTATTAATGTGTATATATATATATGTGTGTGTGTATATGAATAGTAAACTTGTTTCTCAAAAAATCCAAAGATAACAATTGATTCTTTGATCACATTTGTAACTTTTCTTATTAGATTTATTATTTTATTTCCTATAATAATTAATATAATTCTTTATTCAATGCTAAACATGCTTTTATACTTTTCGTGCAATATGTAGAAAAATCCTCCCTGCCCAATCATTTCTCTCTCAGATTGAAAAACGATCATTGCTTTTCTAAGATTTATACTACATAAGACTTTCTCGATATTCTTAAGGCAGAACTTCAATTATCATATAAAATCTAGAAAATACTAAAAGTTATGACATGATATGCGAAATTAAATTACCGAGCAGCTTCTCGGTAATAAATGTGAAAGCAGTTTAAAATTTTTCAATCTCAAACCGACGATTAATGTGTTTACAGTAAATAACATCTTCTTTTCTCTCATTTTTGTGCAATTGCAGCATCAGCTGCATCGTCGCGACATCTTGGTACATAATTCAGAAACCCCATGTGTAACACATACGATCGATGATATCGCTTGCTAGGTATGTAATATCCTGAATTTAATTATTAGTGTTTGACAGGTGTGATTAGGAAAGATTATTGATTTCTCTGCATTTTCACGAAAACTACGTGGCACTACGCTTGATTTAACTAAAAATAGCTAGAGTTAAAAATTAAAATACAAAATGTTTTGCATCAGATCTTACGTTTACTCTCATTTTGCGAACAAGAAAAAAAGAAAGAGGAACTCGTGAGAAATGTCTCTCTTTTACAACTCCGTACCTAGTTAATTGCGCATTCTTAAACGTCATGTAAGGGTCGGGAATTTAAGGGGATCCTTGGGAAGTTTAAAAAGTTTCCGGTGGGTATACGTAAGAAACTAGGTTACTGCAACAGGTGGGTACTAAAGTAAATATACGCACATTACGTCCACTCCTTAGAAATGCATCTTTATGCGATTTAATCTCTCTAATAATTAATAATTTATTTGTAACGCGCAGCCTTCAATGACAAATATATTGTAAGAAATAACTGTATCAAGTCTCAGAAACAGTCGCAAATTAATTTTCGAACATTCACAAAATCTGAAGAAGTATGTATTTCTAAATACACTTCCCTTTTCGTTATTGAATTTCTTTACTTTGATTTTTTATAAATTTTTAATAATTTTTTTTTAAGTATCCCCTTTTCGACACATTTTTTTCTAAGGAATCAATTCTTTCTTCAACAACATCGATGTGTTTATTAATGGTCAAAGTTACAAACAATTGTGTGAACGTGACAATAAAGAGCTTTTGGCAAACTGAATAAATAACAAATTCTTCTTTCTTAATTTCCAATAAAATATGTTGTTTAAATAATTTTAACTTAAATCTAAATTATTAAAAGATTTTAAAGTTGAAAAGATTAAAAAATTATTAAAAAGTTATTGAAAAAACAAAGAATAGAATATCTGTTTGAATCTTAGAAAAAAACAATTGCTAAATCGAAAAATGGAGGGAAGCACAATAACTGTGGAACATTTTGCGATTCGTATCACACTGCATAAATTATATAAATATACGATATATCACTGATTACATCAGACCCATCATGCATAAAGAGTCATGAGTCGTGCGGAAAGTTGTTTAATAGAAAGGCACTATCGCGATGGAACGGAATAAGGACGATTATGCAAAACTTTAGGATCCGTTCAGCGAGCGTAATTCGAAGACATAAATTAACCAGGCAAGGCTTTATCAACTTGTATTGCTACAATTTATGACTGCTAATTAAAGGGTTTAGGGAGAGAATCGCCGTTTTGATTTGCACGCTTCTGCCACCCTATGGAGCGAACGACAAACGGGTCTTATTAAGATATGAAGCGGACCGAACACGGCTTCTACGATTCGTTTCGTATCCATGTCGTACGCACACACGCACACGCACGCAAAAAATAGCACATATACACGTATGCTCTTCATGGAAGGGAAGGGAAAAAAATCGAAAAATTAATCGTTTCGAAACGGTCGTTCGCAACGTGTACTCGTCATCGCGGAATGTCAGTCGTAAATTACCGAAAGAATGATTGGCAGAAACGACGAGATTAGTTTGCTCGCGGGGGATTAAACGGGAACGAGCGATTTTGAATTAATCAGACCAAGCTTTTTAACGTATACGCTCGTGTATACAAATGTCGATCGATGAAATACACTTACGTAGCCGAGAGATGCTATATAAATATAAGACGGTGATAAAGCACGGGAAGAACAATTGATTGTTATTCTTCGCGGGTGGCAAATACGTCAGGCAGGAAAACGAGCATGGCCGCGAGCTAATCAGAGAGCCGCGCATATCGAATCTGTCGGAACGCGAAGGCGTCGAGGCGGCTTGAAGCACGACCGCCATGCCGATCGTTCATCACAGCATTCGTTGCGTATTGTATCGTGCGACAATCACGCGTATAATTCACTCGCGCTGGACGCGGAATTACACCGCGACAACGCGTTTGTTCGACCGATAGCCTATCCAAGGCATTGACGGCTACGAGACGTTGATACACTTGATTTAAGCCGGTCCCGGACGACACGGCCATTCGTCAAACGTTCCACCGGCGCAAATGATCCGCATTTAATCTCTCTTGCAGCACGGCCAACGCAACGAGATTACCTTTCCTGTGTTTTGTAACCTCGCGTTTATTTGACAAAGAATTGTGAGCTTGTAAATAAATCTTAACGTAATAATTTGATATAATATGATCTGTTTTGCGTAAATATTACTACGGTAAACGTATAGATAGATAGATGTTATCACTGTATGATAACGAAATTTTACAACAAAGTTTCAAATATAGTAATTCAAATAACGTAAAATTTTTTTTTAGCTACGCAAGTGTCACGAGGGATTTAGCTCTTTCTAAAACGATGCATTTATTTATCAAATATATATGAGAGAGATAAATAAATAAATATATATATATATATATATATATATATAACAAATTTTGCTTTTGTCATATCCAATTGTGGAATTATCACGTTGATATGAATTATTACATTGTCATACGCGTCATATGATCTATACGATGCATTACCTATCTCGGCTTGACAAGTATTGGGCGAGTGGCCGCATTTAGATATGCACTGTAAGCTGCTAATGCACCAGATAAACATTCAACAAATGTTTAGAGACGGTTTGCCGAATATTGCAACACGAATCAAATAATTTACATTCGATAAATGTGAATGTCCTGATGCTGATGTATTGTTACATACAGTTATCAATATTGATCAATATTTGGCAACTGAACGTATCATTTGGGTATAATAAATACGATATATATTATAAAGATTCGCCGTGTGATTCATAAATAAAGGCGCAAATTATAGACATAATAATTTGCAATATTTTAAGATATTTAATAATTAATGCTACGTTGACATACCCATGAATCATTAAATATAATAACTTGGATGTCTTGTTTTTACTATTGTACTTGTTTTTACTGTTATTTTTGTTTAAATTAAATGTTTAAATGTTGACAAGACTATCTATAAAATATACTCTCAATTGTGCAATTACACTCTAAACATTTAACAATTAATTCTAAAACTTGACTACGTTTGTTATCATTTAAATTGACTCTGTGCTGTTTATATAAGTAAAAATAGATCAGCAAAAGGGTTTGAGAAAGTAAAAACTGCCGTCTTCAGCGAAACAATTTCCGTCGTAAAATCATAATTTAAGAAACACCGTAACACTAACAATCGCGGCGGGAAGCTTTCGCATCAATGTAGTGAACCGGATAGAGCTAGGAAGAACAGCCGAAGGAAGGGAACTTCGCCATTTCGTTGTAAGCCGTCATTAACAGATACTTAGGATGCACGAGGAGGGCGGAAAGTAGACGACACGATGTACTCGCACCTGCGTGCACCATTAAAACGCACTATTAAATATTAACGGAGACCTTTATGAGGCCGTAATACGCTCAACGGCTCGTAGCTCGCTACTAACGTCACTGCTTTCTCTTCGAACAACGCTGAGGAACTCGAAATAGCTCCCGTTCATCGACGTGAACTTCCGACACCTTCCTTGAAGCTGTCATAGGATCCGGTCCGTTGTTGCAAATACATAAAATAAGTACGACCTGCGAAAATTAATATTTCTGTTGCGACTGTCGATTACTCAAAAAGCAACGTGCTGTCGAAAATATAACTTTCCGGAGATCGAGAAATTTAAACTATTTTGTGAAATATGTATTAATAAATATTAATAAATAAGAATAAAAATTCTTATTCTTTTGAAGAGAAGTAAGATTAAAAGATAAATAAATCGAGCTTATTTTGACTGGGATAACATAATAATAATAATAATATAATGGAATTAATAATCTTTAATAAACTTCGGAAATAATCGGCAGTTGCTTCATTTAGCAGTCATCAGAAAATAAATCTATCTAGAAGTTTATAAACTTCGTAAACTCATTTTATGCGTTCAATTAGATTATATCACACATTTTTCATTTAAATCCAGATTTCTTGACACCGTTCGCTGTTTCGTCTTTATTAAGTGAATTCAGTGAGTGAAATCTAACATACCTAATCCATACGATTAATTTACGCGACAATTCGCCGCGAATGGATCTTCGAGGCATCACGCGAGGCTACGGTAACCGTGATACGAGACACTTTAACGAAGAGAATGTAAAAGTTTTAACACGTTTCGTGGCGGACATCGCGGTAAATAAAATTGAACAATCCTTCCAATCTGCCCTAGATTTTTATTACTCGCGGAAACTTCGAAAGTCCACCTCGCCCCTTCCTCACGAACTTCGGAAATCTCTTTGGAGAGAGCGCGAGCGAGTGCTCCGTGCGGAAACTCGTCGGGAAAAGTCATTCCGCCCGTTTCTTTGCGGCGGTAAGAAACGAGCCGCGCTGTCGGTGATGCCGAAGGGGTGCGAAAGGGAAAAGTCCGCCCTCTCCGTATCGTTCGATAAGCCTTGAGCCCTCGGCGAATTCGGTGTGGGCTTCCACAGGGCACAAAGGCCTAATTACCCATAAATTCGCTGATTTACGGCGGTCTAGAAATGTAAATATGAAATATGAAAATGAGGACGGCGGTAATAAAAGTGATGTACGGGGCTCCGTAGGGTCGTTCATGAAGGCGTCCATCATCGTGCTTGACGGGCTTCTTTGTCTGGTAGCGGCAGTCGAGAGCCATTTCGCTCTCTCGCCTCTCTCCCCCCCGTTTCCCCGCGAAGGCTCTCTTTCGCGATTCCCTTTATCTCGCTCTTTCTCTCCATTTCTCTCTCTCTCTCTCGTCTACTCGACCCGTCCCCTCCTGTGCCCTGCTTTCTCATCGGAGACGTCGACGGGAACATCCGCGCGATTCGCACGCGAATTTGGTTCTCTCACGGCGAAAAGGCACTTTGTCTTGCCTTTTGTAGCTGTCGTTTTGATTCACGGTAACTAGTGATTCTTCTTTTCTTCCCGGCCGAAGTCGGAAATACTCACGCCCGTGATGGATTTATCGACGCGAAAATTGTCGTGACTGTACTGACTGCCTCTAATTAACGTTGGCTAGATCAAGAACTGATCGCCTTTAGTGAATTTTTTTCGTGAGAAAGATATTATCGATGATTAGATATTGTCAGGTGAATAGCAACTTTAAATTATGACTTTCCCAGTAATAAGCTAAACTAAATTCATTGTGACATGTAAGACATTTATTCTCAAAACACATAGTCGTAATTATAGTAAAATAGAACATTAGTTTATATAATTATCCTCTCTTTATTTTCAATACAAGAAAGATTTCAACGCTCGTTGCAATGCCGATTGAAATTATTAATGTGACTATATTCATTAAAAAATAAATCGGAAGAGGATTATACACTCTTAATAAGTTGTAATAAGCAGTAATAAGCTTTACTGATCATTGAAATGCACATGAACCGGATCCGGTTTCTTCGGATATGCATTTGAGTTGACAGTATTCGTTAGCAGTTACGTTTCCCTGCATAATTTGACTTTAATTAAAGCAGTCGTTGAAACGTCTGTTGACTCGAAGCAGCGTTTCATGAATTCATTGGGATTGCAACGTTTGCACGCTATTCGCTCGACGTTACTCCGCTTTTGCGTTGATTCTTTTGCTACGCCATTTGTTGAAATGCAAACAACCTTTCTGAACATTTCGAAGATTGTTACGTGGATGAAAGAAATAGCAAATACAGTGGATTTTCCATTAGACGCAATAGACGAGCATCTAGAACTTTCATATTGTTTATTGTTGTTACAAGTTTTTTTAATAAAAAAACGCCACTGACTGATTATTTTATTATTTATACAGAAATACAAGTCACAAACAAAAATATAATTGTCTAAGCTTAATTAAATGCAAAAGTGATCATTAATAATTATATACTTAATAATGGTAAATAGTAATTTTTCATTAAGAAAGTAGATTATATCAATATCGTGTATAATATGCTAATATAATATTATATATTAAATGAGCACTCATTAATCGTTTGTATTTCAATTAATATACGCTTTATACGCCCAAATAAAAAAATTAATACATCATAATGATCATGATTTGCATCATGCAATTTTATATATAATACATTGATCATAGTATAATAAGTTTAATTATTTTCTATTAAAAAACGCAACTATATACATACATATGTATATATATATATATATATATATATATATATATATATATATATATATACATATAATTTATATAAATTATTTAAATATTTTAATATATTATTTTTAATATTCTTTTAAATAAAATGTTTTATTTTAATATTTCTCAATTTAGTTATTCATGAGTAGATATTTTTTTGTCTATATATCTATATATTAAATTTCCGTTGGAAAAATCTGATGATAGTAATTATGTGTATACGTGTATGCTAACACAGTTTTATACATACATATATACTTTTTAAATTAATAAATAACTAATGAGTGTTACTCACCAGCTGTGGTATCGCAGTTTGCTCCACCCGTTGCAAATTCTGCTTCAGGAATGATTCACATCAGCTCCACCGAGGAAACAATTAATCCCAGAAACGAGCACTTAATTACACGCACCGTTGAACGAACTCCGAAACTTGATCTGTACATTTCACTTGCAAAGGAACGCATATTTCGAAGGAAATCACAAATTCATGCCGCGATATCGTCACGTATAATGACACGCGAAATGCAAGACAGAATTTTCTTTCTTACGCGCACAAATTATAAACCACTATTATCACCAACACACAATAGAGAATCTTTTTCGTCGACGAGCGTCTATATATAAAGTCTCTTGTAAAAATCTTCAAATCAAAAGTTTCTAGCCTCAAAATCTGCCGCTGATTATGTATATCAATATGACTGTCGTCCGATAGTATCAAATATTATGTGATTATTTTAACGCGATATTTGTCTTTATTATAATAATATAATCCAACACGATGAATCAAACAATTTCTACAATCGTAATGATTATAGTATTAACTACAGTAAAAAAATAAAAAAAAATATATATATATATATAACCAATTGCTATATTCAATTTTGTTTTTCTCTTTGCATTTCTGATTTGTTAAAAAAATCTTTAAACGCGTTAAAAAATGTAAAAAGAAAAACTTCCTATTGTGTATAATCTAAATTTCAAAATCACTACTTTAACTGCAACACTTCTAATTTACCTACTAAACAACTATAAGCAGTGATTGCGAAAATATTATATAATATAAATATTATATAAAGCGATTACTGTTTATAAATAAATACATATGTAAGATACTCCAAATTTTAATTAACACGTGCACATAATTCAAAATTAAAAAATTGCAGCATTAACTACAGCGATTTTGCGTTTCTAATCTAGAATAACTAATAAGTAATAGCAACTAATTAGAAAATAAGCCTACTAATTTCTACATGTACAAATAGCACCAATTACTGCATAAATACTATTAATTACTATATGAATACTACATACTTTAACTATATATATAAAATTCATGCATATAATTAATTTTTAAAATATCTAGACAAATAATACTATAGTTGCACAGTATTTACACGACAGAATTGTTGAACTTACGCTATTACTGGCATTATATATTTATATTTATATATATATATATATATATATATATATATATATAGTATATTTATGATACTACGATCGTACGGAATTTCCCTTGACAGAACTGTCGAATGTTCGCACTACTGACGCAGTATATCAAATACTACGATCGCACAAGGTCCACTTGACGGAACTGTCGCACATTCGTACTACTGATTAGGGATGAGCGAACTATTCGAAATATGAACCGAACCATTCAAGCTCGAGATAAATAAGTTCAAATTTTTGAACTGTTAGAATCTTATTAAAGTTTAATCGAATTTTTTCTTTCTTTCTTCCATTTGATTGTTATGATTGATCACAAATTTTCCTTGATAAAATCTATGTAATGTTTATACAAATGGAATTTTATTAAAACTCAAACGTTGTTATTTCACTCATTTTTACTCAAAATTAACTTTTCAAGTTCAGTTAAAGATAATTTACTAAAATTTTAAACAGATGTTGAAAAAAAATACTGAATTAACTTAAATGTGCCGGTAATTCAACCTAATACCACGGTGTTAGAAGTATAGGTGGTCCGACTGAATAACTTTCTCATAGGCAGCTCTGTGATTATTTTGGGTTAGTTAACACTTTCGTTACTAGATGGTGTCGTAGTCTCAAGTACCAAATGGAAACAAATATAGCTGCTTTACAGTTGTTAAACGTGAACTGCTTTTCGTGTGCTTCAGTCAACGAAATATAAGAAACAATTATCACAATGGGGAGAAGATGTTGTGTTGCGAGTTGCGATAATGCTGTAAATTCAACTTTATTTGCAATGCCGAAGGATGACATATTATTCTGCATGTGGTGTAAGGTCTTAGCAGCAATCGGGATTAATTTGCAGAAAAAACATTTTATATGTGAACAGCATTTTGAAAAAAATTTTATTAAAGATACAGTTATAATAAAGGACAAGGATGAAAAAATATTATTTCAAGTACGTAATTTTCATGAGTTAATTTTTGTTTGCTTTTTTATACTCGAAAACTTTTCTACCAAAGATGCTTTAATAGGAATGTATTTTGCACATTTGTATATATTCCAAGTCTAATGGTATCTATGCTTGCAGAGAACTTTGCAAAGAAAAACATTGTTAAAAGATGCTATTCCATCAATTTTTGGAAATAAAATTATATGTCCAAATTTCTCAGGTAAATATTGATTATGTGCACACTTTACAGTAAAATAAAACTTCTGTCTTGTTTGTCGATAATTTATGAATTTAAAAATATTGTTTTACAGAGGCTATTCACGATAAAAACAATGAAGATAATTTGAGTTCTGAACAACAAATTGAAGACAATACAAAGTAATGATCTTGTTAAAATAAGCAAACAAAAAAAAAAGGAAGCTAGATTATCCAAAAGATAATTTAAACTTGAATAAAAAGAAATTTGTGTTTAAAAATTTTATTTTATGTTAAGAATATTCAATTAAGAATATTTGTTTATAAAATAATATATTAAAAAATTTCTATAAGGTTTATAAAAATAAGATAAAAATATTTTTATAAAATGTTTATGCTGAAATAAAAGTATATATAAAGTAAATAAATTTTTCTGTTTTATTTTTAATACAGACATCTTTTTATATGCATATCATTATCTATTATGCAAAATACTGCAGCGATATTGAAAAAATGAACTGTATATAGCTGCACTAATGAGAGCGAGTGAGACGACTTGGGTACTTGATTCTTAGATGCCCTCTGGTGGCGATCTTTCAAATTATCCCAAAATAATCACAGCTTGAGAAGGCTGGTCGGACCACCTATACTTCTAACACCGTGCCTAATACAAGATTCACAAAATGCGGATCACTTCTGTTTGATCACATGCGATTCATCATAATGATGAATTGCCACCACATTGCAAAGATGGCGCTACAATTCGGATTCGAGTTCGGAGCCTAAAAGAAAAGAACAGTTCGAGTTTAATTCGAGCTCGCGAACTTAAAATATTGTTCGAGTTCGATTCGAGAATAAAGACCCATCCCTACCGACGTTAAACCGTACGTTAACACTTGACCCACGATATTCTACACTATTCTACACTCAGCGGCAGACTTTTCATTAGCAAAACAGACGCGCACAACATGATTCTTAAGCCTGGTGTCCACTAGAAATCAATCCAAGATCTCGATCCAAGAAATATGTAGCCAATCAACTTGCAGTTTCCATAGAAGAGCGGCAATATTACTGGCTGAACACTTCTCGGATGGAGGTCTCGGACCGATTTCTAGTATTGTGGACACAAGCTTTAAACGTATCACATAATTTTTCGACACTATCTCTAAAAAGTCACATCACAGTCTCGCTTCGGACCTCTCGGAAAAGCATCTCGGCGATTTTTATACGCCGCCGAAATCCGTACTCACCGGAACCTCCACTGCACCGGGATTACAAAGTGCGTCGCAGCGGCGAGCCGCGGTCGACGAAATGGCACTGATCACGAGAGTCCGCGTTAACCGATACATCCCGGCGATTGCTCGTTGCTCCGGTCGACACTCCCGATAGAAATTCGCGCTCAGTGTGCATCCTTGACGGGCGAAACTCGCGATTAATTCGGAACAATCGTACGCTCCGCGCTCCGAACCGATGCACTGCCGAGACTGTCATGGCGGCCGGATTTGGCGCGTAAAATCCCGAAACCGGGATTTTTTGAAATGCAAACTGTTTAAATTCAATTAAAATAACATCCGGACATCCGCTTCCTGCGTGAACTACGATGATCAACCGTGTTTCGTTCTCTATAATAATTCGAATACGTGCAAAATTTATGTGTAATAGACGCGGGATTCGGTGCACGTTCAAATTTCAAATTGGCGCGTGCAGTTTACCTCGATCACAATGTGAACGTCTGTCCGCGAAACGGCGGTTAACAGCATTTTAGTGGATTTGTAACAATCGCACGTGTGCAATTTTCTGTCGTGAAGGTTTCAGCAACGTTAATATCTATATTAGCGATAAATCGATCCTAAATCACAGACATCTGCTAAAGTTGGAGCGTTATTACTTCGTATAATCACCAACAGATGTCTCCATCTGCACGACGATCAAATGAGTTGCTCACGCCTGCGCACGAGGAAACCTACTCTAACCTCAACGCAATGTATTTAATTTTTGCTATGTAACCTGAAGACAGTGTTGAAAGCGGTTAGCTCCAGAAGTCTGTTAAAAAAATAATAATATAATAATTCTTCTCTCCATTAATTCTAATTTTATACAAGTGGAATCTAAAAGATATATCTTACGATGAATTGGGCGTATTTAATTTAATTGTGTTTATTTAAATTCTCAAACGGTGTTGAGGGCAACATGTTAAAAAATATAAATAACTCTCGTGAGCAGCAGTTGGAGGAACTGAAGAGTTTCACCGATGCGGTTAACGAAGAAATCGCCAGCATCGTTGGGACCTTGGGCTGGACGGTAGAAAGTGTAACGAACGTGGTAAGCATAATCTTGTTGGACTTATTCTTGGAAATGTTAATTTTAATGGATTTTTATTGTATTCAGGATAAGGAGTATTTCATGTGTCCGTATGATCCGTCTCACCGGTTAACTGAAGCCTCTCTCAATGATCATCTCGCATCTTGTCAATGGAAAACTGAAGGTTACGGAAAGCTAGACGTCCCTTTATCAGAGACAACTTTACCAACGGATTCACCATTCTGTATAAAATTTGGTAAGGGACTTCTCTAGGATGGACGTTTTAAATCTTCTGGAAATATTCTGTGAAACATATCTATGGAATGTCTGTTACAGATAAGCAACTACAAGAACAAGTTCTCAGGAAAGCCAAAGAACAAAATCCAACAATGCAAACTGGTTAGTAGAAACATAGCAACTACGTACATTCTAATGCCTGTTAAATGATAATGGAATTTTTTCCAGCAAGTTATGAATGTTATACTTGGCGCAGAATCAATATATCCTTTTACATATCCTTTATTCAATATTTTATAGTCATATAAAGAAAAAAATTGACATGTTATAATAGTTGTTTCAATCTAATAATTGCTCATGTAATTTTCCTATACTAATAATGCAACTGAAAAACTATACAGCTACTGTCTTGCAAGAAAGTTTTTATTACGTTTTGACTTTTATGATTCATATTATAATTATATATATATATGTATATATGTATATTATATAGCTTCGAAAAATGTGAATTCTTAACACTGATAATAGGTATGGGTGAGCGGTTAGTACCGCGTACATCTGATAGAGTTGTCATAGATTTCACCTGTGACGAGAGGAGAGCGTTGTATGATTATGTCATCGCTAATACCACCAAACCAGACATTGGAGAGGATATTGCAAACATTAATAATTTGTAAGTTTAATGAAATATAATATTTATATATAACGTTATATCCTCAGTCCTTCACCCTACGTGAGGGCGTGGTGACCTCCGGTGACATGCATCTATGTTATCCGGAGGTTCTCCTGGCAAGATACTCTCGGAGGCCGTTGCCTTCCGAGAGGTGGCGATCGAATAAAAACCGACGATGTTTCGGGTTTAAACTCGGATCTTTGGCTCGTTGAGACAATGTACATTTCTCACGATCGCCACATAACGTTATATAATGTGTACATATAATGTGTATGTTTATATTACACACTTTATACATTATTGTTTTTGTTTATAAATTTGATTATGTCAAATTTATTTTTTCAGGGAGTCACAAAAAGAAGATAAAGAATTATCCTTTCTGGAGCTGTTGATCCAAGAGCGCAACTTGAAAAGACGTAGAGCAAAGCATAGAGGCGTTCATACAAATAAGAGATCTCATGTTGAAATTCTCAGAGAAGTGATTAATCAACAAATGGAAATATATGTAGATTATATCTCCGGGCAAAATAATACCGAACAAAATAAGTCTGTGAATGTGACAGACGTTCGAAATACTAAAACAGATGATGTAAGTTATGAAAAGATACAAGATAGAACAGAACGTTTATATAAAGTATTTCATACTCCTTCCCGAAACTATGATGACTACAATTCTGGAGAAAGGAACGATCATCATCATAAGAAGAAAAAAGATAATAAAAAACGAAACTGTTCAGAAGAAAGAAGTTATCATCGATCAAGAGATCGAGACAAGCAGGAAAGATATTCAAATGAAACTGATAGAAGGCATAGACATGAATATAGAAAAACATCGCATTCGAGAGAGCGGAAGTCACATAAAATGGACAAACATCGAAGTAAAGACAAACACAAAGATAAACACTACGAAAAGAAACATAAATCTCGAAATCGCGATAAATCATTAGAGAGACATTATTCGAAGCATAGTGATCATAAACGAAAAGACAAAAGTAAAGACTAATTATCTAACTGCAAACTAATTATAAGGATAAAAAATGAAATCTAAAGATTTGTGTCTGAAATTAATAGTCGTAATTAATGGTCATGCAAATCTAAAATTTATAAAAATAAAATTTACTTTGTGAAATTTATTTTTTAACTTTATCTCATCTTGCCATATATATTTTATTATTCATTTCTTATGCAAATAAAAATTAAGATTTATATATAAATATATTGGGCTCAGGGGCACAGGATAATAATTAAGTTGAATAGGATACATAGATCTAAGAAAAGCTATTTGATTAAATCTATCCATTGGCTTTCTTAGCTCAGTATTCTTATCATCTAATTTGTTTAATGTTGAATGTATAATAATTGTCGGCGTTTGTGATTTCACTTTTGTTTCAATGACTGTTTTATTTAATGACTTCTGTTTCAATGGCTGTGGTTGCTGTAATTTTCTACGACTAAAAAGTTTCTCGAGTTTCCTCAAGAGTTTTTTGTTAATTTTCAATTTGTTAATACCGGCGGCATTGCAGTTATAAGAAATTAGCAATTTTTGTACATCGTAATACGACAACTGACTTCTTTGGCCAATCTCCACATAAGATGACTGTAAAAACATAATTTTATCACTAATTCATTCAATAAAATTATATATATATATATATATTATATATTATTATTCGATATATATTATTATTCAATACTAAGAATTATGTATAACAGTATAAACATTACAAAGTTTAATTTTCGAAGAGTATCTTTGGTGTTATATTTAAAAATTTATTTACCGTAGGTATTATCGTAGGAAGCGACTTCTCAATAGAAAACGCCGTCATAGAATAATGCATTATGCTGTCGTAGTCATACGGTAATCCATAATTGGTTACGACACTATTATTTAATATACGGAAGTTAAATACGTCTTCTGTAAAAACCTTGTTTGTAATTCTCATTTTAGTCTGTTATTAACACACATACTGCATTAATTACCCTTTTTTATATTGTCCCAAATTATATTAATATATTCGTCTCGATCTGGCCTCATATGTTCATGATACACACCTATAGCGTGCATCATCTCGTGTATCGCATGTCCGATTACCTGGAAGCATGCGTTTACGTCTAGATTTAGGGTAGTAGGTCCGTGCGCATTACGTCCTAAATCGGAGAAGCAACCCTTCTGGTGACCCGTGATATTGACCCAGCCATTTGCTGGGAGCTTTGCGTATTCTCGAATACGCACGAATTTAATGCATGTCTTCGACATTATGATATGTAACGCACCCTCCAGCATAGCAAATTTCATCGGCTCGTTAGCTGGAACGGATAATAAATCCTTAAACATTTAGATCTGACGAGCAATTCTTGCAAGCAGATATATTTAATTTTAAGTGAAGAAATGTATACATAATTTATGAGCTCATCTCTGTACGTAAGTCTGTTCGATTTAAAATTGCAGAAACGATTTACCTATGGACGAATGAACATAGTAATTCACGATACCATTGGGCCATAGTAAAGTTTTATCTGTTGTAATGGTTTTTCTCGATTTCTGATTTATATCACCTTCTCGTTTTGTGCCTTCCTCCGGATTATCATACTGAGACCAAGTATCAACTGTAAATACGCAATATATTATATTTTAAAAATATCAAGATACTTTTTAAAGTTATTTATAGTTATTTTAAATATCTTCACATAACACTTTCTAAACATGCATATTCTGCATATTCTTCAGACACAATCACAGGGTAAATATTTCTTCACTCACATCTGTAGCTAATAGTCGTCCCCCGAGCGATTTTCATCGATGACATTGGTGGCGGTTTTGTCCAAGAATTGATAAGCTGCATCGGATACGCGTTAATGTTCGTGACAAACCAGCTATTTAGTAAAAGCACCGATGCCAAGGGAAACAAGCCACGAAGATATCGAGCTCCCTGCATCTTTCTCGGACGAATTACAAACATGGACTGACGTTTAATCGCGAGTGTGAACATGTAATTACATTAAAAGTGATCCGGCGTATATCGCAGTTTGATGAATTAGAATTCTTTTCACCGATGGCCCAATGGTGAGTAACACACTCGAGATATTATCGTGAGTAAATTAAATTGAGGAACCATTGTTAGAAAATGGATTATTAGAGTCATAGAAATTGCCAGTGAAATCTTTGATCAAACCGTATCGTTGCATGGTGCAACTTTTATTGCAACAAATTTTATCCCTCCTGGAATTAAATTCGAATTTCATTTTGTACACTAGCATTTTAAGAGCTGGACTTATAAGAGATTCTTTATATTATTAGAAAATAATATCTTCTATTAATATGTAGATTCCATTAACTATTATATGTTTTGCATCTTAGATTAATTACAATTAAATTTTGTATCTTAGATCTTCACTAATTAATTAATAACTATAATTATTAGTTGACGGGTCTGTTCTTTTTAGCTGCACTGCTGAACTAGTGCAATAAGTTAGAATGAGATAAATATATATTTTTTTACCTTAACTTATTGCACTAGTTCAGCAGTGCAGCTAAAAAAAACAAACTTAATATCTTCGTCATGGTAATTTAATTTGCTTACAAACAAGAATTTGATCGTAGAAAATAGTTATCGTCGCGCGTAACAATTAAAACATTTATTCTATCACGATTCTATTTTTATTCTCGTTAAATCTTTTAACACCGTATAATTAATTTGTTACGGCGATAGGAATTATTATGTTTGCGTTATTGAAAAATATTCTTCTAGTATATATAAATCAATCACTTTATTTTGTTTTCAAGATTTTTTTTTAATTTCAGAGTAAATTGAGATTTTTATAAATTACATTATAAATTAACAGAATTTATTTTTTCATAAGAAAATTAGTCTCTTCTACACATAGTTAAATTAAAATCTCTTCAATACACGTAGAACAATACATTTCGATAAAGTTTAATATTATAATATAAATGTAAATTAACAACAATATTTAGAAATATCTTAACATTTATGATTCTTTATTTTTTATAATTAAAATTATTTTAAAACATTATTCTGATTATTTGTATTTGTTTTTTTTCTTCTGCATATATTTCTTCATTACCATCAAATACTCTTCTGCTTTGAGTTACTTCAAACACAATGCTCGCTAAGATGGCGTTAGTACATAGAGAGTTTCTTCAAGCTATGTCCCGTGGAATAAACAGCTGTGTTTTCATTCCCACTTTCACTACAATACTATTTACAATTGACGTTATCTTCGACGCGTTGTGGAAGTTTCGTTTTGTCGCATACGCACATCGTACAATACAAAAACCTTTTGAACATTTATCTTCAGTGCTTGAACAAAATGAAGAAATACGAGAACAAAATGAAGAAGTATGAGATTCTGAAGCACATCGGAGAGGGATCCTTTGGACAAGTGTATAAAGCTAGAAAACGTTCGGATGGTGAAATTGTAGCTTTCAAGATGATAAGGAAGGTATATTGGCTATGAAAAGAGATTTATAAATAACTTGTCTTATTTTTCATGACTAACGCAATCAATCTTCACAGTGTGGCAGATCGTACAAAGAGCTCAAGAGTCTGCGTCAAGAGTGTGAGATTCAACGTTATCTGCAGCATCCAAATATCGTACAGATGGTAGATTCATTCGAAACAGAAAATGAAGTATGTTGGATTTGAAAAGAAAAGACTTGTATTTATAAGTAACACATATTTCAAGATATTCTGTAAAATGATTTTATTTAGATCGTGGTTGTAACAGAATACGCAGATAAGGAATTATATGATATACTAGCCAAGGAGGGTAGATTGTCCGAGGAAAGAGCACAAGTGATAACTTGCGATCTAGTATCTGCACTTTATTATTTGCATTCAAATCGGGTGATGCACAGGTTTGTATCTAAGCATGGACAAAGAATGGCTTATAATATACAAGTATAATAATTATGTTAATGTTATTAGAGATCTCAAGCCACAAAATGTTCTCTTGGAAGCAAATGGCATAGCTAAACTGTGTGATTTTGGATTTGCTCGCAGTATGAGTACTGGCACTCATGTACTCACTTCAATCAAAGGCACGCCATTATACATGGCACCAGAATTAATAGAGGAATGTCCTTATGATCACAAGGCTGATTTATGGTAAATGCATAGTCATATACATATCTTAAACGTATATTATTTATGATTTATTTTTTCAGGAAATATGTTTTAAAGTTAATTTCATTTTTAGGTCTTTAGGCTGTATTGTTTATGAATTGGTGGTAGGCGCTCCTCCATTTCAAACTAACTCAATATTGCATTTAGTTAAATTAATCAAGTTTGAAAAAATAAAGTGGCCAGACTTTATCTCTTCAACTTGCAAGAGCTTCTTAGAGGTAAAGATATTGTAATATTTTAATTTTATATATATATAAATACTTTTACAATTGTATATTATATAGTTATATAGTTATACGTAGAAATATTAATTAATTTGTAAAGAAATGTATTACTGTATCATTGTATAATAATTAATTCTATAATAATGAATTATTATAATTTCAATTTTAGGGTTTACTTCAGAAAGATCCTTCTATGCGACTAACTTGGCCCGCTCTTCTCCAACATCCGTTTGTCAAGGATCGAATTATAATAGTAGGTAGCACCGTACCTACTCCATTCACAAATCCATTATCTGCAAGCCAAGCAAGAGCAAAGCAACAACAATTACAAAGTTTAGCCATGCGTACTGCTAATCAATCCAAGTATAATATTAATTGTTTTTTAAAAAAGGAACATGGATACATACGGATAATTATAATTTTTTCATAGGATTGTGGAGAAAGCAATAAAAAAATTACAGGAACAGGAGAGAAGACATTACGAGTATCGGCAACGAACATGTATTTCACAACCAGGTTATCTAATATCTCCTGCTTATTGTCATCATATGATAAACCACTGTCAAGCATTACGTCGTAGTGAGCCAAGTGGCACTGATTCTAGCGCTAGTATTGACGTACTCTTAGGAAATCTCAGTCTTAGAGCGTCTTTGAGAAGCGATCTTTTAGCTGCAGATCACGCTTTGTGTCAGAGTGACTGTCCACATAGCGCAGATGTACAGCAAAATTTCCCAATGCTAGACGATCACTCGAAACCTGTTCAGACGCAAACGGATGATAGTCATTCCGTACGACAGTTGAATGAGGAAATATGTCATAATAATGCTCAAGGTGATGGAGTCAATGTAGGTCAACAAATCGAAAAATCTTCACAAGTAGAACAAACTGTGCATGGTGATGGTGATTGCAAACAAAGCTGCTTGAGCATGGATTACGAACAGGAATTCGGGAATGAGAGAAATCTGACTGAAAAACATACGAGATTGCCAGATTGGGACCCAAGGGCAGTGGAAAGGCCTATCGAAAACGAAGAATGGATTGCATTTTTAGAAAGATCAATGGAAGAAGTTATGGAGGGTGAAATTGCCTCATTGTTGCAACAAAATTGTGTTTCGGTGTTTGTATCTCCTTTAAGAAATCCAGCAGCCAGTTGTCGAGTTATCGAATATGTAGCTTGTTTATTATCATTACCGTTTACTGTGTCAGTCAGCAAAGAAAATGTTAAGAAAATCGAACGAGTTTATTTAGACGTGAGAGTGGTACCAAATCTCGTTTATGCCATAAAACTGTTAATGTCAGAACGTTCCGATAACGAGTTAAATGCAACAAATACAGTGAACGTGGGAACGAGATCAGCGTCTTCTTTATCCGCCGATGAACTTCAAGCACTTGAATGCGCAATGCTAGTTCTTTGTAGATTGGTGTATATTGAGAATCAATTTCTCATGCAATTTTGCGACGCTATTTACATTGTGAATGGAATGCCACTTTTACAACAACTATTAACATTAGAAAAAAGAAAGGCAAGAGTTGTCGCAGATCTCATCGCTATTTTAAATAATGTTCTACGATCTCAACCTGAAAATGCCGAACTTGTGGAACAAGTCGTTCTGCGTACAAAAACTCCCGGTGAGCCAAATTTCTAAATTGTTTTCTACGTTATCATGTCCTTAAATGAATTTACATGTTTGAAGGAGATTTACATGTTTTTTTGAAGGAGCTTCGGTGGAACAACTAAACAAACTCCTCAATCACCGACAAACTGTTTTACAAGCAAGAACATGTACTATGATCAGATTATTGGGTAGATTTTGCTGCAGAGCGTTACAACAAGTTTGGAATAAATCATTAAGAGATCTTATGGAGAGCTTAATCAAAAATGAAGATGAACAAGTTCGACACGTAAGTTAATCAGTGATATAATATTTTATATATATATATATATGTATATTGCAATTTTGTATAACATAATAAATATTATTTTAGGCGGCAGAGGATGCTGTAAATGAATTGAAACAGTTAACGTATTACAATTAGAAGAATCTCAGTTTAGTGCTTTAGGATGAAAGCAGATTATTAGGAACCAATTTGTAATGCTATTATTGCTCGACAAGTCTTATGATGACTCAAGATTAAATATTTTATTTTCGGACAGACTGATAATAATACTTAAGAAATTAAATATTTGTGATATTTTTATAAATTCATTTATAAAATAATAAATGACTTAATAAAATTTTAATCTAAAAATATGAAAATGTATATATATAGATATGTGCTGATATATCCGTTTATTATATACTGTGAAATTTAATTATTTAAAAACGCGAATTTAATCGAATATCCATCCTATCGAAATCTCTTCAGAAGAATTGTTGCCGTTTCCTTCTGGTTTACGATCACCACATTGCTCTTTATACATTGCTTGTACTTTGGTCACATCCTTTTCGCTGAGTCCGTCTCGCTGACCAAGTTTCACCTTCTCTTTCTGCGAAATAGCGTAAACATTGAGAACAAACCGAAATCAATAGGAATATTGCGAGTACTCCACGATGATTACCTTCGGTGTAATAGTAGGTTCTCCATTTCTAGAGAACGCGTGGGAGCTATAGTGCATGACACTCTTGTAATCATAGCTGATACCATAATCGGTGACAGTGCGATTGTCATACTTGTTGAAGTTATGCTCCTTACCTGCATAAGTTCATTAAAATTTTATTCATACATTATTTTACTCATGCACAAGAGTATCCATTCTAAGAATACATCAGTTGACATCATTTTGGCTCGGATGAATAGTGTTCAAGTGTTTAACGAATAGCATTCACAGATCACTTTAAACGCGTGAAAAATTACAGTAATAAATACCTACGCGATGTACAAAAAAGATAAGAAATCAATGTAAATTGTTATTGCAAACACAATATTATTAACTGTTCGTACCCAATTTGATGTTCTCCCAATGTATGGTGACCCACTGATCTCGGTCCGCGGCACTCTGCTGATGGTAAAAACCTAACGCGTGCATGAGCTCGTGCACGACAACACCATGATGAACGCATCCTGGATTCTGTAGATTCAACACCTGTCCGTGACCGTGACGACCTACCAGGGACCAGCAGCCCGAGTTTTTTGCCTGTATCGTCACGTAATCGTCATCGGTATCCTTGTAAGGTCGAAAACGCAAGCACGTTTTCTTATGGTACTCCTGCATGGCTCCTTTGATCAATTCTATTTGGTCCCGATCTATGAATATTAATAATTCTCAGAAAAAGTTTAACCTTCTGTATCATGACTGAGTTTTAACCCAGTAAACATCAACTAACATTAGTAGTAACGTCACATTCAATTATTATTTTACAATATCAATATAATTTCTTATTTAACAATGTTATGTATAACATGTGTTATATTACACTTATATTTGTTGAGTGAGAAATTATAATATTGATAATGTTATATTTAAGTTGGTGTTTGCTGGGAAGGTACATATAATGAATTGCTAATAGTTCTCATTTCAACAATCTGTTTAGTTAACATCAAGTTTAAACAAGTTTCTTTGTTTTATTTTAGTTCTACTTTCGATAAAAAGATAATGATTTACTTAAAGTAGAATAGCAAACTCGCTTGTAAATCTAAATGTGATAGGTGATGTCTGTAATAATAATTGCAATACACAATTACGATAATACTATTTGTTATCACGACTATGTAAAGGAAGATGAAGAATTACCAAAGTCATCTTCTTGTATGAAATAAGGCACAATACCGCCAGGCCATTGCGCTGTAGCATCTAAGAGACCATTTTTCCACGATGGACTATCGGGATGAACCATTATGTCACCTTCGTGTAAACCACTTAATTCCCAAACATTTTGTAGATTATTCGTACTCCAAGAATTTATGCTATTAGCTGCAAAGAAAAGAGGAAATAACGATAGATTTTGATAGAGCACTTTTCAATTATTATGTCCATTGCGAGAGAGTAAAAACAATTTTTATTTTTAATTTTGGATATCTGTAAATCTGTCAAAAGTGGAATTATCATCAAAAATTTAATTACCAATTTCCTCGTGATTATGATCACGGTCGAAAACTCCATCAAATCGTGGGTCAGGCGGTACAGGATGACCATGGGACCCACGATGACTTTTAGCTGATCCCCAACTGATGCCAATTGTTACGAACAATAAGATTATTCGCGTTGAGACCATTGTCTGTGATTTTGCTCTGAAACACTACAGCACTACTTACAAGTCTGACACTGCAAGTAAACTGTCGTTGCTTTCCTTATATACGAGACCCTTATCCACCAGCACACTTACTAGCGATTTCTTTTAGACACCAGATATGTAAATAATAGGGTTTATCTCAAAGAGTTTGTGAAATAAGAGGCATGCAGATCCGGAATGTGGACGTCTTTTCTCGACTCTTTCTCAGTTTCAATTTCCTCAGTACTAACGTTCCTTCGGCGTCTGATCAGCAAGATCAATCAATAATCGTCGTGTTTTGCTTGTCTTCTTAAAAACTATTTAGGTCGAAAATATAAATTATAATCGCGGACATAGCCTGAATATAAATTGCGAAGCTTATCTTCCCGCTGTTACGACCTAATAGCACCAAAAAATAGGGCCCGTGGCAAGCTTTGATAGAATTATCACGGCATGTTATTGTAGTGTACATTGAGACAATGCATTTGCATAAAGGAAGCTACGTATACACGAAGCAAATACAAATTAAGTCTTATCGCTAATTATCTCGATATATACAGAAGAAATTTAAAATACTTCTTCCTGTGTGCAGAGACATATTTTTTTAAATTAAAATCATACGAACTCAAGAGGCCAATGTATATACAAAAAACGAGCAACATGGATGACACAAAAAAAATAAAGTATATTTAATCTATCATTGTAACGAACTCAATTTACAATAACAAATACGAAAAATCAGATGTCGCCGTTATCAATTTGTAATTAGTGTCAAGCCACTTCTTTAAACAAGACGCAGTTTTTTCGCCGAAATGTTGACGTATATAATATATATTATAAGTGTGGTAACGAGGCATATAGTGAGACACGCGCATTTTCAGGCCAGCGCAATAAAATAACTATGATAAGTATATACCGCTCGTTATAAATAATAAAATCATACGAACTCAAGAGGCCAATGTATATACAAAAAACGAGCAACATGGATGACACAAAAAAAATAAAGTATATTTAATCTATCATTGTAACGAACTCAATTTACAATAACAAATACGAAAAATCAGACGTCGCCGTTATCAATTTGTAATTAGTGTCAAGCCACTTCTTTAAACAAGACGCAGTTTTTTCGCCGAAATGTTGACGTATATAATATATATTATAAGTGTGGTAACGAGGCATATAGTGAGACACGCGCATTTTCAGGCCAGCGCAATAAAATAACTATGATAAGTATATACATTGGCCTCTTGAGTTCGTATGATTTTATTATTTATAACGAGCGGTATATACTTATCATAGTTATTTTATTGCGCTGGCCTGAAAATGCGCGTGTCTCACTATATGCCTCGTTACCACACTTATAATATATATTATATACGTCAACATTTCGGCGAAAAAACTGCGTCTTGTTTAAAGAAGTGGCTTGACACTAATTACAAATTGATAACGGCGACGTCTGATTTTTCGTATTTGTTATTGTAAATTGAGTTCGTTACAATGATAGATTAAATATACTTTATTTTTTTTGTGTCATCCATGTTGCTCGTTTTTTGTATATACATTGGCCTCTTGAGTTCGTATGATTTTATTATTTATAACGAGCGGTATATACTTATCATAGTTTTTTTAAATTAACTTTTACTTATATATTTTTTAATTAGAGAATTTTGCGATTAAATATAATTTTTGTGATTTATAATTTTTCTGTTTTTAATTAACAATTTAATTTTTTATATAATTAAGCATATATCTTTAATTTATGGTCAAGGATGTTAAAAAAATATGAAATATTTAATATTTCAAGGAAACGGTATCGTTTATTTAATACTTAAATACATCACATAACTATGTGATAAATATATGATAAATATGTAATAGGGTGTAACAAAGTAAAATAATAATAAATTAAAATCAGATTCGTATTTGCAATGTGGAAAGATTGTACATTGTAAGAACAATAAATAAGCGAATATATAAGGATGTATCACGTATTATATGATTTATTATTATTTAATTAAGAAAACAAACAGTACATTTCAAAGTGTTTATTAGCTAAAAAATTAAAATAAGTAATGATATAAAGGAGAGATTTGAACAATGGCTAGTATAATAAATAAAAATAAACAACGATGAAATGGAACTAACTTATTTTGTGTGATATTTCGGTCAAAAACATGAAGTAACCTAAATAAAAGAATAAAATATAGAGTAAATATAAAGATATAAGAATAAAATATAGAGTAAATATAGAATAAAATATATAAAATATAAAAATATAATATTGTATAACGATTAGATAAATTACAATAAATCTAACAAGGGATTAACATCAAAACAATGAATTAGGAAATATGTAGATGTGAAACGTTCTGTTTATATATAACTTTCTTTATTTATTAATTAGATGACAATTTGAATATTTTTTAAAAATAATTCATGAAAATAAATATCTGTAACGAATTCTAATATAAGAATAAACTAAAGAATGATACTTTGCTCTATATTTTACATCCAAGTTTTCTGCATAACTTTTACTCTTTGCATAAGTGCACCTAACGCAGAATATCCCACGTTTCTGATCAGTTACGAAAAATATATATCTGATTTTTCTCCTTTGACTCGGCGGATTATTTATCGCCGTTCTGAAAACAAGCACGGCAGATTCGATAAAGCAACATCGAGAAGAAGGTGCCTCGGGGCGACGACGATTCACGGATGTGGGTCAAAATGATTCGGTAGCCGGCCGCGTAATTCAGTACATCGGTATATTATCTCCGAATCGTTCCGTGCCTTTCCCTCCGGACCTCTCCTCCGTTCGAGGACCGTCCGCAGCCTCCGTCTTCACTTGGGCCCGGACATCTGAGGCGAGAGAAAAAGGCGTGCAATTGTAACAGCGCAAAATTAACGATGGCAACTTTGTGACGTGCGTCAAACGCCGATGCATGAAAATGATGTTTGTATATATAAGTTATATGAAATAATCACATGATAAATAATCACGCGATGTATTGCATCTAATAGCGACTTTATCGTAAGTTAGAATTAGAGAATTAGAACGTTATATATCCTTACATGAAGAAAGCTGATGATATTTAAGATACAGCACCGGTCATTCGTAGATAATTATAAAAAATTAAATACTTAAAAATTCGATCTACGTGAATCAATGCCTGTAAATAGTTTAAATATCAATCATCAGTTATAATTTAAAAAATTACTTCATGTGTGTTTTCGATACCATCGAAATATCATCAATTTTGTTTAGCATTTTGAATCAAAATTCGAACTGTATAATAATTATTATATAATATATTATATATTATAGTATTACATATTGCAGTATGCATGATGCACATTTGACTTAAGAATATATATTTGATTTCTATTTAGTAATGCGATGCTGGAGAAACATTTTTCAAATTAGGTATCATCTATAGATATGATCTCTATATTTATGTATATCTTATGTATATCTATCTTCAAATTAAATATGATCTAGAATTAGTCCACTCAAAGTCCACTGGATACACTAAAAGTAAAGATGTTTACACTACATCTCTCATAATTTTGCCATCTAAAAATCTTCTAAGTATTTTGCTGTTATTTTACATAACTTATACATTGACAAACTTGTTGTTCACCACCTTCTAACAATTCATTTGATTTTATTCATCTAGAAATAAAAAAATGGTGTTAGATACCTCCAAGGAATTAAAGTGATCGAAAATTTTTAATGGTCCTTTAGCTTGCACACTTCTAAAACGAATGTCGTCTCATTTTCCCCTTCCACACATTCCACGGGAATATAGGAAATTGTCGCGTGATAAGCGAGCGTCCGCACGATCGACTCGCGAACCGGTCTAGACGTTAGATACAAGCTCCGCTTAATTTCCTATATTCCTGTAGAATGTGTGGAAGGGGAAAATGAGACCAAAACGACATTCAAAAGTGTACAAGCTAAAGGACCATTTAAAATTTTCGGTTACTTTGATCCCTTGGAGGTATTCGACACCATTTTTTCTTTCTAGATGTTTAAAATCGAATGAATGAATTGTTAGAAGATTGTGCGGACGTACAAACACGCAGAGTAGCGTCCGAAAATCTCGCAGGTAAGGAAGGCAAGGCCAACGACCGGAGGTGTTCCAGATTCGGTTAGCCTAAATTCTAACCGGACCTCTTGGGACGGCGAGACGAACATTTGATTCTTTCACATTCGTTACGGTGAACTCGCATTTCACGATCATCTAATGATGTATTGAGTATCGTTTTATTCTTCTGGCAAATCATTTCCAACCGTTACGACCCTATTGAATGTCCATTGTTTACCGCGCTCATTCCTTCTCTTTTTCGGTCTGTGTGGACAGGAAACTTCTTTTCACAACACTACCTTCCACGGAAACCAGATTATGACTTTTAGTTCGTTTGCACGTAAAAATGCTAATTCTCGGTAGTGGTAACATTTGAATACAGTCATCAATTGACGACAGTCTAATAATTATTGAAATGATCCTTTTTGATTTTTTAATTTACATAGGATTGATTTTCTACTTTATATTTTCTATGTTGCTGAGCAGAACAAGCGAATATCTTTGTATTAATCTACCATGCTCAATATACTGTAATTTCAGTACACTCAGCTGTCAAATTTCTTTTTAATATATAAGTAAAATATTTCTTTTTACATTTTTAATTGTATATTTTTATTTTATTATTAGAATTAATCTAAAAAAAACAACCCATTTTAATTACATACTTTTCTCCTTCATTTTGTCACATAACGAATAAAGTTTTGTCATTAGCAATGGAAAATAAAGAAGAAAATATTAAAAATATTAAAATCTTATCTTCTAAGATATAATAGCATGCTCTTTTTCATCATCTCATTAAAATTTTTTGAGAGAAAAGAGAAGAGAAATTTCATTTTAGATCCTAAAATATATAAAGATTCGTCTATCAATTAATACTTTATATTTTCGAAATATCGAATAATTTGGTTACGGCTCCTTACATTTCAAACAGATAAACATACAAGCCTTTTTAAAGCCAAAACTTATATGATTATTTTATGTTATTGAAGAGGGCTCAGTGAGTCGAAACGCGTATGATGTGATGTTTAGGATTTTTATATGTATGTATTGTGATATTTATTTTTACTTTTTTTATTTTGTAATAATTTGTATCTTATTTTGCAGTCATATAAATTTTGGCTCTAAAAAGGCTTGTATATTTATCTGTTGTTTATATTGTCGATTACTGAAATTTTTATGGCTGGCCATCATTTATTTCTCTCGGATACTGTGAGAACAAAAGAGCATAATCCTAGAAAGAATAGAGACCGAAACATTCACGCACGTATCGCCTGGAGGATACCGTAGCATGTCATCGTCGTCGCACTATCGTCGGAGTCATGACGCAGGGTGAATTCAGCGTGGCATATGCAGCACGTGACTTGTCTAACGAGCGATTAGGCCAGGCGAATGCCTGGTGGCGCAAGAAACGTGAAAGATTTCTAATGATTGTCGGTCGCATTAGTAGTTCCTTGCTCCCAACATGCGAGCCGAGCCAAGCGATAGTCGCTTAATGATCGTTCACCGCGTGCAAAATCTCTCGCGAATGCACGTGCTACTCCACGTGGTCGCGGGTCAACGAACCGCGGTCTCTCCTTCGACATAGGAGCATTCGGCGTGCTTTTACCCCGTTTCTAATATGCTCGAGAACGTAAATACGACATAACTTCTGTGGGAAACGATGCTATCCGGTATCGCTAATAAACGGGGCTCCCTTGAAGATCGTCTATACTAATATATACAGAGAAAGCCTTTTTGTTACTGCATAACTCAAAAACTACTGAACCGATTTACTCCAAATTTTGACACCATATTCTCATATACACTAGGACGAACACAGACTATATAACACGTCTAAAAATATTTTCATTATTAGAAATTGTGTGTTTTCATTTTTTATCATTTACAGCTGTATTAACCTGTATTAACAGCGGTAAGTAACCCGAGTAGTACAGTCATCGCTAGACGGCACGCGGGTTCATCCACCCGTAAGCAGATTATATAAGGAGCACTGTCTCCGGGTTTCTGTTTTCGCGGATTTATTCGCCGGTTCTACTCGGTTGTCACTATGCCTCGAATACGAAAAATTTATTGAGATCTACTGCCCGTGTTCGAAAAATATCACTTCCAATACGTATGATTCGGTCACACTATTATCTCGGGCGAAGCCGAGACGAAGGACACTAGTATATATTAATTGCGTAATCGACCAAAGAGTTGAGACGTAATCTTACAATTATTTATGCCCGGACTGAAAGCTCGTAAGTAAATCTTCAACTGTAAAGGATCATTATTATTCGCCACATTTTCTTGGCAACGTTACGCAAATATGTCCATCGCGGATTACGAAACGTCGCAATCATTAGCATTGCTAAATTTGGGTGCGATTCCGCGTATAGTATCTCGGAGATCTCATATTCGACTTCTCTCATAATGTCGTCCCATCCGTTCATTGAAGTCAATATCATGTATAACCGGTCTTCACCGAGGGGAAGTCTTCCCGTTTCACTTGTACAACATTCATTTGGTTCTTCTCTTTCGTTTTTCTTTTTTTTTGCGAAAGTTTTTGGCTTGCTCGAATTACGCCGGTTTAATAACATAAGTACACGTTTCGTCTTTGTGTCAGCAATGTAAAAGCGACTCTTTCTTAAGAAGTGATAGAGACACGACGCTAACACGGCGACTTATGCAGTCAACATGCATTTTGCATTTTAATGAGATTACTTTTCGTTTACCGATAATCTGTTTATTTCGGATTGATTGTACCGAGCCATGATTGAGGAAATTAAAGATATTCGTTTTCTTTTTAATGTATTATTTATAACATAGCAAATAAATCTTGAAGACACATATTTCAAATAATTTTTATCACTTCAATATATCTTATTTAACAGGATATTATAATATTTATATTATTTTAACAGAATATTATAATTTTTGTATTTTGCAGAGTTCGCAATAATCAGAAACGTATCAAGGGTATGGCAGGTATGATACGTGCCCTGAGCGCCATTTGAACGAGGGTGCCAATGACATCGCGCTACAAAGCAGTTTTTATTAATATATTTCATCAAGCACGGTAGATACATGAATAAAATGCGTGAATATGTATGTTGTAAATAACTTTAGATAGTAGATTTTAAGGTAATAGCAATAAAATAATTAATTTTGTTATTATTACCTTAAAATTAATTATTTATAGTTACTATATTTAAATTAGTCTAGTAATAAAATGATGATCCATGGAGGCTCAAGACAGGCTGTGTGATCTTGCTTTATTGAGTATAGAAAGAGAAGAAACTGAAAAAACTGACTTCAAGCTTCAGACGTCATAGATCAATTTGCAACAGCAAAAGCAAGGAAGGTGCACTTATAATTTTTATGTAATGCCATAATGTAATGTAACGTTAAATAAAAGATTAACTTTTTTAAACTGATATTATAAAAAGATAAGTCCTAGATATTTGGATAAGGGCACAGTAATTTCACAGCAATTTCAGTATTTGCCATAGAAGTTATTTTCTTTAGATACTTCAGATACGCCTCTGATAATAATCAAAAGATTCGGTTTTCAATAGCTTTGTTCATTCATAATATTCTCAGCTTTCTTGTGGACGTCACCAAAAGCATTCAACCCAATGCTGTCACATGCTGTGAAAGATTGAAAGAGAAGGATCTAAGTTTGTTATTCTTTTTGTTAGCTCTTCGAGGAAGCAGCTTCTTTAATACCTGCTTCCTTTTCTTCAGACCTGCTTCACTAATAGCGTTTTTCACTGGGAGAACTGGTGCGCACTGAGTGCGCACTCGCCTTGGGCAATGTGTCTCACTGGGGATTTCGGTGTGCATTAAAACGGTGCGTTCTGTTTCACTGGAAAGCCTAGTGCTGAGTTTTCGCACTTTAGTGCAAGAATTCGGCACGAGCTCTGATCTTGTATCCATGATACTAGGACAGAATTCGTAATCTACATAGACTACTAAGAATATATGGGTGGAGCATAAATTCGCCGGGATGTAGCCAGAGCGGTGAGGAGAAAAGTAGTCACCGGTAATAGCGGCGCTAATCCCAACGGTGACAACAATTCACTACTACTATTGTATGTATGTACATACAATATCACACCGTAATAGGAGTAGTAGTCTTGTCTCACTCTTTCATTTGTACCAATCATATCAACAATTTCTGAGGATGAATAATCTGCCATGTTGATAATGACACAATTAACAATAGGGAATAAAATAAATTTACTCTAATAACCAAATGTATCAAACAAATCGTCGCAATAAGAGTCAACTCGAGTCGATTTTAACTAAAAACAATCACCTGAATAGGAGCCTAATGAAAGTATTGTGGTAGTAATCGACATTGAAAAAGGACGCTGTGTGATTATTTTATCATTCTGTAAACATCAAACTTCGGCGATCTTCCGAATACTTCAAACATGTTCTAGACACTCCTATTAATAACTGTAACTTTCAAGCTTTGTAACTCGAAAAGTACTTAATTATGAAAAATTACTTAATTATAGTGTTTTGAAAAGCTCTCAAGGTAAGCTACAAGAATATGTAATGAAAAATAGGGGGTTCCATTTAAGAAATTGAAGGTGACTTTTACGTGACCTTGGCACGTTCACTCAAGGTCAAACCAATGACACCATCTTATATCTCCCTTCGAACCAAACAACTTTTGTCTAAAACATTTTTCCGTATCTTTCATATTTTTCAAGATATTTGTCTGGGACAACTAAAATGAAATATCCTGTATTAATCCACCGTTTTAGATTAGGTCGGATTAGGCTTTACAGTGTATAAGACAGAGAAAGAAAGTGTGACAAGGGATATGCCACTACTGACGTCACGACCAATCAGAGAAAAGTGCTCCAATGAGGTAGATGAGATGTATAATTTAGAAACCTTGACTACCAACTGCGTTTTTGTGCGAAAGGAGCGAAAGGAATTTTGCGAAAATAAACATCTGTTTGAAAATTAGACGAGTCGCACTTTGTTTAATAAACGGGTTATTTATTATCGTATTATATTATTCAGCGTCTTTGGTAGACTTGATAGACAATGCAGAATAAAGATGTCCAGACATGATAAAACGAAATAATGAACAAGAAGAATAAAATTTGAATAAATAAAATATAAAATAAATAAAAAATAAAAAAAAAAATAAAATAACTTTAACTGTTTCAGTTTTGTTGGCAAAAAACCAAATTCTAAATAAAATTTGTACAGCAATTAAAATATATATAGAGGATTTAGAAAAAGTATTGTATTTTTGAAAAATGGAGTAATATATAATAAATTTGATGCTCTGTTCCTTTTGGTCCTTTGGATAGGCCTTGTTATTAATTGTAAGCTAATTCTCATATTCTTCAAATATAATTGATTTGCGGTCTTGAGTATTGTACTTGAAAAAAGATTTAATTATTATATTAAGTTGGCATAAAAATATTTATATTATATACTACATTTTACTATATTCAACTATCTAATGATTATATCTAATTAATGTTCATTTATGAAGTAACAAATTAATAATAAAAAAATTAATAATCTTAGTTCTAGTCCCAGTTTTAAAGCTAGCATTATCACAAATTCCGATATATCCTGACATTAATAATTTAACCGTCTACTTTCTTACTCAGTGCGTCGTAAATGCAAGTGCGAGCGCGGATATGAGCGAGAAACAACACCTATAATTTCGCGTTTCCTATAATCATTGTTCGCACCGATTTCTGCAAGTAACATCGCCTCGTTGATCTCTTCGCTGATCTCCAGTTACAGATGAAAGCCGAAATCGTAAAGGATGTTTCGGCGCCGCGTATCTCCAGCGGACTCGGTTCTGGGTTCCCCGTGAACCACTGACCCACTGGGACCACTCCGGACTATCGGGATCAACAATGTATTTCGGTAGTGAATAAACTCGGCGAACAGCGCGAACGTCCTCAGTTCATCGACCCTGATCGCCGTCTTTCTCTTTATCTTATTCTCTTCCCCTCTTCCTTTCTGCTGTCCTCCTCCGTTTCGCCCCCGTTCACTCTTTGCCTCCCTTTTTCTCTTTCTCTTTTTTTTTCTTTTGCCCCCCTGCCGAGTCCTTTCTATCTCTCCTCCCATCGTCGCCAATGGTGCCCGCGGCTTTTAATGCAATCATATCCGCTACCACGATGGATCATCATATTCACCGTTTCGTTACGTGCGCTCGCTCCGCCATCGTTAATGAACGCGAGGCGAGTTGGCCAAATTAATTCACAAAAACTTAATTTTATTTATGGATATCAAATAACAATTAACATGGCTCTTAGCTAAGAATCACGCTAAATATGATTTATACCTTCCATTTTTATTAATTCCTTAATCACAAGATATAAATATGTATAGGTCTTCTCGAAAAGGTTATGGAAATCTATTTTTTAAAATATAAAACAATTATTACTGGGCTTAAGAAACGAGTATTCAAAAGATATCACTTTTCATCATAATTGTCTTAATTAGATTATGTGTCTGATTTTGACAACAATTGAATAATCCAAATCTTAACGTAAGCTTTACTTAAAGCACGATTTTTGTACATATAACGGAATCTTCGATCATTTCGATGCATCTTTCGTCTCATTAGATTTTTAATTTTTAGATTTTAACTTTTAGAGAGCCTAACCGAGACGAGTAGGAAAGTGGCCTAACGACGGATATTAAGGACGGGCAGGTACAAGACATTTTATATTAGCGCGATGGAGAAGGTGAACGTTAGTACGCGCGACCACGTGGTCGATGGGCCGTTATCTAGCGGGTCGCGTGAAGCCCTCCACTTTGTGGAACGGCCCGAGATCACTGCGGCATTAAACCTTCCTTCTTCCCTCTCCCTCCCTTCGCTCTTCGTTCTCTTTCTCTCTGCCCCTGTCATCTTCTCTCTCTTCCTTTCTCTCTTCCTTCCATTCTCGTCCTCCTCACCTAGCTTCGTCCTCTCTCGCTCTTTCGAACAGCGAGCTTCACGTTCTCGAGCCGGTCATGCACCTGTGAGAGTGAAAGTGTCCTCCGTCTTGCGCCATTCCTCCCCCCGCGTTCATCAAACCACCACCTTCGGCGACACTCGCCTATCTTTCGGCGACCACCACCTTCCGTGACACCTTCGACGACACTCGCTGCTCATCCTCCACCACGCACGATCGCCAAGCTTGACTAACGACTCGTCTCGTCCTGTCGCGTCGTATCAGCCCCCATGCAGCTTGAGATTTTTTTCTGTGGATTTCTTCTTTAAGCAGGACGCGAAACGGCCTCGCCCGTAGCAAACTTTTCCGATTATGATTCTTTGCAATTATTATAATCGCCTACACACACTAGGTCATCATAGTTTATTTAAAATATTTAGAATGTTTGTTATGCTGTCAGTGATTCAAATTTAACCCGGATTTATAAATTGCATATGATATTTATTAAGAATTATTTTTGATAAAAAATTTTATTGTTTATTTTACATTTTTTTGCATAAAATTATTTTACCGTAATAATACATTTTGTAGTATGTAATTATATATTGTACCCAGCAAACACAATGTTACATGTAACGTACATGTTAGTTGTAATTTCCTACTCAACAATATAATGGTTATATAACACGCGTGCATGTAGTTATATAATTTTCCAAAAGGAGATATTCGTGAAATAGGTTTGTTATTTTTTAAATTATATATTTTTGCATTATTATATAAAATTACAATATTTTATACATTATTATACACACTTCTTTCTTCTGGTCTAATCTATCCACCCTCTTACATATAGAATATATTTGTTTATACTTAGACTTTGTGCGTACATTTCTACTATCATATTCTTCGAGATTTATTATACATATGTATATTAGAGATAGAAATGCAGATAATGAACTTGTATATAATTAATCGACACATCGACAAATCTCAAAATTAAAAATAATCTTTATTGTAATGTACATTTCCTAAATTATAAGTAAACTAAAAGATAGGACAAAGTATGAAGACAGAGAAGTATTATGTGTATATATATATATATATATGTGTGTATATATATGTATATATATATATATATGTATGTATATATGTATGTATATATATATATATATATATATATATATATATATATATATGTACATACATATATGCAAATGGTGCTAGCAATACTGTTATTATGAACAATTTCGAGTCATTAGTGACACGTTAAGAGTAATTAGAAAGCTTGAATCATCGTGAGTTTATTCTTCGCCGCAAAGAAATCAGAAGGAGGAACCGGACTCGAATTTTTTTGCAGAATGACTTTTTTTGGCTCGCATTATTTAAAAAGCGACTGCACGGTTCTCATAGAATTTTTCAGCAAGGACACTTTGGAAAAAGGAACAGCTCTTTTATCTCTAGTAACTGTAAAGCTTGCCTTGAGAACTTTTTTAGAACTTGTTCTGTACTTTTTGTAATAGCAGAATCATTATCGCCATCGCATAAATTTCGTTTTCCCCCAAAGCTATCGCTGCTTAGTACACAAGATGGATTAGAATTTTGAAAAACAAATTCAACTAGGAGAACAAATTCGATATTATTCAACTTTCTATCGGACATTTATCTACCGTTATAAGCCGATATAAAAATATCTATAAAACATTTAAAAAATTGATCTAATCTTAAGTGTATAATTTAATAATATCGATATGATGTTTTTTTGAAAAAATAATAAGATACGCGCGGTAGAGCAACAGGAGAAATATTTTGGACACACTGAGAACCTCTGCCCCGCGATAAATCAAATAGCATGGGGCAATCTCCGATCGTTCATTATCATAAATTCGCATTAGAAATTTCGTTAATAGACAATATCGCGAGACTCGCATACCAATGAGTCGGGAAAGCTTCGACTTTCGAGTACGTCGACCCCTGATGACCCGAAGCAATCGGCCAAACGTCTCGTTCATCCTTTCTACTGAGATCCGAATCATGATTTTACAAAATTGTGCAAAATTGTATTTTTTAAATATTTTCGAGTGTTAAATAAATTATTGTACAAACATGTAGCAAACATTAACTATACAAATCATAAATTAATATCAAAGTTAAAATTTATTTTTAAAGAAAGTGACAATATTTATAAAATATACATAACATATATATGTTAATTTAAAATATTATGGTCTCTATTCCTAAAAATTGCATCTCGAAAAATAAATTGTATAATTCTATGGACTATATATTTAATATCAAGATTTTTAATATTTTACATAAATAAATGAATTAAATGCATATTATTCAGAAAATATATATTTTGAAACAAGCATCGCTAAATAAATTCAAAAAGTCTCTTCGAGTTTTTTGAATCACATACATTTGGATGCAACGTGCAATTAAATTAAATTTTTTGTTCATTCTTTTTTTCTATCGACGATCTTTTTCTAATTAAGATAAAAATTTTATTTTTTCTTATTTTATTCTTATTATTCTGCTTTTTTCGTCATTTATTTCTTGCCACACTCAGGATAGCGCCCAATCTGCAATTTTGAGCATCGCTGCTTTCGACGATCCGGTATTCTTTCACGGTCGATTTCACGCGTTCGTCGCACCTCTCGATTCGAGATTCAAGATTCCAGATGCCACAATGGAGGAACTTTCTTTCCGTGATCAGCACTTGCCCATGCAGTGTGCAAAAATGTTCTTGAATTATTGAAACACATCTCTTACAGGATTATTCATATTTATTTTACATCTTCTTTGTCTAATGTATTATGTACATTTTCTTCATGAAAAATTTCATTTCCTATAACGTTAACATAAATCTGTCTTAAAAATCAATTTTTTCATCCATAAAATGAGTTATTTTAGCAACTTGAATTAAAGTCTTGTCTTATTTGCATTCGGACTAAAAATCCGCATTTCATGAACTGTCTCGATTTTTACAAATTGCGGAATTTAAGCTACCTTCGAATCGATACAGCATTCACGTGTTTCACGAATAAAAACTGAAAGAAACTGATATTTCTAAAATACGGACAATTTTGTACGAAGAAGCTTAAAGTCGTTTTCACGATGTTTTCCTGAGAAAACGGCATGTAAATAGGGAGCACGCAAACAAAATTGTAGCCGCAACGGCTGGTAGCGTTGCATCGCTTTGCAAGAGGGGAGTCCGAGTGCGTCGCTCGTTTTGGGTGTCGTAACACAATTTTATAATTCCGCTGCGCTGCTTTGCCTACCGCGGGGCCAGGTCGACGACCGACCCACCATGTGTTCCAAACGGGGTACAAACGCGGTCGTAATACGACCGGTCGGCTGAGTACGTATGTACGTATGTACGTACGATCGACCGATCGCGTCTCTCTGCTCGGCCGACTCTCTCGATCGCGCGGCGAGAGCGTGAGCGCAATAACGAGTACGCCTCGGAGTGTGGACTAATGTCCCCCCATAATAAAACGGACAAACGTGGTTTGGTGGGGTAGGCCCTGGTTCCGCTCTCTAAAACTGACCGGTTGAAAAAAAAGGACGAAAGAAAAAAAGAGTCATCTACAGAAACGGAGAAGGTGGAGGTAGACGCTGAGGGAAAGGATGGAAAAAACAAACTCGATGACTTCTCTCTTCTTCCACGGAACTCTACACGCGAGGTCCCCCGCAATCCTCCGTGAAGTCATATTTTTATATTTATTATCTAGACTCCATAGATAGTAACGATAACTCTGCTTTGAAAGTTACAATCGACTTTCTTCTTAAAAGAGTCGAAATTGATTTACGCACTGGGGGTTAAGATAATACACAAGGGTTGCTCGACTCTTCTATATTACGATATTCTCTTCATTTCGTTACTACTTAGAAATGTAAAACCTCGAGTACATAAAATTAATATAAGTAACAGATTTATAATTCTTTGGATCGATACTTTCTCTTGGGTAAAACAATTAATGCAGAAAATAAATATTTCTATTTTCCAGAAGAAATGTTTATATTAATAAAACAACTTATTAAATTGATAGTAATAAGATAGTAGTAAGAGTATAAAACGCCCTCATTTCACCTACATCTATACTAATGTATAAAAAGAAAGCCTGTTTTTTTGTTACCGCATAATTCAAAAACTATTAAACCGATTTCCTCCAAATTTTGACACCATATTCTCATATACACTAGAATGGACATAGGCTATATAGCATGTCTAAAAATATTTTCATTATCTAGAAATTGATGTTTTCATTTCTTATCATTTACGGCTGTATTAATCCGTGTAGTACAGTGATGTCACAGCTAGGCGGCGCGCGGCTTCATCCATCCGCAAGCAGATTATATAAAGAGCTTTGTCTCCAGGTTTCTGTATTCGCGGATTTATTTGCTGACCAAAAACCAAAAAATTTTTAACAAATAGTAAGTTTGATGTTTATTTATGAGAAACATAAAGAAACATAAATGTAATCAGAAGTAAAAAAAATAAACAATTTTCGAAAAATATCACTTCTAGTACGTATGATTCGGTTACACACTTATCTCGGGCGAAGCCGAAACGGGGGATGCTAGTAATATATAAAATAATAATATATAAATTTTTTAATATAATTCAATATCGTCGCTTAAGATTAATAATAATTAATTTGTTCAGAGTGAAACCTTACGCAATTTCTTCGCTCCGATTAAGTAATAACGATTCAATCCCACCCTCGATCGTGCTCCAAAGTTGATAAAGAGTGACTCACAGCTTCCTCGATCTTTTATCTCGTCGCGATTTACGCTCAATTTGTCTCATCAAACGTTAATTATGCGTCGCCGTTCAACTGCGTCGAGCCGCGGTATAATAGAATGAGTTCTATTATAGTTTTTATCGCGACGGAATTTATAATGCAATCTAGAGTCTGAATTTATTCCTTTAAATGACGGAAATCAAACGAAATCGTTCGCTCCCGTCGAACGACCTCGAGGGAAGGCGTTGACATAGAAACTCGACCATTTTCAATTACGTCGCGAGGAAAGTGCACTCGAGCAGCTTCGCACGATTCGTTTCTTACGAGCCGCGACAATCGTCCCGATTATTGCCCGAGCGCGACCGGTGGTAGCGGCGTATCTCTGTGCAACGTGAATTTTTTTTTACCCATTTCTAGGCGCTATCACGCCAGCGGCCTCCTATTTGCGATCTTACTTACGACGTGTCGTATTGCGGGTCACTTTGCACATGCACACGACCATGCATCTTCAGCCCGCGACATATTGACTCGTCCACCACAGACGCAATCAATTTCACACTATTTATTACGTCTTTAGTACACATTTTGCATACTCTAGCGCGAATAATGTGCAAAATAACCATTGGAAGAAGTAACTAATGTTCCATAATTGCTTTGCTCATTGGTCTTGCAGAAAATCTTGCAGAAACGTTCTCTGCAGAGACGCTCAGTCTTTCTGCTCGAAAGGTAACAGATTCATTTATTACTTCTCTTGTATCCTCCAATGTTTTTTTTTCGCACAGGTACTTATTCACTACTCATTACTTATGTCATTATTATTAATTCAAATTTTTAATTATCTCTCTTTCTCTTTTTTTTGTAGAGTATATCAATTATAATAAAAATATTCATCAATTGTGAGTAAAACGATTTTAATCCTGCATCTAAAAATTTAAAAAATTATATCTTGCATTGCCTACATCGTTCATGAATATTCTACATGTCCACTTATTATTTTATTGTACAAATTAGACTTAATTGAACGTGTGCGTCAACCCAAACACATTTTCGTGTTTAATCAATCACAGCCGATTTCGTAATCCCCCTGTCGCGCCGAAACGAATTTTCGCCGGCCCCCCTTGCGCTTGTCTGCACCGCACTCTTACGAGATTTCGTGCTTTCGGTACGATATGGTACCAGAGACAAGTCCTCGCGTGCAGCTTACGAAACGCGTGCACAAGGCGCGATGCTGGCACACACTCGCGAACGAGCAGAAACAGTAAACCCAGAAACGCGACGAGGCCGGTGCGTCCGTCTTCTTTCACGGGGCAACGAACTCCGCTCTCGCACCGATACCGCGGATGTCATTTACTACGGCACTGGCCGAACCACTCGGAGAAACCGATCGATCGAGGTCCAATCCATTTTTTTTCCTCCAACAAGCCAGGACATGTGTTTCTTTCTGCGGTTCCCCTCTCGGAGTCGCGATCATAATCGACGTCGTTGTCCATCTTATCTTAAGACAAAACCGCAGCTATAATATTAATCAATCGAGTTTATAAGCATTTGATTAATTTCTCTAAAGATTAATTTTTCGTTAAAATCGTTCTCGAAGCTATACGCGAATTTTTCAATTCGACTAGACTGTCGTTTCTTCGAAAAAACTCGATAGATAATCAATTGCTTGAAGCCGTTTGCACGTAGCAGATGATTGAAATTGCAAGAAAGAATGTATATTAAAATAATGTAAAGTCTGTTATCGACAAATTTATTATTTCGATTTATTGAAAATCTCTTTGCATAATTGTCGCAACCTGTTTTGATGTCAACGTTCTGCAACGTTCAAAAGCAACATGTAACCCGATGACGATTGTTTTGTTCAAGGAGTATACTTCATACGAGAGAAATAAACTAGCCTGCACATTCCATGCTGCAAGAAAGGATATCATGCTATCCGATAGGCAAGAGTACACAGATAGACGCTTTAATATCGTTGATAAGACACGATTCTGAATTGGAACCTTGGTTTACACGTTGGTCAGTTACACGTTGCGATCTTTTATCTGAAAAGTCCGGAGATAAATAAATATTAAATTGTGTTACAAAAATGCTTCGCTCGTAAAATCCTTTATTTACGTGCAATTAATTTCTCATCACTGCAATGTATCAATATCATGCAAGATAATCATAAAGTCTTTGTACAACTTTAAATTTCCATTCTTCCATGATATGTTTAAAATGTTGTCAAATTGTATTTTATCACCTTTGAGTATACTACCTATGCATAGGTAGTCTACTCAAGAAACGTGCAATCTTTCCAAACTTTATTTTCAAAATGTAATATTTAAACGTGATTGATCAATATATCTCTCGAATGCAGTAAATATTTCTAAAATACTTTGAATCGGTCAATTCGTAAGCAAGAAATAGGGTATAAATGTCAAAGAATCATCAGATTGCATATTTAACGAGGAAGCTAATTTCTTCTGACCCGACTTACGGAATTTATTGATAATTAAGCGCAATCCATAAACGGTTGTTCGAGCAATTAGCAACGTATCACGCGCACACGCATGATGTGACGTTCTTCTGAATCGATAAAGTACCGATACTTGTTACTTATGTACTTATGTAATTATGCATTTCTTTGAGCAAGGCGGAATGTCGTTATCGGAATATGTCATCTCCAGAAAAAAATAAATGCCGCTAATTTTAAACCGGTACGCTCGATTTGATAGGCAGATAATACACATACAACAACGAGCAATAACTTTCGATCATTCCTATCTCTTACTGCGTAATTGAAGTAAGCCGGAAATGAGTTTTTTTTTTTAAGTTCTTAAGCTCACCCCAGCGACCGATGTAATTTTACGTAATAAATTATCAGCCTCGGATTCTCATAGTTTTGGAGAATGATCTTCTTCTCTCTCGCGCGCTCCGAACATCGGCACAATGACGCCGGGATATAAGAATCGTGAAAATAGCATATTAACGAAATTAGCATAAGAGGAGAAAGTCGCGGTCGTCGGCCGCACGACCATGTTTGCACGAGTGCCGAATCTGCGAATTCCGTGCGAACGACTCTCGAAGGAGAGAGATAAAAAGCCGGCGCGCATAACTTGTATGAAATCCCCGACTGACGCGCACGAGCAGATTCGTAATTACCATCGTCCCTTCGAAGGAATCAATCTGGCCCATTTCGTTGTTTACTGTATGAAAAATTGACGAAAATGATTAGATTTGGTGAAAACTCTAAAACCCGTTTGTACGACTCCCGACGATTTCTATCAAGAAGAAATATCACGCAAATTCCTAATGTGTTTATTTAGATTATTACGTTACTAATGTTACTTATACATATTTTATTGATCCTCCATTTTCATTTTTGAAAATTGTTTGTAGAAATTTAAACAAGATACGATTGTAAGAAATAATTTGCCGATCGTCATTTATATTATTGGGCAAGTAATCATCGATATTACGATATTTGCGGGAAAGCTGTGTGTAAACAGCCGTGTGTTGTATCGCCGAGCAACGTACGATCTCTTTGCGAAAACGATTCTCATCACTCAACGTCGAGATCTCGCATCCATGCGAGACGACGGGGACGACGTGAAAACGCCGTCGCGGCAAAATATTTGCGCACTCAAATTAAGGTGACGTTTGTCCACCGAAGAAGTCATCGACGCGAGCCACGTTGAAACGTAACATCGCGATGGAGTGATGTGCAAAGACGCACTTGCATAAGTGCAACGACGGAGATGCCGCGTTTATTTTGCAGCAAGGTGTCCACCGTCGTGCAAACACTTTAAGTAGGCACAAATATCTAGTTGGCGAACAGGGTAGGTCGTTGAACCCGAGAGGGGAGCGTCGATCAGCTGGTCACCGGCTACGTGTACACACATCGCGAAGATCGATGGTTTTCGACGACCCAATTTCCTGGCTGTCACGCGGGAGGAGATGGACTGATGGGACGGGCGCGGGGTAAAGGTGAGCCTATCGCACTTTCAAATCACGCACTCGCGTTACAGTCATCTACATGGATGGCGGCTTGCTAATTTGCCTTATGCTTCCCTGTGTGCGCACTGCAGCGCACGTTTCGTCACGAGTACATCGATGCCAATTATATCGGACTGAGCAAATCATATCGGTCGCTTCATTACGCGAACATAAACAAAGAGCACCCTACATAGACTGGAATTTGACAAATAAATTATCAAAGCTCTACAAATATCTCGAAAAAGGAGATTGGAGCAACGCGAATAATTCTGTTTTTCTTTATGACAGGCGCAAATAACGATTGCATTGTTACAATCGGTTTTATTTGCTTCATTTGCGTGTAAATAATTGCGTAGCTCTTGACGTTAATATATCGCGATTGTAACGAGTGATTGTTTAGAAAATATGTAGTATCCGTAAGAAAATGAGATTAAATATGATTGATATCGAAGATCTCCATTTTTATGAAGCCAATATTGAACATTGTGCATATTAAATTACGTGTATTTTTATAAATTAAACTTTACTGCTAACTAAAATTCTGTATATAATCGATGTTCCGTATTATAATTTCAGATTTGACGGATTCTGTGATATAATAATGCGACTTGAATTATTCCTGAACGTATTCTTGCGGCGTACAGTACATAAGAACGTGAATAAGCACGAGTATAATAAAATAATTGGTAAGTGGGTAAATCTCCAAGTTTGTCTCTCCGTGAAAGTATATGTAAATACGATCTACACATAAATTGCATCGGCGCGAGATTATACGGAGATTATATGAAAATCGCGACTATTCGGAACGCGTGCCATGCTTTCTAGAAGCGTTAAAGAAGATAAAGTCACAGATCCGTCTAATCCGCTGGCGCAAGGTGAGTCGCAGATATTCTCTTGAATGAAGGTAAATGGTCGTAAGAGATGAACGATAAGAGCGAGCGCTAAGCCCGAGTTAGCTGCAAACTAGTCACGGACAATCCTCGGCTGAATGAGCCAGTCGCACTACGGAGGTGGTAGAGTCTAGGATCGTTCCGCTTCGACAAAAGCGGGGGAGGTCGATCTGACCGATAGCACATGAAACTGGGTTATCAGAACGCAGCTCTCCTTGGACCGGTTACGCTTGATCATCTCCTCCTCCTTTTCGTCCTCTTCTATTTTCATTAGCTTCTATGCTTATCGCAAAGAGATCGACGATTTCGCATTTTCCGTCCGATTAGAAATGCTCCAACAATGTTATTTTGATTTCGATGATGGTAAAAAGACTGCAAATCAATTGAAGAATTGATACGTGCAATTAACATGTGTGAATTTATAATAATATATATCTCAATCTTGAGTATATGTATTAATTGAATTTTAAAGTAACTATCATTTTTATTACATATTTTTTTATTAACATTGTAAAGAATTCTTTATACAGTATATATATATACATACACACACACACACACACACACACACACACACATATATATATTATGTATATATAATTTATAGATATAAATATATAAATATAAATATAATAATATAAATATAATATAAATTGTATTATAAAATATTAATATAATATAAATTGTTCTAATATTTTATAAATGTTGAAATTGCTATTTAAAAAGAGTCTAAACATAAATTTGTTAGATTTTACAATACAATGCTTTAAAAAAAATACTCGATTTATTTAATTTTTAACAGATTTATCTATTTAGAGATACAAGAAGATAGCATACATTATATTGAGCAATTTTGATAAATAAATAATTCTGATTTGTGTTAAAGACAGATCTCTAATTTATCGCTCTGCAATATTCGGATAAACGTAGATTTTGAAGTAAGCGCATACAATGCGCAGACAACTGGCAATCAGCACGCGTATTTTATTGCTCTCTGGCTGTCACCCTATAACCGTAACCTTGTAAGAACATCCGGTCCAGCGAAAAAGATACCGACGAGAGTTTTGAAAAGAGGAACTTGAACCTCGAAGCTGCATTCGATATGAACTGATCTTTACTTTACGACTCGAACATACACCTGACCCGACAAACCATTGACCATTTTTGCCGTTAGAATTCCAAGGACTATAATGCAGTCGGACTTATGACTACCTGATTCTGGAGCCTGTGGGGCAGTCGGCCAATCAATGGCAGAAGAATGTATTTTTGAAGGACACCAGATACGTGATTGCATTTTCAAAAGACTCTGTAATTTAGCCATCTGTCTTAACAATAATCACATTTTTAATAATGGTAATTTTATACATTATAAAACTAGTCGTAAGATATACAAATGTATTTGCAAAACGATCCTAATGGCTATTTGGATTCACCCAAACGATCCACCTAATCGATCGCAATGGAATCGAAGAATTTTCGAAATTCTACGCTGTAAGACGTAAGAAAATGTGATCTTCCTCGTGGTAAATGCGATCCAACGTTTCCGAATCCTAATCCTAAAGGATTAACTAGCCAGAAGCAACAACAAAATTTTAAGAAGAATAACTATAAAGTATAGATAGATGGTGGTGCACATGTAAGTCTGGAAAGTTCGTCGATCCGTACTGAAGAGAAACGGCGATCTCTCGCTGCCGAAGGAAAAGGACCTCAACCTTGATAACTGGATCCTGCCAATGACCCCAGTCGTTCGTTGCACCGTAGGTCGATACCTACCTCGTAAGGTTTAGTAGAAACAGGCAGGTAGGTTGGTCGATATGCACGACTCTTACCGCCGGGATTCTTAGGTGCCTCGACGTATTTCAGAGTCTCATAAAAAAAGATGCAGGATCTCTCCAAGATATAAATAGATATCCCCCGCTACGATAAGCAAAAAGAGGAACAATGGTAAGGTAATTGAATTTTCTTCGCGAACGTGTCTGTACAGCCAGTACTTTCTTCGTTAGTTGTAAAAACGTGGCGTTACAATTGGTGCACCTTAGGGATAAATGCCACCGCATTTACCGTGCCATAAATTTGGAATACGTTTGGTACAGCTATAACAATAGTGAAAAATTGATATCAACAAAAATTATGTTCTATTTGAAAAATACTTTATTAGTAATTCTTTACGTAGTGTTATATAAAATTGCTATAGATTTAAATTTAAATTAATTTCTTCCGAAATAATTTTGCTGTTTAAAAGTCAATTTGCGTGGCTGATTTCATTGAGCGATTTATTGGCACATTTTGTCAAACGTTATTACCTCGGGAGACAGCGAGACGCCGACTTTTTTCGTGACAATGAAGGCAAAAGTAAGCAGGGATTTTGAAAAAATCTTGAAGGTTAAAGCAGAAAATTCGACTCAATGGATCTTAAAGAGGCAGCGAAATGTCTCCTCAAGTAATAACAGACTTTAAGACTAAAAATGGACTTCGAAAAAATCTCAATAAAACTTAAGATCGGTCAAGGTACACAAGGTATATACAAAGGAAAGACCGAAAACGATTATTTGATTACGAGGTCGAGAAAGACAGAAAAAAGAGTTGAAAAGGAAAAAGGAGAACAACGTGACAGATGGCGAGCCACACCGAGCTTTGAGAAAACACCCCAGAGTTCATTGTTCTCTCTTGAACATGCACAAGCTAGACAAAAACCTATTACGCTGTAATACCGCCTGGTTGTATTTGATGGTGGATGGTACCTTTCGGTACTTCATTGCTTACCGTCCTATTCCGTCCGTTTCTTATTCCTCCTTTACTTACCACCCGTTGCCTTGCGCGCACAGACAGTCCTCGTAGAAAAATTCGTTTCATCGAACCCGAGTAGTCGTCCTTAAGTCGAAAGAAAAATATTTCATACTCTGGGTGCTTGTACTGTCTCTCAGGTACGGATTTAGAGAATGTTCTCCGTGCTGCTTCGAGATAATCGTATTTCTGATCCATATTACGATTTTTTGCCCGTTCTAAGTCACTTTTAGACACTGTGGGGCTTTCAAATCCGTGAATCCGAGAAAAATTTGTGAAAAATCCTTGCGGAGAAAGGTACACCGGGATCCTCGATCACGTACGATCGATCACCGTGGCGATTGCAGCCCTGGGGCCCCCCCGAGAGAACACCGGGGTTGGTACTCTCACTCCTGCATTCTGCATTCAGTACATTCCCCTTGCGTTCAATGCACGCTGCAGACGATATCTAGATGGCTGCCCGATGTCTGCCGGCGCCGCCGTCGCCGTTTCAGAAAGAAGAATCCGGCTTACGCTTATACGGTAGGTGGTGATAGTTATGTGCCGGTGCTTCGGGGGAGTTGAGAGCCGGTGAGGGAGACTAAGAGGTGGAGGCTGTAAATAACGGTCTATGTTTTCAAAGGGGTAGGGTGTCGGGCAGGGTCTCCTCAGGGAAAAAGCTATATTTGGCATTAATGTTAAATTTTTCACAATTCTTCTCAAAATTCTCAGAAGAGAATCTACCTGATACTTTGTTTATGAGAAACCCCACAATTTGTTTCACATAAACCGTTCACGAAATGGAAAAAAGAAAAATCTGTGAAAAAGCAACAAATCTGAAAGAACTAATATTGGAAATAATATCGGAACAATGAGAAAGGATAATGAGAAGCATGGTAACATAAGAAAATTTTGTTAAATTAACTGTGAGATTCTCTCGCTTCTCGAAAAAAATATAAAGTGGGACATTGTGTCGCACTTTAATACATTAATCGTGAAGAATATTCTTTAAAAATACCTGAGTCCTCGAATACGCAATTTTGCTATAAACAGGTGAAAGATTTGTTAAAATTGTTATAATCAGTCCGAAATGCATATAGATACATCTTTTAACGAGTACAATAAAATAAAAGAAAAAAAATATAAGTTTATTATAAATGTAAGTTTACATATATAATAGACTTTACTTCTCAGATTCGCGAAAACCGGACTGAATGCGTTCGAGGAGATGAGACCATAGATTACTCAAAGTGGTTCAACGACTCGGTGGCGCGGCTTAACGATCTCTTAACGCGAGCAGTCATTATCTGGAGTACATCGATCACCACGATTAATTCTATTGAGCTCTACAATTTATCTGCCGCGATCGGTGGTGTGGTAATCTGCGTCGGAATTTCGAAATGATCGGTTGCCTCCTCTTTGTCCCATTCCCTCCTCTATTTCGCTCTGCATTCTCTTTCTTTTATTCGTCATCTCTCTCCTCTGTCTCTACCTGGTACCCGACGACCGGGTTTAGGCGAGGTTATCAGCCGCATTGGACAAGACGACGAACTCTCTCTCTTTCTCACGTGCTTCTTCCTCTTTTTTATTGCATCGAGCTTATTCTTTCGTCCCCGGACATCCAATCGGTAAAAAAAAATATTTATAAACCGATTATGTCGTCTCATAAACCGATTATATCGCCTCAAATTTCCGCGTTTTGTCATGACCAAGAAAGAATACTTTGTTGTAAAAGAAAGAGAAGAAAAGCTAAGAAAAAAAACAGCAATATGGGAAGAGAATTAGAATTAGTGTTGCAAATTTAACGAAGCTGATTTTACAAATTTTACTGTTTTTCACGTTTTTCAGATTAATCAAATTTAAATTGGCTTCCAGTGTATGCCAAAAGTCGAACCGGTTTTTTACAAGGCGATTGAGAATGCTCGTATTACTTTCGCTCGATCGTACGGTACGACACGAAAAATCGTTAATCGTGGAACCGTCTTCCTGGCGCCAGGAATCTCCCGCATTTCGATATCGAATCAGACGCGGTCGCATCTACCTCAATCGTCTGCCTGGTGCTCGCCGTGCGATTCTAGCGGCGTCCCTTACCTGGCCGATTCAAGTCGCCGAAGGAGAATGAACGAGACACACGGTGAAGAGGCGCGAGAAACGATATGCAGATTTAACGTTGCGAATGACCTTTGTCGGTCGTTGCACGTCCCATCAGATAGCGTCGGGTGCATTTGTACTCTGTTCCGCGGTCAACGTCGCATACCAGAACCAGGCAAGAACAGTGCAAGGGGTCTCGCGAAAGAAGGAGAGGGAATCGCGCGGGGGTCCATTGCAGGGGCTACTGATCTCTCATCAGTGACTGTTCGTTTTATTCATCGAGGCCCCGAGCAGGAGAGCCGATTAAGGAGAGTCGACGTCCGCCCTTCGTTCTTTTCCTCCCTTTCACTCCGTGATCCTGCTATCATGCCATAGCATGAGTTATCGATGGCGAGTTATAGAGCCTCTTTGTCGAAAGAAGTGGTTGAGGTGAGCTACGTTCTCACTGAGACAACTCGCGAATTAATTTCTAGGGCAGAAGACGCAAGCAATCTTCTACGATCATCAATCTTCCTACAATCTTCCGTTTTCCATTTACGTTATTTTTTTTTTTTTTGGTACGCAGAATTTATAATTAACGAAAACATGAGAGTAAGATAATCACTCGTAATTGCAAGTTTTTATTTAAGAACTGATCTCCGAAAGAAATTGCTCAAAAGAGAGTCGAACTTGAAATATTTTCTCTCATAAAAAAAAACTTTTTTTCAGCGCGTATACCTGGAAATCTGAAAATTAAATCATTAATCTTCGGCGAGTTAATATAGTATTTAGCACTCGCGTGCTTATCGGACAGAAGTACGCACGGTCACGCGAGGATTGGGCCATTGTCGGCGAGTAAGCGCGTGCCTGAAGAAGCTCAATGACGAGAGGTCTCGAATCGTACGATCGCTGATAAAACGCGGCGATTCGCGCAATTATCGTCAACGTGCCTCACGTTTCCGAAAGCGTGCGATCCGCCGTTGTAGGTGAGGAGTGCGTTTTGATTATCTTCTGCAACGTGCACAGCCGATCACGTTTCGGCCTTCTCTGCGTGCGCGCGTCTCTCGCGTTCCTCGTCATCTTCTCCCGTCGACTCCTCCTGCTCCTCATCCTCCACCGCACAATCCAGTTCGGTTTACGACGGAGGGAAAGTGGCGCGCCCGTCGTAGGCTATCGCGTCCGGTGGCTACGGCTTCAGCTTCCTCGCATAGCGTACCTTCATTGTGCGTACGCGTGCGTGATTTATCTACTGCGCGCGAGCGGTTTCTGCACGCGCTGAGGGCGGCCGCCGATTGCTCGTCGCGCTTTCTGCATGATTTGGAGATGCGTTTTTCATTCCGCGCTTCAAACGTGGAAAAATATCTTTAGTACCCATTGTAAGTTCTTGTAAATAAAAAAAAAACAAAATTATTCTTAATTTTCTACAGAATAGAGTACGCTGTTAAATTCGTAACATGAAATTTGACTCAATTTGAATCTTTTTTAACCATTCCTAAATCGCCATCTAGCAGGAATGGCTAAATTTGATACTACAAATTTAATAGTATATATGTCTTAGTTTTGTAAGATAGAAATAAAATAAAATAATATTGTAAATTTTTAAATAATTTTAAATAATTTTTAAATTAAAAAAAAATAGAACATTTTGTTATATTTTTTAACATTTTTGTACATAAAAGCGTCTGTCATTGGTATACTGTGGCCGATACTGTGGTTTCCCAATCCGGTTAGCAACAGGCTTCGAAGTCTCGAGTCTCCAGAAATTCTCTCTCCAGCCAATCAACATGTTTGAAAAATATGCTATATGATTCAAATGGAAATAGTACTCTCAGGTAGTCTAAAAAAATTCAACCGTTCTCTCGCTATCTTTCCGATGTAGCTTTCCAAGAAGTCGAGACGTATTCGGCGGTATCCGCCAAACTTTTTCAGACGGCCAGTAGGTCGATAGGAAATTGAGCTCTTCTTCTCCTTGTTTTTTTTTGCCTCATTTTAACTCGAACATTCGGACACGTACCAAATAAATTGAATTCGACCTGCAGAAACACGATCGACATACAAACTCGCACGTGATTGGCGAAGGCGAGCGATAGCTCTCACGTGAGCAGAGAGCACATATTTACAGGATGCTCGTAAGTAAGATGAACCGAGAAGGCCAGTCGTATGTATATGTGTGTGTTTGTGTGCGTGTGTAAGGACAACGGGTTGTTAGTAGTTTTGTGTGCATCTATGTGTGCATAGAGATATTAGAAATGCATTCATAATGTTCTCTCATGATCACAAACGCAGCTTACGAATAACTGGTTAGTGAAGCTTTTATTTACCCACGGTAAATATGGATGTGTAGAAAAACGCAATTATTAATATAATTTGAATTTAGAAGTCCACACACTTAGAGAGTAAGTAAACACACGTGCTCGATTAGTTTTCTTCTCAAATCCATATCTTTTTCAAATAAATTGCGCGCACGAAAATTTCCGACAAGCAGATCACTCGAATCATAAAAGTTAAACAGAATGCATTCCGACGTACTAATAGATGGTTTTTGTCAGGCTGTTTTAAAGTCTGTCGAAAAATAATACATTTGACAATAATACATTGACATTTTGTAAAAAAAGGTAAACGCCTCGATGTCGAATGTAGAAAGTTTTTAATGATGGTTAAGTTCCCAGAGGACCCATTGATCGAAAACTATTGTATGTATATGTTTGGCTTAAGTCAAAACCAACTAAAAACTAACGGAAACCTATTGTTCGAAACCATTATTCCACTAGTCTTCAAAACTGTATAGGTTGTATTGTATAGGTTTGATAGTTTAGTATTTCTTTAGGTTTAGAATGTGGTTATATTGTGTATTCTTTTCTATTTTTTTTAGAAATTATGTGTTTTTTAATAAAATTCTAAAATTAAGTTTCTAAAAGTTTGATTAAAAGTTACTTTGTTCAGGAGATCAGAAATGCCTAAAATCAGGATTTTAGCCGATCGAAACCGGTTTTACACAAAGTAAAGATTCTTTAAAGGATATTTTGCGTCAAATGTAAAGATCGATTCGATCTTTATTCTTGTTATACATTTAATTTTACTTACAATTAATTTTATACAATTAATTTTAAGTAAATTTAATTCATACATTTGTTTTTTAATAATTTGTAACAACCAAATCAAATATCAAATATCAATCAATATTCATAAATATCAAATCAATTCAATTTTAAATATAAGTGATTCTACGATATAAGCATCTTGTATCAATATCACAAGAGATTTTCTTTCATGAAATATTACGACGTCTCTAAATTTCTTAATAATTATTCGGATAAAATATTATAGAAGTATTGTTTAATTCTTAATTAGAATTGAAATTCTTACAAATAAGTTTTTAATCTCGATTTTCGAATACCTGTACGAAAACGTGAACTCAACTCTAGTGTCGTCGAATATCATGGAACAAATCTTTGCTGTCGCAGCAAGGCGAAGTTGTCATTTGGTAGTCAAACGATCCGCGGATCACTTTCGTCAACTGCTTGGCAACGACATTTAGCCCGATACTGTGGTCGATGTTACATCGTGTCGCCTACTCTTTTCTCTCTCTTCTTCATAATATATTTCTTCCGAAAAACAGCAGTAAAGTTGTATGTATATCTACATTGTGGCATTTATTTTAATTGGTATTTTGTCATGTAATTGATAATTGTCTATATATATTTTTTGTACAAAATTGTGCATATCTTCTTTTCCTTGCTACAGATTCGAGTTTCATAATTCCCGCTTAACCAGTTATAATATTATTCAAGACGACTGTGGACATCGTGGCTACTGTAGCGCCTGTAGTTTCTGTGGGAAGAGATTCCGGTTCGCAGATTCGGTAAGTTTCGTTTAACATTATACATTATTTCTTGAGTTCTCGTATACTAGTATCTTATATAATTGTTATACGTCAAGGATATCTATGTTTTTAAATCACAACTTACTTAGAAAGCATGATTTGTGTGACTATAACACATTAACCTCAAAAATTGTTATTAAAACCTTTACAAAATCTTTAACTTTAACACTAAAACAATCAGCGTTGGATGTATGTACCTAATTTTACCACATTCGCTAATTTAACGAGTATTTGAAGACGGATTTTATTTGTTATTATTTTTAATATCTTTAAATAATGGACTACTATAAACATAACTTCAGTTACAAGATTTTTATAAATTTATTATAGTTACAAAGAGTTTTAAATAATTATTTATTATTATTTTATTAAATATAAATATCATATATTAAATAATTATTATTTAAATTATATATATATATATATATATATATATATATATTTATTTATTGGCTCTTGCACATGTGGTGGGGCAATGTTAGGGAATACCTGGCTCGCAATAACCAATCAGTATCCGCTTTTCCGGAAGTTCTATTTTCTTCCTAAAAAGCAGGACACTGATTGGTAAAAGAGTCTTTATACTTATAGCGATTTGAAAAGTATGAAATGTTATAATCAATCATTTGCGAACTGAATCGATGGTGCCGACAATAAAAATCTCGCCAGTACAGCGCTCCGATGAAAGTAAGCTTCCTCGATTCATCGCCAGCACGTGTTTGACCACGTGTCGGCCTATATCGCGTAGTCGCGGCACGGAATCGTTCCTTATCCTCTCGGCGATTGTGTACGTGCGCGTGCCTCGCTAATGAGATAACTTTACACAAGTTTACAAGTGCGTGCGTTCGCCGTGAGCGCAGAGAAAGGTTGTGTTTATCATTCGCTTCTGCCGTCCATTCCTGGAAGCTGAAATCGTGTTCCCTCGATTACGAACGTACATTCACGATCACCGAGGAACATTCGCGTAATCTATTCTATTTCTTTTCCAATTCTCCCATACGGGAACGCCTTTACATCATATAGTGTGATATAAACTATCTTCCTTTTTATTTATACTTTTTTTTTATCTTCCTTTTTATCTTTCCTCTTGTTTCACTGTGTATTTGAGTGTAATGTGTAACTGTATGTGTCCGCAGTGATGAACTCAAATAAGTTCGTTAAGGGAGTTCTATAGCTACTAAGTTGATTTTAATTAATTTTTCTCCACTCTTACAAGTACTGAATAATTATTGTTAGACAAGCAGCGTATTCATTAGATTTTTGTTTCATTACAAACATTTCTAATATAATCTGGTTGTCAATCCTTTTATACTACGTAAATAAACTGCATTTCCCATAAGACGCAATAGTTTTTCGCATTCAATAAAATTTGCATTATCTTTTCTCCTACGTACCCTAAGCTCACAAAATTTTAACCAGTTATTTTAGAAGCTTTATCTGGCGATAGACCAAATTTCGTATGAATCTGTTTGTCAACTCCATAATCTACAGAACTCTCTTAAACCTAAAGGATTGTGTGCAGATAAGGATTAATTCTTCTTGCGGGTGGACATAATCTATTATATCCGTGATTCGTAGACATTCACATTGCATCTGCGTGAAAACCTCGCGATAACATTCAAGATAGTATTGTGCCTTAAGATAGTTCTGCCGAAAAAAAAAGTGCGCTCGAAAGCATCATCTTTAATTTGCAGGCGACGCAGCATTTCTACCACTTCCGCTGAAACGGAATTACAATGATAGCTTTTATTATCCTGAGCGTGTCGCTCGTACTTCTTGTCTACGTTTTCTTTTATAAAAATCGCAAATCGCTTCGACTCCCACCGGGACCATCCGGCATCCCGCTACTCGGTTATCTACCATGGATAGATGCCGTACGTCCCCATATCTCACTCACGGAACTGGCGAGGAAATATGGCCCAATTTGTGGACTACAAATGGGATCTGTGTACACAGTATTGTTGTCGGATCCGCAGCTGGTAAGGCAGACCTTTGCCAAGGATGCGTTTGCCGGCCGGGCTCCATTGTACTTGACACACGGAATGATGCAGGGATATGGTAAGTAAATACTTTTTTATTATTAACTAAAAATAAATCCACAGAAATCGACAAGGAAACATGAAGAAAGTGTAATAAATTTTTAAAGATCGCGGAACAAATTATAAAAAAACTGAAATAAAAATGTAAGGGGGAAGATAAAGCATAAAATTTTATAAATTGATATAATGGATAAGAACAATAAGTAAAATTTATTCAATTTGGATCAATTGTCCTGTTTGTTCCGAAGAATCAGTAGACTTTAAAGACTTATACGGATCACTAAGTATTCTTATAAAAATTTATCACTTGCATTCGAATTTAAACCTCCATTAATTGCGTTATTTTTCAGAAATGGTCGCAATGAGATATCTCACAGATATCTCATTAATTTTCCCATTATTTTCCTTTACTTCTTGAAATAATTTTTCTTTTATTAACACTTGGCTAATAGATCAGACAATAAAGTACATAAAGAAACATAAAGAACAAATTGACAAGTATTAGGATGAAAAAAAACTTAAAACATTGAAGGTTAACAATGACTTAAAATAAATATGTTGATAAATAAATTAATCTGAATGTGTATCTATTGGACTAAGGCCCTCAGCACACTGAACGCGATGAGTGATATTCAATGAGAGTTTTGCATTACGATGTGACGTAGTGAAACACAGAGTTCTCATTGGATATCATCGCGTATTCAGTGTACCGAGGACCTAACGAAGGATCACATAATACTGTTCAACAAAAAATAATTCTTTTCCAGCGCAAGAAAGAGAATAACCATTTCTTGTAATTTTTTGATGAATGCTCAATATATATGTTTAGTCTACTACGTCACAATTGTGAAAAATTTGTGGTTAAGTTGCAAAAAAGAGCTGCGTAAAAGGATTATTTTAAGGTATTTTGGTATATTATAACTATGAAATGCGATGTGTTGGAGAAGTTTAATTGAAATCAAAATTAAGTATGTAAAGATTTTCAGCTCTTAAATGATTTTTTTATGTCGATTATGGTTAAAAAAATATTGATATGATAAATATAGGACCTATTGTGTTAAAATTGCGACTTACATAGACTAAAGATCTACGAAATATTTTTTAAATTATACTATTTAAACTTAAAGGTTTTTCACTGAATATTAATGTCAAAATTGACAAATTTAAAATGACGGAGCCAATATAACTGAATATTAAAATTAAAAATAATGGAATCTTTACTTTTGATATTCGCTATATTGGCTCTGTCATTTTGAATTTGTCTATTTTTACATCAGATTAGTACTCAACGACCTGAAAAACCTAAGTTTGAACAACATAAAGAATAATAAAAAAAAATGTATCTTACAAGGTTCTAATGTCCAAGGACATTATATAATTGTGTCCGTTTTTAAGACAACTTTTTTCTAGTGTGTTTTCTCTTACTAGATGTATTTGACTTTTCTCTCAGCTATACCAGGTGAAAGTACGAAGGGATTTGAATCATCATATTTGAAAAAAGACATGTATTTATGTAGAAGGACAACCGTCAACAGATCTGTATGTTAAATGATGCTACGTAAGAAAAAACTACAAGAATTATACGAAAAGATACGAAAAATATTTTTTATTTTATTGGCGTTTAAATGTACTGCAATTTAAATTTATTTGTAATTTATTGTTCGACACTGAAGATGATCATATCACGGGCCAAAACGTTTATCATTTATTTTATTTGCTTTATAATTATGTGTCATTAGCATTGTCATCTGGCTTGGTTCATTGTCCTTTGTTTATCTATATAATTAAAGAATATTTCATAGATTCTTGATAGTCTATGTAAGTCGCAACTTAGCTCTATATTAATCATCAATATCATTTTAACCATAATCGACACAAAGTTCTTTAAGGATTAATTGTGTCGATACTGAATGTTTTAACGACACATTTAATTTTTACTGCAATTAAACTTTTCTAACACGTTACTTTTCATAGTTATAACATATCAAAATACCCTAAAATAACTCTTTTTGCAACTTGAACTGCAAATTTTTCAAAATGTGACGTGATAGAGTAAGTGGAACCGTATTCAGCGTTCAAAGGCTACGAGAAGCGTAGTCTTTGTACTTTTTTGTTGAATAGTGCAATCTTTTTTTATTGTAAATCTTGTTTTATTGTTGTTTTAGTGTAATCTTTAAACAAATATAAGCGTACAGTATTCCGGTGGCGAGCACAAACAATGGAACAAATGGTCATGGAAGAATAATATCCTTCTAACATTTTTATGAAAGATTACTATGGGTCGCGCGCGCGCGCGCGCGCGCGCGTTTCGTGGTGTTTTAAAATTTATAAAAGAAACTGTATCTTATTTTGGGATATTTATGAAAAGGGAACGAGGTCATCGGGTCCACAGATTTAGAGAGAGCCTGTCCACCATCATCTTTGTGATCGTTAAAACTACAAGCATTCTTTTGTATATCCCGAAATCGTCCACCTTCATCTTTGTCAAGACCGGGCCGGTTAACAAAAAATAAATTTCTTTCAGCATTTATCTTTTGTATTTGTCCGCAACGTCATTCTAACGGCACATTCCTTGATCTTACAAAATCGTTAGAATCTTAGTATCTTACAAAATCGTTAGAATTGAGATATCTTACAAATCGGTAGAATGTACAATTTTCACTCTAGAGCTTTTCGATTCTTCGACTTCGTCGAATTTTTGCTTCTTTCATAATCGCGGATCTTTTAATATCTATCGCACGAGAGATTTGAAATAAATATAAAAGCATGCAAACTTTGTATTTTAATTTGTCGCTTTAAATCCAAAGATTTCCGTCTGTTACATTAAAATCATTTTTGTTTCGGGCACTGATAAAGAGTTACCTAAAGTCGATTGTTGAAACATTGCGGAGAAAACTTGTGAATCATTATTTTATTATCATCTAGCATGCGATTATAAAAATTAATTGCAATGTACAAGTACATTCGCGCAATTTTCGTCGGAACTCGCATCGCACATCATGGCGAGAATCACGTGTTTCCGAGATGTGGATTCAAGGAGAATAGAATAGAGCTGGTCAGCCTACTCTCCGTCCCGTTCTCGCGATAACGAGAACTCTAGATCCAAGTGCCGTTACGATTTTCGATTTACGATCAAGCGTTACCAATCGCGGCGCGACATTTGATACCAGTCCTTTGCATACGAGCCTTCGAGTCGCCCCGTTACTCGAGAGAGATACAAGCAGTGTCGCGGACATAATATATGATAGATAAGAGAGTGTCCCGCTTTTCGTTTAGCTTCTTCATTGCTCTAATCTTACGCTGCTCTAATGCACAAGTCGAAAACGTCTTCGGCGCGTTTCCGTCGGTACGGGAATAACGAAAGTCAGAATTACCATTCACCGCCGGAAATGTCGCTAGTCCCTGATTTGTGCTCGGCGCGGCCTTTGTTTCCAGACGAAAACAGGGTTACTCGAACGATCGTAAGTTTCGCCCGCCGGCTGAAAATTCGCCAGCAAGGCCACAAATTCCGTCGTCGGCGATGGCAACGACGGTGGCGACGGCAGCAAGCCAAGCCGAGCGGAGCCGGGCGGTGCTGTGCCGTGCCGTGCCGAGTTGAGCGGGACGATAATTTCACGACAAAGTGTACCACGAGACCCGGTGGTACCTTTACACCTCGTTTCGAAAGCTCCCATTCTCCCGTTCGCAATCCTCCGCGCGCTTCTCTCTCTCCTTCCCCGCTCCGCCTTCTTGTCCTTCTCTACCCCCTCCCCCCTCCGTACCTTCTTTTCTCTTCATTCTTTCTTTTTTTTCTCGATGCCTGGTGCATACATGCGCGTGTACGTGAGCCTTCGGCGATGTTTACGAGGCGCCATGCCTCCAAGTCAACGGCCCCGTGATTTCTCCATTCATTTCCTTCGCCGCTATCGCCACCGATCTTTTACATGCACGCCGATCTAGCGACGATAAATATTCGCGTGCGTTACCAGCTGATATTGATCTGGGGACGATTAGTTGTCACGAATGCGAATTTAAATGTGAATTCAGTTATCTATTAGAAGTTTGTGCCATTATTTCTGTTAAACGGCCTGCAACAGGCGACGATAGAATCTGCTTTTTGAATTTTGCACATGCGATACTTAATATCTTGTTTATGTAGCTGATAAATAAATTTAAACTTAACAGTTTAAGGACTGTGTGAAAATTTATTTCATAATCAGGACGATATTTGATAAATAACAAAGTGAGCAAGCAAAGATTCATATCTTTGGATTGGTGGTTTTATACAGAATGTGAAATTTTATACATAGAGAAGTAAATAGGCTCGATATTATTATATTTCACATCTTTTATTCGTGAAAATTTTATTGTCACTTTTGCATCAAGAAATACTATTACAATTTTTACAGATTGCACGTAGAGTTTTATGAGCCATAAAAATCTCTAATTTATTCTAATTTTTGTCATGCAAATGAGACAGATTACATTCATCTTACAAAATATTATTTTTTTTATAATTTAAAGTGCGAAATAAGTTGCGAGAAAATTGCGGAAAAAAGATGAAGATAAAACAATTTAGAACCTAAAAAATAAAGCGTTTGCGACAAAACTATCTCAGTTTATTGTTTAGACGTATGCAACAAATCGACGACGAATTTGTGATGCACGGTTAAATTCAGTGTAGCTACATCCTTTGCACGTGCATCCTTGCAACATTCTGATGCTTCTGCTACCTTTCACAAGATCGGAGAGCCTTCCTCCACTTCTCGTGGATGCCCCACCAGAGCATCCAGACAAGAACCTCCCGCCGTGGATTTTCTTTCTTTCTCTCCTGAGAATAACGCTCAGTGGGGAGATTTTAGCCACGCCTCCATCAACAGGTACTTACCTGAGGAAGGCATATTTCATGATACACGAACTTTCGCTGAACTTAGATCGAAACATTCGTAAACATTCGGGTCAGCAGGAAAGGGAGACTTTCTGAAGTGTCTAACGCTTTCCAAGTAGTGAGGGCCGGGATTAATCAGACGAGCGACCGGACATTGCGGACCATTACTACTTAGGCGTACGAAAGTACGTATCATCACGCGTTGAAGTCTCCGAATCGAAGTATCGATAAAAACGCACTATCACTTCCCTACGTTTTCCGACTAATGCAATAGCTTTTCATATTTCCCACTAGTAAAATTATATAATTGATTATAATTAAATAGTTTATAAAAAAAGGAAGAAGGGAAATACATTTATTATATTTACAAGACGTTTGTAGGCGTTGCAACGAATATAATAATGTAATAATAATAATTTATAATATGAAATAAACTCAATAATTTATAAAATACCATATAGTTATTCAAAATATTAGAATTGCTGCCTTAAAAAATAATCACTAATAATGTATTAATTCCATAATTTTATCTCCAGCAATAATTTAACATCTGAATAGCTAATATTCAGTGCCGCGCGTCTCGAAAAAGTTTACTAAATACCTTACTCTTTTTCTTTAAATTTATTTGCATCTTAAGTAATTTTTTATTTTAGTTTGATAAAGTACAATGTGTCAATCTGGGAAATTATTTATATTTTTTAAATTATTTAAGCATCTCGCTCTCTGGTTTTATTTGGCAGTTAATTTAAACTATATCCTGTACTCTTTAGTAGCCCAATAAAATTTTACGAGAGAAACGTCATACATAAATCGACGATGGCAATACTTACATGACAGATGGACACTGGGAAGAATACCGACGCGTGCCTTCTGACATCGCAACCAGTGATTATCCGACAGCGCGTTTACACACGCCTCTTTATGGGCGCGCTCACATTTCTTATGCGGTCGGCAAACTGGTTGCCCCGCCACGTCGGATAATGCTGTGCGTAATAGCGTTAATTTATTATAGAGCGCGCCGAGATGGCGATAACGCACCGTCCATAAACATATTACGCAAGTTTCTGGTCGTATCGCGCGTCGCATTGCCGAATCGGTCAACCAATTTGTTTCATAGAATTCTATTCGATCACGAATTGTGAAAATAAAAAAAAGACAAATAAAAAATTTAAAGTATGAATTATATAAATTATTGAAATACTTTTATATGGCATGATATTGTTTAAAAGTTTTATATTTTTACCTTATTTGCGCCGTCTTATCTGCGATTGATCCTGCTGATTAAGTTTCAGCAATTGTGCAATTATTTAATTCAATCATTAATATAATTGTTATTTAAATCCTTCTTTCTATCGTTTTTTTAAACTAGCATTCGAAAAAATATAAAGTAATTATAATGGATTTGAAGAATCTTGTAGACAAACTGTTCTATTGATTCATGTATATTTTTATGCTAACGCTGTTTATTGAATTGCAGCGATTTGGCATTTAAAAATATATATACGATCCTTTCATTAAAAAACCTGTACGAAAAACAATCGAAATATATAACTTATATATTAGGCTTATATATTAGACTTATTTTACAATGACGGTATTTTTAGGAATAGGCTCGTTTTAGAAAGTTATTTGAGCTAATCTTGTTAACTACAGAGATAGAAAGAATCGGAAAGAGATAGAAAGGATCCGTAATAAAATAATCCCTGTCGGTGTCAGCTGAAGAAACACTGGCGGTCAGCAAACCGCTAGCAGTATGAACCAAGTATTGAAATAGGTTTCTGAGAAACGGATCGAAAGTGAGAGTGATGTTAAATCTTTTAGAATCTGTCTACCCCAGGGAAATAATCAGCTAGTTCTCGTATTTAGATTGTCCTAGAATAATACTTGCAAAATTACATGTCGCATGCAAAATATTCTTTGCTGGAAATAATTTATATGACATGTTAATATAAATAATAAATTTTGATACGTTTTCTGCAACGTCCTGCAATATATCGTGATTTTCTAATTTGGAATATAAATTTAAAAAATTTTAATCGCTGTTTTCACTTATTAACCCTAGTCTCACGAACATGGGTTATTCGTGTCTGCCCCAAATTTTCTACCTGAAATAACCGAAGCAGCGACAGAGATAAAAAATTTTATAAATATTTAAAAATATATTTATATATAAATTTTATAATTTATAATTTATTTTTATAAATAATATTGTATATAATAATCAATAAATATCACGTTAATTAAAACGAATGTGTTAATGTAATACGACGTTAATCCCGATAAAAGTGTAGAAAAATCAAAGATCGTTACTAAAGCCGATTACATGATGGCATCGTGATTACAGTCTAAGAGAACGATCGAGCGTGAGGGGGATCTTAGATTGTCACATTACACCTTGCACAGCGAAGGTACGAGTAGTGGAAAGAGAGGAGAAGAGGGAGGGAAAGACTTGATCTTGGAAAATGATAGATCGTCGATCACCGCCACTCTCGTTACCGCGGTGCATCGACCTGCATCGCGGCGATCGTCAAAAGTGAACGATTCGACGGCGTTGGCCTTTAAGCGGGTCGACGAAACCTGAAATTCTCGACGTCCTTGGTGTTGCTGCTGCCACACGAACTGCAACATGTCAACGACTAATTTCGGCCAATAAAGAAAAGAAAAGATCACGATTCACTTTTATAACATCGCTTGGTAGGATCCTTCGATGAGGACGACCGACTTTTGGCCACTTATATCCTTGTACATTACTTGCAACTTTGTATACCAAAATTGCTTGAGTGACGTCGTCGTCCTTTTCTTTCTTCAACGATCACGAAGGGATTCTTATCGAGAAAACGCACCTAGACATATTCTTCATTGACACTTGATTGCATCTTCTGATATTATCGAATATATTCGAAATTCGCAAATCATTATATTGCCGTTGTGCAAACTACATTATGGTTAATTTAAAACTATATATATACTGAGACTTATTCTTTTTATTCTAATTCTATTATTTTTATTTAAGTATAATAAGTCTCAGAAGCCAAAATGATTAATTTTATAAAATAAAAAGTAAAGAAAATTAATAAAATAAGATAATATTCTATGCTTTGGTATTAAAATTAAAAGAAGTTCATTTATTTTTATTTAAAAAAGAAGGTTGATCTGTTTGGTTTTTGAGAGGCTTGAATAATATTGTAATTTGTTTCTCTATGTTTAAGTTTCGTTCACCACTTAATGAAAATATTGAACCACGTCAGATTTCTCCTTCTTAAGCTCTCAATTAAATCGACCCAGACAGGATGGGTTGGCGGATAGTTGGCAGATTTTTAATTTAATTACGCTCCATTTAGTTGCAAATAAGTTTCTTCTTACACGTACTGGAAGAAGGTAACGAGAAGCGAACGTTCACATAACGATGATCTAAATCATTATAGAAACGTCGCAGTTCCAATCGGACTTGGCATACCACAGCACTGACTCAACACTGCAGCTAGGCGCGCGTGCAAAATAAACATTACATTACCGAGCTTCCAAGAGACTATTCTCGCGCCTGGCTCATTACAAGCGCGTGTAACACTGACGTAAGACGTCCGCGATTTTCCCGCGGACGGCTTGTTTTTCCTCTTTCGAACGTCGGACTGTGGGTGTGGGTGGAATTTCATTTTTTCCTTCAACGCGATCCCCACGCAGTATCCTTGTGTCTCCTTTTTTTCATTCTACATAATTATTGTTGAGCATCTACTACTTTTGTACAGCGTTCATCGTGTTGCGTTGTAAAGTTATTCATAATATAGATAGGTACATTACGTTTGGTTCTATCGACTTCCAATTCTTGTTCATAGCGTGAATTTATTTGTAAAAATAAATTATTATAAACTAGAATATTTTCTCAATTATTAAGAAAACGTTATTTGTGTATCAATTAATGACTACGTTTTTTTAAAATTAAAATAAATTTTGTCTCCACGCTTTCAATATATTCGTCTTCAACGTATGCTACTAACGTATCGAAGTGAGTTCGACCGCTGGCTGCCGTTCGGGATCCATCAATCTTTTCCCGTTTTCGTAACGAGCGGTTTATCCGCAATTGGGTAGGTTAGGCACGTCCGTGCGAACTCGAGACCGGCGGCGGCTCGCGCCGATGCGAAGGACTCTCACTTTTATCGGTCTCCTTGAAGGAAGCTCTCTCGGTCGTCGACAGTTCTGCTCTGCATCTGCGGGAAATTACAGTTAGCTCCGCAAGGACGGGCCGACGGCCTCTCCCGTTAAGAACGACAGAACGTTGCGCGGACGACCGGCGTTCACATCGTCGACCTGTCACGACCTGCGTGCCCGAAGGTCGTTGATAATCATCTAGAGTTCCCCTTTCTCGAATTAATGCAATTAGTTGAGATACAATGTACACCTCGTAAAAAAAATCCTTGCGACGATTTCTATGATATCAGAAAAACATATTAATGATTTCCTGTCACGTGACAAAAACTGAATCGAGATCGGCCTCGTAATAATTTTTTTCCTGAATTTCCCATATGTGTGTTGATGATTGATGTTAATGAGCGAATCGACAAACAAGTAATTATTCGACAAATAATAAGATAATATGTTTAAGAGATATCATTTGTTATAATGGCTTTTGGGAGTCGAAAGTTTCGAAGAAAAACATAAGCTGAATGGGAAGGGGCAGTATTCAATTGCTTGTGATCGTTTAACAAAAACCTGATGCGTTTAAAAAGTTCTTAGTTTCTTGATCTTTTCCTTGAGCTCTACATGTGCACTAATGAGGAAGGTAAATTAATTAGTAAAGTATGCTGACCTGAGGAATGAATTCTTAGACTTCGAGACCGTTTCAACAAGATCCAGCAATATCTAAAAAATGAGTTTATTTTGTTTTTAGTAATAGTTCGCGATGTTAGTCCTTGAAATAATTATAATATAATAAGCAGGTAATTAGAAAAATATTATAAACTCCAATCTTTAAAGAACAATTTTTAAACCATTTGCTATTCCAATATTCTTTGAGATTACCAGGCTATTATTATTCCTTCGATGATTATTTCGACTCATCCATCGAATTTTACAATTGAAAAATTGTTTCCAATTATCTGTGTGAATATAGAATTATTGCAGGTCAAAAAATGCTTTGACAAAAGACCCTAAAAGGATATATTTATTTAGTTTTATTTTATATACTCATTTAATACAGCATAAATCTCATACTTTCCTGATAGTTTCTCGCACAGCCAGGAATCTCGTGCATAATTCGGTTGTGGACACTCGAGAAGGATCATTACCGAAATAGTCACACTTTTCAACCGGCCGACAAAGCTATCGTGGCATTTTAATGGCACGCCATAAAGTGCACGATCGGTCGACTGTATTTGGACAGGACAACTATCGCGTGTCGCCTCCATCTCGTGCTGCGCTCCTCGAGTTTTTGCCGGCCGAGGTGGAATGACCGGCCCTGAAACGTTCGAACGTACGTATGCATTATCCGTCTCTCGTCCGGTTTATTTCTGGCGGTTCGCGAATTCGTGGAGAGCGCCTCCTCTCCTCGTCGCATCCGTGCCCGAGTGATGTCATCCCCTGAAATCATCGCGGCGGGGTGTTTAGTTGCGTAAGAATTGACCGGCAAGGAGAGTTCTCACACTCACACACACATTGTCCGTCTCCCTTTCCCCGTTTCGTGTTCGCCGATCACAGATGCATTGAGAGGATGGAAAACAAGCATGCTACAAAGTTAGAATTGTGTACGTATCTTTTCCTTTTAGAAATTCTTTCCTCAAAACTACGCAAAAATTCTCTTTCACCCTTTTCTTTTCAAGCATTTATTAATATTCTTAATATTCTTGTGAAATTTATAAGTAATATATTTTATTAGAGTATTATTAGAATAATCAATTATCTCTTAAAAACAAAGGAAATATAATCACATTAAGAAATCAAGACCGGTTCTAAACAATAAGCCAATTCCGAGCAGACTTAAATCTTAGTGCCAAATAATTTTTGTTTGTGTGAATTTCTATGTATAAGTATTTCACGCTCCTTGCGAATTAACCATTACAAACGGACAAACGATATATTTACAGAAATGTCAGCTAGAAATGTCTCACTGAACACATATTAAATTTAATATTCGTGGTCACAATCTACAAATCATCTTATTAAAAATTCTTTTCTCATTCCCAACGCGATAACGAAGAATATATTACAAGAAAATTCAATGTAATCAGTTACTTAGACATAGATATACAATATTTATTTTTGTGCCTTAAAACTTTGAAATAAACTATCAATAAATAATCTTGAAATTATAATTATCTTAAATTAAATAAGTAAAACAATTGAGTTATTACAAGGTATGTCACATATAATATATTTTTCTTTGATAAAAGAAAACAGATCGAAAAGAGAAATATAAAATTTATTTAATCGAAAGTTCAGTTACATATTGCGAATTTTATTTCTTCGTACAAAATTCGAAGATAATTCAAGATCGATCAAGTAGACGAGTAAGATTAATGCACACATGGCGCACCTGCGATCCCGGAAAGTTTTCTTGACATCATTTAAATACGACACTGACCTATCGACGGGCGCTGCCTCTTAGAACAAGCTGCGAATGATAAATAGTATCGCAAACACGCGTCGCTCGGTGACCTGTTTATAGCCCAGCGGACTTTCATTATTTCTTCTCTCGACGCTCGTCACTCTCGAGTGTGCAATATGACGAATTCTAAATTTGTAAAAATACTCTCGATACGAGTTTACTTTCGTTACTCGGAACGTGCGAAACCAAAAATTAAAAGGCGGATCCCATTCTCGGTTAACATCAAATTAAAAAAGTACACATCTTGATATGTATGCTTTTGTCCATTTTTTCTTTACATAACTCAGATTCGCGTGTAACAGAAAGAAAGAGAGAGTACAACCTGAGATACCATCTGACAAATTGCACGCCATAGATCCCGATCTGTATTCTCGTGGCATATCGACCATAAACCTCGATAATCTCATTGACCGATGATCAAGATTCCGAGATCATTCTCGCGCCGGCGACACTCGCGTGTGATCTGGCTGCAAAGTCGACGTAGCAGATGTACATAAGCGACACACCTTCACCGTCGTGGCGCAGATGCATAAACTCTTTGACGCGAAGTCTCTCTCTAGATCTTAATAATCCTTTAATTATATATCCAGTACTGGCCTATGTAAAAAAAAGAATAATTATATACAATTCTCATTATATTAATTAAACGCAATCGCTGCGTGCATTCACAAGAATGAATTTAAATCGATACTCGAAATTCCATCCGTGTTCGATTGTCATTATCACTTTTTGAATATTTTCTATTTAAAAAAACATAAATGCATAAAAGATAAACATAATATGAGGTAAGTGAATATACAAATAATCGAAGAAAGCGAGGACTTGAAGGAAATGTTAAAGGGGGGGTAATAGTCGGAAAACAAAAGGAATCGAGCGGTTGAACACTTTGTCACTATCGCCGTCATCAACCTAATCAGCAATCGCGATCGCTATTAATCGACGACCGCCGTGCTTGGTTTATGCTCGCGCTCGCGCCGAAGGAAGGGACGGTGAGTGGGTGCAGTGAGAGATTATTGTTTATTCATTCGAGGATTATCCTTCGGCGAGTTCAGTGGCTGCGCCTACTTACAGAATGACAGTAATCCTCTCGCTTTACACCCTCCCACCAAAGCGCGACTCGCCTCCACGCAGCAAGAAGGAACGTGATGGAGACACGTTCGGGTGGCGGTTTATTTATGACTGCGTGCGAGGATCGCCTTCGTGCGAAAGAATTAAAAAAAAAAAAGAATAAGAGAGGAAAGAGGAAATTCGAACGAGACTCTCATCGTCGTTACTTTATACACTCCGCAGGCCTCATTTGCGCCGAGGGTGACCTTTGGAGAGATCAAAGAAGATTTGTAGCCGGATGCCTGAAGAATTTCGGCATGACGAGATTACCCAGTGCCAGGAGGGATAAAATGGAACAAAGAATCCTCACGGCCGCGAATGAGTGCATATCGGTAAATTAAAATGCCTAGGGTACTTAACACAAGGCCGTCGTGTCACTAAATTACCCCTAAACGAGTATTGTCGATGACCGAACATTTCATTCCAGAAAGAATATTCAACTCATGCAAGTTAACATTTATTTATCTGAAAATGTCATCGTATTTAATGAAGCTATTAATTTCTGTGACATTTCGACATTTTTGCCATCGTTTTCGCTTAACGGTCTTAACATTAAAAACAGGCACGTACGACATCGGAAGAAAAATTTTTGCTCAATAATCCGTTATATTAGGAACAAACACGAATTACGAATGTGTTTCCCAAAATTGTTTTGCGATAGCTAAAGGCATACGAAGACTAAAATAGATAATAATGACAAGTATGTCGATGACCGAACATTTTATCCCGGAAGGAATGTTCATGCAAGCAACATTCCTTACCTTCCTTATTATTCTAGAAACTAAAAAAGATTTCTGTGAAAGACGGAATTGACCCTCTCGAAACGCTTCATCATTGTGTGGGTAACATGATGAATGACCTCGTATTCGGTAAAGTTTATAAGGAGAACGATAAGGTGTGGAAATGGCTGAGATACCTGCAAGAGGAAGGAGTCAAACACATCGGAGTCGCAGGGCCACTCAACTTTTTGCCGTTCCTCAGGTACGACATCATCCCCGACAGAGACCCCACTCGATGATCCTTGCCGATTTTTTAATAGCACACAACTTCTTTTGACTCTCGCTAAACGAAAAATAAACCGCATTAGCGCGAAGAAAAAACTGACTGAGTAAATTGATCCGCATAGCCAATTAACACGTTGATGATGCGACAATGATTCATTCAGCATCTACCATGCAAATGTTGTGTTTTTCACCTAAGGCGATGGCTTTTGTGCGATGAGTATGGAAAGATAAGCAATTGTCTTTTTGTGTGAACGCAAGTGACATGATAAATTGAACTGGATAGAAAAAGAGCAAATACAAATCTTTGTTAAAAAAAAAATAACGCGAAGGACAACGTTTTTTTTCATGCAAAATCATCATGTCAAGTTTGCATAAGTTAGACTAGAAGGTTGTCGATAAAACGTCCTTAACAAAAGGTTATAATTATAAAATCAAATTAGCTTTTATTCTGATGATGGAAACGGATGTAAGATAACATAATTACACCATCAATATACGGATATTGTGATAATCACTGACATATATTTATTATTTCTTCTTCATATATGCTTATTTTATTTATTTAAATAGAGATTGACATATTATACATGAATAATAATTTATTGAAATGAGTAATAGGTAATTTTTTTACATATACATGAGAGAGAAAATAAAGTATATTTAAAGATGTTTAATTGATTATATTTTACAGTTAATAACAGCAAAGTTACACATATACGCACGCGCACACACACACACACACGCGCGCGCGCACGTGCTCGCGTACGTGCATTTAAAAGTTAAAAAATTAATTTTAATCGACTGATTTGAATGCTAAATTCTTTTCTGGATGTTTCAAACAATTTAGATTTTTGCCACGATATGGCAAAGTAATGGGGTCACTTATCGATGGCAAGACAAAAACGCATCAACATTATCAAATGATTATCGACGAGCATCGTGCTCGACGTGAAAAAACAGATAACTTTCTTGCGGCTTTCGACGAAGCGATGAGTACTACTGCAGATAATGGATATTTCACACAACCACAATTTTATCATTTGCTGGCCGATCTTTATGGTGCAGGCACAGACACAACTCTTACAACTTTCCGTTGGTTCCTGCTCTTCATGGCAACATATCCGGACGAGCAAGTACGCCTGTAATTTATATCCTCGAATTTATATCTTCTCGTAAGAAAGAATTATTTCAAGCGAATGTTCTTCTCAATGGAAAGTTTTCGATCCGCTTCAAATTCTAAGTGCTCTTGTCTCTGCAGAAAAAAATTCAGGGTGAAATGAACGAGGTATTGGGACAAAAGCTACCCAGTTTAGAAGATAAGTTACTTTTAATCCGACTGGAGGCGGCCATCGCAGAGACACAAAGATTGCGGAGCGTAGTACCGGTCGGCATCCCTCATGGAACAACAGAGGTAATTATGGCAGGTAAAAAATAGAATAGATAAAAGAATCAGGCGGCACTTCTTTGAACTATTTTATCCTATATGAATCAAATATATACTTAAAAGTATTTGCCACCTATGTAACCTCAATTCTTTTCATGAATTCTTTCAGTATTTTTATAACGATTTATGGTGTACCTGCTGTGAGAACATTTCACCATTTTTGCGGTTTGTGTTTTATTTTTTTCTTCCTCAAAAAATAATTGTATTTTCAAACGTTTAACTAAATCCAATTAAGTTAAAGTTTATTAAGCAATATGCACACTTCGAGCGTCCGCAGTAAACTAAATCACAAGCAAAATTCAAGTTTACTACTGTAAATGTGCCTATTGTGTCACGACTTGTTTTTATGATATATCGTTTTGCTTAGGTTACTCAGTTTAGTGTGCGGATACATAACAATATACAAAATGGTTGGAGTAAAAAAAGTTACATTTCTAAGAATTGAGAGGGGTGGCAAATACTTTGGCCAAGGCTGTATATATCTGCTTATGATTTAATAATTAATATCTTCATTATGGATTAACGTCAAACGATCGAATGGTTAATATCTCTATAAGCACAAAATAAAAATTGAGATAAACTCAGGACGATTTGCACTCAGGACACACAAATAGGTGATTATGACATACCGAAAGGCACTATGGTAGTTCCTTTACAATGGGCTATTCATACAGATAATTCTTACTGGAACGACCCGTTCTCATTCAAACCTGACAGATTTATTGCTGAAGACGGCAGTTTCATCAAGCCGAAAGCCTTTTTGCCGTATCAAGCAGGTAAAAGTTTGCAACAAGAATCAAAGCACACGATTCTTTGCAACTCTGTTGCTAGTTGACTCTGCTTGCTAGTTTGCTGCATCCTAATTGGCTCTCACAATGAGCAAGCATAAATCCATGTGAGAAAAATAGCACCTGATCCGTCACAGCAGGAAATCCAGCAGACCAGCTAGTTATAGTTCTAAATATCAGAAAGGCTGGACCAATTCAGGAAGAGAACTAAACATATCGAAATTCTCAAGTAGACACTTCTTCTTGAGTGGTCTTCTACTTGTTAGGTCCGGTTGATCACTTTCCTAGCCAGTAAGCAATCCAGCAAGCAAAAAAGTATCGTGTGTCGCTTAAGCGAAAACAAAACGGACAGTTTCACTGATATTGAACGTACATTTTTGTTACATACAAAACAATAGGTAAACGTATGTGCGTCGGTGACGAACTGGCCAAGATGATATTATTTTTGTTCGCCGCGAGATTTCTCCATTCATTTACTGTCTCCGTACCACCCGGTATGGATATTGACTTGGAAGGCGAGTGTGGAATCACCCTTATTCCGAAACCGCATCGCTTGGTTTTTACATCGCGGGAATAAGACAAAATACACAAAACTTATATAAAACAAAATAGATGTGCTTCAATTTTTTTTCTGTATACGGATAATGTGCATGTATTTTATATTAAATAAAAATAATTAATAATGATACATATCCTTTGTTAATTCCTGCTTCAAATATTAATTATTACCCTTTAATTGTTATATTTTGAGCTCTTATTTTTTCGTGATTGCCAAGTATATGAACTTAAACAAAATATATTTTCGACAAGTCTAATATATAAAATATATTTTATTTAACAATAATCGCTTATAGTTACGTTAATATACTCCTTCTTTTTGCATGTTATATCAAAAACATTAAAAAATTGAATGTTCCTGCTAGTCTACGTTTTTCTTCCCCAAGGATTTTGTTAAACCATAACAAGTTATATCAAAAAGGTTACTGAAATACACGATATTGTTTAATACAATCTGTCATAAACTTTTTAATAATAATAATAATAATTTTGAATGCATATTACAAGTTTGGAATTCATTAAATTCAGAAATTCAGCAAAACTGAATGAATCATAGTGATACATAATAAATGTTAAGAAACGTAAAGAAAGAATACTATAGATAATAATACTATAGATAATAATACTATAGATAGATATAGAAACACGTAATAGAATACTATCAATAATAAGTAGTAAGTATAATATACAACGTATACAACGAAACACGTAATAGAATATTGATAGTATTCTACTGTGTTTTTATCTATATTCTATACTGATAATATTTTATTGTATCTGAAGTACTATTTCGATATTCTACTTTTTTCTATTCTCTCTCTATTCTACAATACTGATATTCTACTAATCTTTTCTATTCTCTCTCTATTCACAATACTGAAATCTTACATAAAAGATAAAATACAGAACAGCGACAGAAAAGAAAAAAGAAATAAAGAAAATTTACAAAAAAATGCCAAAATTCATAGGTGTCTTTTTTTTCTTTGTAAAATAATTTTGTATGTTAAAAGCACCAAAAAAGCAGCACATGATGCGTTTTTTCGATTTGTTAAATCATGCGAGCTACGAAACATGTTAACTATGAAGCTAAAAATTTTATATGCTATTCTCCATCATGTGTGTTAACGATGGAATCGGTGTTATTTTTGCTTGATTTTGCGTGATCTGGCACCGGAGGAATTAAATATCATGTTGGAAGTAGTGATGCTTGATAGTAACATTCTTGTACGCATAAATTAAGACTTCTACTGCTCGTTTGCTCCATCATACCGTCATGATGTCGTTTTTTTTGTTACAGAATTATGTTATAAAATAATTAAAATAATTTGATTTATACACTTTATGTTTTTCTAGCATACTTATTGATTTTCTTATAAATTTCTATAAAATATACTTTGTTTCTCTTTTCCTTTGAACGTTATATTTTATTCTAACGGAAAAAAGTACAACTGAAGTACAACGGAACTAGTTCAACTGAAAAGAAAATACATCTAAATCTGAACGCCAAATATTGGTGGTAGTGAAAATCAACAGTATTCAATATACCATACAGAGCAGCACACAACGAACCATGTACCGTGTTTTATTGCGAAAATCTAACGGAAAAAAGTACAACTGAAGTACAACGAAACTAGTTCAACTGAAAAGAAAATACGTCTTAAATCTGAACGCCAAATATTGGTGTGTAGTGAAAATCAACAGTATTCAATATACTATACAGAGCAGCGCGCAACGAATCTATCAGCAATAAAACACGGACCGTGTGTCGTAGGCTTAATTTATAGGTATCCGAGAATGTCTTATTGCTACTTGCCCTAACTGGTTTTTTTCTACTTGCGTCAAATTATATGCCAAATGTAATCGAGGAATGAAGTCTTCATGTATTTTTTCTACGAGACATAGATATTAACGAGATCGGTAGCGAACGCAGTAGGATGTCAGCTGTGTGTCCGATTTGTAATGTGATTGCGAATCGCAGCAGTTGAATTTCGACATCATTTAATATTTCACTACGTCAATATTAAAAGGTGAGCTCTTTATTAAAGCGCGCAGTGCGAGGCGAGCCGCGAGAAAGAAAATGCCAACCCTATGGAAATGGAGCGGTACTTATTCGCACGCATGTCGCTCGTATCTTACGCATTGGCGCATTTTTACCACCAATGCGTTTCCAATACAGGGACACAAGTCGTTAAAATGTTAAACGCGATCACGCGTCCGGAGATGATTTTACATAAACCGCGCCGCCCCCTCGCTTCGCTCTTTCTCCGTGTCTCCCTCCTTCTCTTTCGCTCTTCTTTTTCTCACATCGGATTTATGAAATTCCATCAGCATTATGCAACATGCATTTTTATCTCACAATATAGCGGCCTTGGATGAATTGTAAGCGCACCGCTCAGCTTCTGCCGAAATTGTCTCCGTTTCCTTCTAGTAATTCTCGAACGCACAAACATACTGACAAAAGAAAAAAAAAGGTTTTAGAAATCTAGGTATCTTAAATAAAAGGAAAAGGTCGAGGTGAATTGGAAATGAAATGATGGCTGCATCTTCTCTTTTATCGTACAATGTAGCGGACTTGGACGAACTATAAACTCATAACTCATCTACTGCCAAAATTAATTCAATTTTCTAGTAATTCTCGACCATGTGAACATACTGCCAAAAAAAAGACTTTAGGAATCTAGGCATTTCCGCAGAAACAAAAAGAAAAGGTCGAGGTTATTTCCGAAATAAAATAATGAATGCATTCGTGAAGGCCTCTTCCTGTTTCTCGTCCTCCTATTAACATATTCATTATTAAATCATACAGCGAATTGCATTATGAATATAAAATTGCATAACCAAGGCAAAATTTGCTTGTAAACAAATCATTTAATCTTACTTTGCTTGCCAGGTTTATTTCTTTTCATATTAACGAAATACGCATAGGAATAAATTGATGACTTTTACTAATTGTAAAAGTTATTAATTGTAATACTGTAAGCTTTTTGCGATTGTAGTGTACAGTATAAATCATTGGGATTACAATAGTTATGAATTTATTCAAAATTTGGACAAATGCAACTTATGTAATATACAGAAAGCTGAACGGAACAAAATGCCAGTCAGTTCTTACTGAAAATCGGTTAACTTTTCGACAGATCACATCGTGATACTTAGCCAAATTTCTATTGGGAGAGAGAGATGACAGAATCCAAGCGACCGGGCCATAAACAGATCTTGCTCTAACACACTTTGTCCGGGGTAATAAAAAAAAAAAAAACGAAAATAAACCACAAAACGCCTCTTCCTGCTTCATTGAGCCAAGCCTTGAAGCAACGGTTCTTCAGACTTTCTGTCTTTACTGTGGCAGGCCAGTTGGCGCTCGACCGACTCTTCGGCGAGAAAAGGCCACGAAGTTACGTACCGAAGCGCGAGGTAAAAGGGCCCTTACTGGGCCAGCATGCACGTGTCGCGGTTGCACACCTGGGACGCCAATGTGTTTTTCGCATGTACGATATTGCAGGAAATGCGTCATTATCAATGCACGTCCCCGGGACGCCTGAGCTGACCTTACGTAACTTGAGCGCGGTTTGGGGCCACTTGTCTCTCGTGTCATTAACCTTACAGCGTAATGTACTCGGCGACGATATTTCGTTAGAAACCCAGAACGCGTGAGTTTCTCTTATGTAAGCGCGCACCAAGCGCTCGTCTCTCTCGTTCTGCGGTACCACGTGAATCTTATATGAATCTTACGTTTATACGAGAGAGTCAACTCGCGGGATTATTGACAGACAAGCGGTAAATAATTACCAACAGACTCTTCCAAATTTTTCTTATTCTTACAATTCTGGGAATCCATTGGAGAGATTTATACGTGAAAATATCAAATTGGCTGACAATCATGCTCAAGTTATATAAGTCGTTAATTTTAGCTAATAAAAAGTTTTATTTCAACAAGAAACAGCAATCAACATCCAACAGATATGAACTGGCGAAATGGTCTGTTCCTCTAAATTTATTGTTTAACATTTAAATAGAATTTTTTTGTAATTATCATTGTCACGAAAATTATCTAAAGGACACGGCAACTTCTCACTTTTTCTTTAAATTTGACACTAATTACGGCCTTCTTTTTAATCACCCAGTTAAAGTAGCTAACGAGATTGAATCTATTCGTGACTAGTTTTAACTACAGTAGAATACAAATGGTTGTACGAATCGAAAAAAAGCGTCCTACCAAATGCGAGACTGAGTGGATCAGTGGAAGAGAAAGCTAGCCCAGCTCTTTCGTTAGGCCCCAAGCAAAAGTCCTCGAAGTATTGAGCAGCGACAGGAAGGGATGAGCGCGCGGTCTCAGAGTCGAAGGCCGATGGTGTATGCAGCCGAACAGCCACAAGTTTTTTTTACTCATCCTTAAGAATCCGGTTCCCAAGACTGCAGTTTTCAGACGAAATTTTTCGCGGGAACGATCAATAAAGAATTCGATTTTTTGGAATAATCTGCCGCTCGTCAGCGTTATGAATTGTAATATTTTCCTTGGCACATCTAATCGAAATCTCTAGTAATTTTTCTATGTATTTTAATACTGTTATTTCGTTGTTAAATAAATAGAAATTATGCATGAATACGCTTGTTATTTTATGGTTTATAAAATACAGAATAAAATGATCACATTTGAAGATTTTGTACTTGCGTTTTGAAATCTTCAGAAATGGAATGAAATCTTTTTTTCAATGATTTCTTATCAGTAGAGTATCTTTTCAGTGATTGTGATGGTCAATAAAAGGGACGAGTCAATAAGATCAGACAGTTATCTCAGTTATAAAACATGTTTATTTTATAGAAAGACAGAAGAACGTTAAATGTTCTTCGCTGTCGACGACGGATGAACACAATGCGGCATACTGTAATTCATGCATGTTATGATAAGACTAATTAACGCTCTATCGGATACTTGAGCGAGGGAGCTGTGCGCGCGCGGCGTCGATCCCGTGGAAGCGGCTCCATCAGTCATCGAGTACGCTTAAAAAGTAAAGTTTCGGATTTACTCCTAATCTCAGAACCGAGATCAGGAACGTCGCCGCGCGATTTCCCGCCGCTTATAGGATGCACAGCCTGGGATATCTTTGGGAAATCGGAGGGCACGACGTCACAATGATTCGTCGACCGTACATCCCGGGTCTCTTAGATTCACAGCCTCAGCCCGCTTGCACCCGAGTCGTTATAGCGGCCGATCGATCCGATCGGCTCGGATCGATATTCGTTCGGTGTATTATTCTTTTATCAATTTTTTTTTTTTTGTATCATTTCCAAACAGCCGCCGCGCCGCGCCGCCGAATAGCGGATGTCGCAATGGAATCTCACAACGACGACTTTCACGAAAATCGCTCACGGGCCTGGCCTGTCCGGCCGATTCCTCGCTGGATCGGCTGGTGCCAGCGCGACTCGCACTGTTAGAAAAATCGCTAGAAAAAACAATCGCGATATTGGCGCGAATGGTCTCTGGTGCAAGGGCAGTCTCGCTTTTTCTTGTCAAAAGGCACGTGATTCGTCGACCAACTATGTGTAATATTAAATATAGCAAACATACGCTAACGTTCATGCACGATTATGAATACAGAATATACTGTCTTTCTTTCTCTCTCTCACACTCTCTCTTTCTCTCGCTCACTGTCTTTCTCTTTATCTTAATAACGGATTACTATTGTTATCGTGAACGAAAGAGGAGCAGTTAATAAACCGGTTAATAAGCCGCTATCCTCGTTCGTTCGCGGAGATCTATGACGAGTCGACGGCGTTCAGGATCGTGATCGGTGTCGTTAACGTTGTCAACGTTACAAATCGACAGCTCTAGAGAGACGAGATGAGAGCCATGATTAAGTGCAATACGGTAGAATTGATGTTATTCAATCGGTGTTTAGTTGCATTTGGCGTCATTAATGTCATTAACGTGACGAACCGACAGATCTCGAACTCGTTAGACACGAAATCGCTGTCGAAACCGTCCAAGACACATCGGAATCCCGTCGAACTCACTGATCTAGACTAAGCGCGAATAAATACGAGGCGAGGGGCAAGGGTGAACGGGAGTAACACTTAAGCAATAAATACATATGGACGATTGGAATGATGAGTTCGGAATGTAATGAGAGAGTAAAAAGAAAGAGGAGGGAGAGAAGGCCTTTTGTACTCTAAGCCGAGGAGAGAAACTTCCGCTTTTCATCGATCGTCCGATCGATGCTAGACTAGGTAGTTTCATAAAAAAGTATTGCTAAATACTTATCTATTATGGTTTAATAATCTATGGTGGTCCCGGCATCAAAATAAAATGACTTGCTGATATTTTTGCTAATAGAATCACTAAGTTAGATATAAGCTAGGTTCTCGAAAGTGTGTCCAATACTTGATATGTCTGTTTAGCTTTGACGCGATTTTATTAATGATTCCATTCTTAATTACGAAGTTTATTAATAAAGATTCTAATTATTAAAAAATCGATAAAATGTGAACGTTCATTTGTTCCCTGATAACGTACAATTAGATAATCTTACGAGTCTCAATCTCGACTGATGCGCGCGTGCGTTAGCGTGGATGGACCCCATGGCATCAGCACGCGACTTGCGGATTTTTTTCTCTTTGTTTGCTTCTCCTGCGGCGATAGGAACAAGTACCGTGCTGTGGAGTCCGTTGAGGACACTTAATGACTGCCAATGTTACGTATAGGTACATCATCGTAAACGGTTTCAACGTAGCTGTTATCCACCCTGTCAAACTCTCTCGGCAGTAAACAAACCTCAAAGGGTTCCGGCGATATTGTGATACCAACATTGCCTTGTAGACTGGGCAAAGACGCGCCTTCAGGCAAGCTTAGGTCAAAGGTGTGCAGCAGTGAAGTGAAGAATAGGAAAAGTTCCATACGTGCTAACCTCGTGCCCAGACACATTCGTTTACCAACTCCGAAGGGCATGAAAAATTTCGGTTTGTAGACCCTACCCTCGTTAGTGAGGAAACGACTAGGCCGGAATTGTTCTGGTTCCTCCCAGAGTTGCGGATCCATATGCACCGCATACAATAGCGGTATGACATGAGTACCAGCAGGTAACGTATAGCCATCCAATTCTACATTTCTGCAACATTAATTAGACAACATTTTTTTTAATTTCAACTAATAATGACAATTAATCATTTTATGACTAATAATTTGACATGAATAAAAATTTACTCGCTTCGTTTATTTTATTATTAGTAATTTTCTAAAAAAAAAAAAAAACGGAAGCATATAATAAAGTCTGAAATTTCACGCAAAGTTTTAAATGTTATGCTCAATGTTTGAATAATTGCATATTTCAAGGTTCATATGGGATATTAATCCGCTGGTAAAGTCAGACACCAACTTGACTTTTTATACGCACGCACGTGCGCTCGTCACGCTCTTTCTGGCCGCGTTCTTCGCGAAGAAGTGAAACCATGCCGCCCGCGTTTCTAACGGCTGCTGCTTTCATACGCGATCATTCTTAACGAGTATATTCTCAAATATATTAGGGACCAATCCACCTGCTCCGGCTCGAATAGGTTCTTTACGAGATTTTATGAGAAACGGTGTCATCGACCTCGAAGGCGCCTCGTACTGAGGCGGGGCAATCGAAGTCGAAAAGCAGACAGAGGAGCCACACACCGTTTGCTTTCACTTTTGCTTTTGCCGAATATAATCATCCAAAACGATCGCACGCTCACACACAAGCAAGCCAGACACGGAAAGCTGCCGAGGAAAAAGGCAGGGACCCATTGTGTCCATTTCGTAGTTTACGTAGACAGAAAGGGCAAAGACCTACTACTAAAGGGACGGGAAATGGACAAATGGGAAAGATGGGCCTTTCCGTCAAAGGACACATTGTAACAATAAAATCAGTAAAATCATTAATCATCAACATTTACCGTGTAGTAGCATGTGGAGTTCCAAGTGGCACCAGGTTTGACCTGCGAAGAATTTCTTGAATTGTCGCATCGGTGATCGGAAGAAAAGGAAGATCGTCCAATGAGGGCATTCTCGTTCTTCCTACCACATGGTCCAATTCGTCTTGCACCGCTTTCGCTGCTTCCGGGTAGTGTAACATGAAAACTACTGACCACTCCAGTGTATTCTTCACTGTCTCCATACCGGCGGAAAAGAGATCTCCCATAATTTGTTGCATTTGACGATCTGCATAAAGAAAGAAAAACCAGTTGTTCAAAGAAATGTTCGTATTATAAATCGTTAAATTATACGATGTTATTATTGCTCGTTAATGTATCGTAATAATGTACGAATATAATGTTATTTATATTGCTTGTAATAATGTATTGAGACTTATAATTAGCGTAGCGTACCATTTGAAAAAAATTCGATTGAAAAATTAATTTCTGCTCACCCTTATTTTTCCCTTCGAAAAGCTGATCGTCTCGGCTTTCATTCTTGGCTTGCTGAATTTCGTACAGATAGGCATCAACGATGTCGCGAATTTCGCTCTCGTTGTATGTCTCTTTGTGTTTATTAATAATGCCTTGGAAGAAGTCTGCCATTTCCGCTCGATTCTGCTCGATTTTATTTCGAATACCGTGGATCCCTGGTAAGTAGCGCAACGGCGATATATAATTCGCAGACGTCAAACTAGCGAAGAGTTTGAATCCTTCGTCAATGAGGTCCATGAACCTCTTGAAGTCTGGATCGCCATGTAAGAAGCGCACGCTCATTGTGAGCGAACAAATGACGTTGCTGATCGACACAGCGAGAGAGGATGAGAGGTTTGTGGGCGCTCCCCTTTGCAACCCCCGTAGAAATTCTTCAACCTCGCGCTAGATTAAAATATCATGATCGTTTACTTTACGGAACTTTGCATTAAATTTTTTGAGAATTTATCTTTATGCGATAAAAATTTTTATCAACATCGCACTTATTTAAGTTTATTAAGTACAAAATATCATAAATTGAAGAAAAACGTAAATCTCGATCATATAACACCTTCATGTTACGTTGTTAAATTATAAATATATTTTATATATTACGGTTTTGAAATATCATGCAAAAAAATGCTTAAATATTTTTAAAACTCGCTATAAATGATTAGATTAGAAATTTATTAGTTCGATGCTCACCTTGATTCTCGATTCTAGGTTGGCACTTGAATGTATCGTGTCGAGCTCTCTAATTTTTTTATGAAGAAATTTCCTCTGATCCTTCCACAAGGCACCCTCTGTATTGATGATGCCTGCAACAGCAATAAAAATGCTGAACTACAGGAACCGTGATAATTCACAATATATGTGAGCTTCTCGATAGTTTATTTGTGAATGATCGATTACAGAAACCCCATACAAGTTTCTGACACCATTGAGAAGCAACCGTGGAAAATAGAAACAAATTTGAAAAATGGAGATTTAGAAAATACAGAAAAAATTTAAAAAAAGTCTGTGTCACTTCTGAATATCGTTAGTTTTATTAGTTTTTCTTAGTAAAGGAAAAAAATATTTCGATATATCAGCATTGAGAATAATCTCGACGTGCGGCACGAGCAAAGAACTCCCGATAAAACCGATGAAATGTGGAATCGCGCGAAAGACGAGCGAGTCGGCGAGAGTGCTTTAACCCGCCCCGATAATACAAGCGTGCTAAAGTCGCGAGATAAAGCGTATTATTGGAATCTGCTGTGCTTGACACTTACCGTATCCATCGAGGATGTTCATGAAGTCGGTGCGCGGTCTACCGCTGAACTCTTCGAGGTTAAACGTCTCGCGTATGATGCGATAATCGCTGAGGACGACAGTCAACTCGGAGCCGAGACGGATGCTGAATATGTCACCGAACTTGTTGGCCAGCTCATTAAAATGTAAATGCGCGGGGCCTTTGACGAAGGGTAAGTAGCCCCAGATTGGCACTCCCCATGGACCGGGCGGCAAAGTGCGATTATATTTTACCCACTCTGCGATTTTCTCCAGTAGAAGAAAAACAGATGAACACACGACGAACACCAGAAGGGTGTAAAAAACTGTAGAACTGGTGCCACCCATTATGTTCCAGAGCCATTGTGCGATTTTTTCCACCAACATCTCGTATCGATCACACGGATCACCGATTGATTAAGGATCCGTGATATCGGAGCGTTCGCAATCGTCTTCGAGTATCTGTTGTTGAGTGGTTATCACTGGCGTATATACCGCACGAAGCTTCTATATTCGTACGTATTTCTCTTAGTCTCCCGATACAAAAAAAAGACAAGTTCTGTTTGCTCGAATGTACTATGTCTGTTCGACTCTATTTGCCGATGCTGCGATTACTACTGTCACGAGACAAATGTTTCGTCGTAAGGAAAGCTCAAAAGTGACTCAAGGGAGTGCACAAAGATTCTCCAAGGTAGTAGAGAGGGAAAAGAAGAAAATAAGAAGGAGTCAAAACTAGAGGGAGAAAAGAGGAAAAAGAAGAGAGAAAAAAGTCGGTCACCACCTCAGCCGAATTCACCGCCGCTCGCCACGTTATGAACTGCGAGCCACGGAAGGATTGAAATACTCTACACTCCTCGTCCTTGCCTGTTTATATAGTGACTCATCATGCTGTCCCCCCAATAGTCCCTTAGCACAATGGAGGGGTGTCCGAACGATAGAGAGAGGAACACCGTGGGCGGTGGGGTCGAATAAGAGAATTCAAGTGGGGATAGTATACTGGTAACATACATTTGATAGGTATTTCCGTTGGGGGATGTGAGGGCGGGCCCACAATCCTTGCGCGTCGGACCTCGTTGGCCGAATACCACGAGGCCCGTTGCGATCAGGGGATTCTGGTGGGAGATGCTGGCCCCCCCGCAGGTTTTTCTTCAGTTATCCACAGCTGGTGGGAGTGCTGGCAACGCAGCACGGACGAATCCGATCATTGCAGCAGTTTTATAACATAAAACTTTTATAAAACAGAGAAAATTTTTATAAAACAGAGATAATTTTATAAAACATGATTTTGTAACGATAACTGTAGACATTTTTATAAAATCTCTATTTATTTTGTAGATAACATCGCAATCAAGTTATGATACTTTATCGTATTTTATATTTTTATAAAAACGAATTGAGAAATAAATAACACTTTTATGACTCAGAAATTAATAAGGAATATCTTATCATACATGAAAATCTTCTTTTTGTACATAATGACAACGATTGTATTGCTACATTTTTGTATTGCCACACAATTTTTGGAACGAAGATAAAAGCAGTTTGTCAATATTTATTATAAGTTTAGTACTTGTTTATTATTAATTTCCTACGTTTGTTACTAACTAGAGAGTACAGCTAACAATTTAAAAAAGAGAATCTGAAAGAGTGCCAATTAGTTTAACCATTCTCTTCTGTACTATTATTCTTTAATATTATCATGTGTATATTTCTTCTGTATATTATTTCAAATCACAACTTGTCACTAACGTAAAATATTGATTAATTATTACAATAAATTAGACATATATTAAATTTATTACTTAAAATTTTATTATATATAACATTATACATTTACCTTAATGTTTAAGGCGAATGTGAAGAGTTGGCTCACGATAAAACACGTATTCGATTGATGGTACATAAGTGATGAGCTTCGTTACAAGTAATTTATCGCGATTGAAAATGTTACTCCGCGTATGGATACGCTGACGCGAATATATTTTGACTGGCCAGCTTGCGCAGATTACACTTCGCAATGCCTACGTGCCGCGCGAAGAAATAACGGGCTGTCTCATAATCGGCCGCTTGCATCATAATTCGCGAATTGTGTCGATCGATGACTTTGCATCGACGTTGCGAGTCCTCTTATCAAATCTTTGGGGTCATTTGGTCAGACGCGTCGCCCGTCGAGATTTCGGACAGTCATAATTCGCGACGGATGTTACGTGTAAACCTAATTAATCTCAATCATGAATGCATTCATCCCGCGCGCCATATTCGTAAACTTAATGAAGCCCATAATCACGCAAACAGTTTGAGGCGGAGAGATCTCACGAGCTGTCTTAAACGACCAATGATTTGTACCGCTAATGATGTATTATAAAATTATTGAGAATATACGTACGTTTCGTGTAGTAATTAGCTACTAATCAACAACCGAGGTTATACATCGATTTCAGTATGATAAAAGATAAAAGATAAAAAAAAATCAAAATACTTGTAAGAAATTTTATTAAAGTATTCTAATTAAATACTTAAGTGATTTATATATTATTTACAATATGTTGTACAATAAATTGTTTATATAATATTTCTGATTTTTGTTCTTGCATTTTCTACTTAATTTAACTATGTATTTTCGCGAATCATTTCTATGAGGAACACCAACAATAACATCACATCAATATTATACTTTCCTACTCAACAATAAAAGTTGCTCAACAATGAAATGCTATGTACAACATGCGTTATATTACATTTATATTGCTGAGTGGGAAACTAATACGTTGTGATTTAATAATTAATGTTGGGGTTCGTTCCAAAGGGCAAGAAGCATGATGAAATCACCAAGAATCTGTGCTTGCATCGATGTTTCCAAATTCACTCAAGTTTTTTGTTATTCTTCAAGTTATTCTTCCCAATATCCACCCAACACTCCATTTTCGAGTCTTCGCCCGATAATGCCCTTTATCACGACAAGTGTCAGCATACCAAGGTTAGTGACCTGTGTTTTGTACCTGCTATTCAATAACCGTTCGTTTTCGTTCTGTACCATTTGAAGCACAGAGTCTAATCAAGGATCATGCACTGCTACAAGAACTGACTAATATTACATGCGTTAATGTAATAAAATCGACAAAATTTGCTATAAACATTTTAAATTAATGGATTTAACAATGTATCTTTTTTAACAGTTTAATAATCTATATTGTTGACAAGTTAAAAGTGAATTTTCACGCTGCTTGCAGTTAAAACATATGTTATCTCTTGATCCATTGGACCCATAGATATTTATTTGCGGCCTGTCTGAAAGAGGAATCCATAAGAGTACCTGATAATGAGCGCATATGGTCAACAGAATTTGCACATGTTTTCACTATTTCACTATCACAAAAATAATATTTAAAAAATTTTTTTTGTCTCTGGAGACTTCTTAAGGGTTTTGACTATTTGTCTTGAGGTTGATTCAAGATATTTATGATTCATTAAAATGAATTTCCCATGAAAATAGAAAAAATAGAAAGTTAAATATCATATATATGTATATATATCTGAGTATCTTATATAGCGATTGAAAAATTATTTTGTTTCTCTCTCAAATTCATAAAAGAATGTTTTTAAGATAAAAATGGTAAGATTCGTATCATACTCTGTTATATAAATAGCCAAGGCGTGTTTATATGTTCATCACGTGTTGCAGGGTAATAAGACACGTGGACACGGGTTACAGGAAAACAGTTTTAGGAATCCGATTATCTAACTGAAATTGATTTATGATATTTCTTCCAGTCGGATCACTTTATGCAACAGCAGACGGAATCGTTTTCGTTACGCGTTTTGAACGAATGTAACGTGTTCGTTTCAGTTTACGACTTTATCCGTCTCCAGTGGGTGATAAGTCGCTTAGACTCGCCAAAACTCGAGTCGTTGTCTACAAACGTGGAATTTCCATGGAATTAGCACTTTACGCTAAAGCGACGTCAGCATCAGTCTTACAAAAACGGTGGAGTTAAATTCGTATTTCAATGCGCGACAAAGTGATAATACACTTTTCTTTCTGTAAAAGTGCAAAAATTTGCATTTAATATCTATTACAACTATTTATACAATTATTTTCCTCTTCTCTGGGAATATATCTTTGATCTAAAATGAAATTTCCTTGAAAAATTTACAAGTCTATATCCAACTATATATATACCTATACTGTGACTCACAAAGTCACTCAGAAATGTATTACATTACTAGCCATTAACTACTTCTATTATCTACTTCTAATTTAAAGGAGATACTTAACAAAAACTTTAATTTAACGTACATAAATATCTTGTTACATCTTCCTTCACGAATTTTTCAAGTATCAGTTTCGTGAGTTTCTGCATATATGTATAATATATTATGTACACAATAAAATTTAATAAAATTAAATGTTTACGACATTCTAGCAATTTTTTTATCTTTTAACATAAATTACTTCGCGAGACATCAAAAGGTTTAAACATGTCCAATTACGGCTAAAACCTTTACCGATTAGTTGTGTAATTAAGTGCTTTAACTCGCATTAAACTTATCTGACGTGGTAATAATCGCGACGCAGGCGCGACTATCTGAATTTTTCGCACTTCGATAAGTTTCTCTCGCAGCGCAACGTCATTCGTTCACGCCGATGCACTCGAAATGCGTATTCGTGCGAGTCGGAGATTGCACTTCTTCGGTCATTGATCCAGAACATGGAGAACGTAACGATTCTCTCTTCGTCATTTGCTCGATTCAGTACAGGTCAATGAAAGGGGAATATCGATACCGCGACGGAGCCATGCGTGTCTCGATTATCCCCGTGACTTCGTCGCCGCGTCGATGAAGGACTCCACGTGCGCATCCAGATAACCTTCACGGTCTTCGGAATATATCGTTCGGAATATATGGACGGACTCACGTCGCGTGATTGCTCGACAGGGTGCAGAGTACAAAGATTATATCAGTACGACTACCTTTGATCAATCGCGAGGCCAACGTATGTTAATTCATTATTGACCGATATCGAGTTGATTTTCTGGAAAAAACCCAAGTAAAAGATAGAGCTTAATTTTCTTCTCTCTTAACAGAACGAAAGCTTTGTGAACGGACGTTCGTATTTCTTAATGTGTCTAACTTTTATACTTTCTTGCAAATTTTTCAGTTTGGCTGCTTACGTTCTCGACTGTTGTTAGTTGCTTCCTTTACGTCTTAAGTTTTTCTATGTATTAAACGTTATGGCTCTTACAGTTGTGGCTTTTGTTAACAGAATAGAGTAGAAAAGCATCTTGCATCATACAAAGATTTTTCAAAGTATCAAAATGACTTTTCTGATTATAAAAGAAATAATTCGTCAAAGACTGTCAAGAATGAAAATCAATCAATACTGATCACAGTTTAAATAAAGTTAAAAACCATGAGAGTCAAGATGCAGTTTTTGATGCATGTTCAAATTATAAAATTTATTAGTGTCACTTGAGTAAAAAAATCGAACGTTTCGGCTTACTTTTGAGCGATCTTCAATGTGTTGTTACTCTACACACTTAAATTAGAAATTGTTGAGTGATTAAGTGAGATTATGTGAGAGGTTCAAACATGCTGGAAAGATTATTGTTATAGTGACTATATAGTTATTTAAAAGTCAAAGTTATAAACATAGGAAAATTGTAAACAAAACATGTATACAATCTGAAGAATTATAAGTCAAAGGATGAAACTCAATCAAAAATAAAAAATAGCATTGCGGTAATTGAAACATTGCAAGAATTAAACTTTGGTTTCTAACAAAGAGTGCACAATCGAGCAATAGGTATGTTTTATGATTTTTGTAGAGAAATAAGACATATATTATACATTCATGTAGGAATTCGGTGTCTATAAAGCTTGAAGTTGTTATTTTGACGTGGGTTAGCTTAAAAAATGTTGTAAGATATGTTTTTATCTAAGTAAGGGTTTTCCCAGAAACTTTTAGTCTTACTTTTAGTCTTAGTCTATCTTGTACACAATGTTGTAAGATATTTTTCTTTATCTAAGTAAGTTTTTTCTCTTTATCTAAGTTTTATCTAAGTAAGAGTTTTCCCAGAAACTCTTTTAAAATGTCCAAAAGATTTTATCCTTGTTTTAGAATCATTAATATTCTATCTTTTTATTGCATCAATCAGGAGGTATCGACGAAAGAAACCAATTAATTAAACAACAATTAATTAAACAACAACATAATTCGATCTTGATGCGATCGCTATCGCTGCGGATAAATGGAGCGAGACGAGATGGGGGACACAAAAATCAGTCATAATCCAATCTCTCTTTGTCGATAACAAGAGGAAATGAAAGAAAAAAAATTAAGAAGCAGCGCGCCACATCCATACCCCTTATGCGACCGTTTGTATTATAAAAGGTGAATGACCGCGAAACAGACTTCTCCGGAGAAAATTGTCATGCTCCCCCTCTCCATCCCTCGCCGGGACCCTCTCTTTTATTTTGCCTCGATAAGCGCGAATATACTTGTGAACGCTGGAAATTGTGCTTGAAAATTGAGAAACGTGGATGTCCCGTGGAGATCCGTGCGCGAAAGAGGAAAAAGGGAACGCAGGAAACGAAGATTCAGGTTCCGTTTCGATAAACGAAGAAGAGGAAGACGCCAGATAAGAGCGACGGCACCGATAAAGATGAGGAAAAAGACGGAGAAACACGGTCTACGCTCTGTCTGTCCAGTGATCCAGTGGCGAGGGTGAACGACCGTCCTGTGGAGGACGTGTCGGCTGTGCTCCCTTCCCGTCCAAGAAGCGCCGAGCAGGCGGAGGAGCACGGGACACTATTGCATGGCGCGATGAAGAGCACGATCACGATCACGTAGGCGTGATTTGCGGCATGCTAAGTCGAGCATACGGACGACCGGACGTATGGTATGCAACCGGGGATTTCGCGCAATGGAAATCGGGGAGAGTTGCGTGACGCGACGTCGCGTAAAGCGCGCGCCTGGTTTCCTCGGATTTCTCGCCGCGCCGACGAGTCCGCGAAAAGTCCGAAACGCTCCAGTCGCCAAGCCCAAACTCGGCTCTGCTCGCGGAATCTCGCGTGGAGGAAACCGCAGCTCGCTGTTGCTTGAATCTCGATTTGAACTAAAAACAATTGTCCGAGATTTCGATATTGCATACGTATTCTCAGATTTAAAGTAGGTCACAGCATTGCTGCTCGTGGAAGCTCCATGTTCCCCATCTCGGTTGTTGCCCTCCGCACGAAGCGACATTCAAATTGTAATAATTGATTAAGTTTGTGAGTTACAATTGGTTCCTAATTACTAGAAATCAAGAGTCCACATGTAATTATTGTTCGTATTAATTTGATAACGACCAAAATTCAAAGTAGGGCGCACCAAACGGGAAGTCATGCAGGATTGATCCACGAGTTCGTGCGGATTTTTTAACAAAATTGAAATGCATTTGATGAATAATTTTTAATCAAGTAATTATTAATTATATATGTATTAATAATTATTATTAACTAATTAATTTATTTTGAATAAGCACATTCAAATGCCAACTGAAACAAAGATCCACACGAATCTATGAATCAATCCAATATATTACACATGGGGGAAAAAAGGAAGGTGATGCGAGGCGAACGAGGTTAATCCCTCGGCGGATGTCTTCTTCAGGTGGCGCTAATAAATGCTAATTCGCCAACGAGGATTTACATAGTCGCGTTAGTCGCAACAATGGCATTCTATCGCACATTATTCTTCGGCTATTCTATTGCGAATGTCGCGCGTTAGACGCACGCTGGGCAGGCAGGTCCATTATTCCTCGCACGTATCAATAAGTGCATCGAACATTCTTCTTCCTTAACGAATTCTTGGTTGCCTTAATGTGCTCTATGTACTAATAGAATTCGTCGAGATGCACGTAGCTTTCTGATCACGTACGCATTGATGACGGCGCACAGGTTGTTGACCTGCCGATTGATATGATTGACTAATCGATAATATTAGGAATCTCGTGCACTTGAAATGATTAACCTTGGATAACGACGTAATATTGCGAACCGATAGGAAAAAAAGTGAAACAGATTAAACAAGGTATCAGTGACAGATAACGGATGGACAAATAACGTACGTAATCACCTATACGTCAAACTACATTATTTTCTTTGAAAAGTCACTCGATATATTAGCTTTGTACAGTTTGAAAAACGTTTTTTGTAGCTAGCTTGTAGATAACTTTCTTACAAGGGTATAATTAGTACAAAAAGCTTGGGAGAATGTATCACAAGATACATTTGCTTAACCGAGATAAACGATAAAATGAAATTTAGTAGATAAATAACGTATATTACGAATAATCACCTACACGTCCAACTACTTTATTTTCTTCGAAAAGTCACTCGATATTAGCTTTTTATAAAGAAATGCAATTTTGTAGCTAGACAGCTTTCTTACAAGAGTATATCATCAGTACAAAAAGTTTGGGAGAATGTGTCACAAGAATGTATCACATATTTACTTGACCGAGATAAACGGTGAAAATGAAATTTGGTAGATAAATTAATTTGGTCGGCTAGAAAGTCTATGAGAAGCGGTGACGCTAAGCCTGCAGTGGGCCTGACGTAGTGGGCCTGATAAAACGCCTGGCAAAAGGAGAGGCAAGCGACTAGAGCGGCACTCATGTACTACCGTTCCGCACGATCCGCGACGTGTTGCAGTAGAAGGTGGTGCGACTGTAGGAGGAGGAGGTGTTGGTGGTGGGACACATCTGGAATGTATGTAAGGTAAGCGGCATCCGGGCAATGCCCTCGCATGTAAACAATCAGAAATTGCAGCCCCGGTTTCAACGAGTAAGCGGGCACACCGCTCACACGTGTGTCGTATTTATACGGTCGATCGATCGGGGACCGCGGTCTCTATTGCCTATCTATACGAGTGCCGTACGTCTGCGTGCGCGATTCGCGAGCGCATACCAGACCGCCGCCGCTCATTTATCGCGCCGCATTGCGCTAGAGCCGATACCACCGCTCCGTGTACTGTTGCCTGATCACGCGAGCTTCTAATTGGAGGGTACCGCGCGCGGCGAACAATTACTGAGAGGTGGACGGCGCCGATAACTTTTTTCTTCCCGAGCCTCATTCTCGCTCTATTCCTAAGAAAAACGCTGCGCTATATCTACGCCCGCTTCCGCGATTGCTTAGCGGTATATATGCTGGTAATCTCGATAGAAACCTGTAAAATTGACGCGACATTTGCGGGGAATTTTACTGCACTTTATTTTAAAAAAATCTGCAGCTGAAGCACAGAATTCTTGTTGGGACTTACGGCGACCATGCTCTGTCGGAAATAACATGCAGAGATTGGTTTAGATGCTTCAAAAATAATGATTTTGATGTTAAAGATAAAGAACACTCTGGCGCACCAAAAAAGTTTGAAGACGAAGAATTGGAGTCATTACTTCATAAAGACTCATGTCAGACGCTAGATGAACTTGCAGAATCATTAGGAGTTGATCACACAACAGTAAAGCAAAAAAAGCATTAATTTTCACGAAAAAACAGTGAGAACTTATTCAAGGTACTAATACGATTGGAAAAAAATAGCATCAATACTTTTCGTTATAAAGAAGAGCGCTTTATCAGATCCACTACGTCACTGCAGGCTTAACGTCACCGCTTCTCATAGACTTTCTAGCCGACCAAATTAATTTATTTATCTACCAAATTTCATTTTCTCTTTATTCGCTTAATTTTCTTCCATCAATTTGCCTTATGGAAAAAGAACGTAACGCTAATTAGATTCACGCTCAGTAAATGTCTCAGCTTAATGTCTGTAATAGAAGATCATCGGCCATGTGCCTCTTCGCCTGTATGTTAATATAAATCAACTACTGGTGATTATGTAATGAGACTCAATAACAATTGAGCAGATCGTTTTGTTGTCATAATATATGTATTATAATGATGCTTACGATTATTATTTTCTCCTCCTCAGTCCTTCACCCTACGTGAGGGCGTGGTGACCTCCGGTGACATGCATCCATGTCATCCGGAGGTTCTCCTGGCAAGATACTCTCAGTGGTTTGCCGTTGCCTTCCGAGAGGTGACGATCGAATAAAAACCGACGATGTTTTGGTCGGGTTTGAAGTCGGATCTTTGGGTCGCTAAGACAATGTATATTTCTCTGAGCCACGATCGCCACATTATTTTAACTAACAAACTTTATATCGATTTTACAAGAGCGGTACGTGCCAATATGTATAAACGAGCATACAAGATTATTAATAGTGCGCGCGTGCGCACGCACACACATTAGCTTAAAGAAGAAGAGGAAAGATTTATCGCAAAAATATAGCGCGGATGCTTGTACGCTAAGCGTGGTTGTGCCTACACGTGTATTTAACTTAGAGTCAAAAGATTTACTACCTCTCACTCTAGTTCTCGCCTACTAATCCCCTGTTTATAATCACGTTTTTGCCGAGAAACTCGATTAGTTTTGAGACGTGATACGGTTCAGATAGATCAGATTGAAAATCAGCTTGATTCATTGAAAGACATAGATTATATAGATATAGATATAGATTATACAGATCGCGATACACATAAGCATACTTTCGGTCGTTGAACTCGAATGCTCGATTAACGATAAATGAAAAGCGTATCGTGTATCGCACGTATCTCATTACACGTCAGCAACGTGTGAAACGCTTTACAACTAGATACGATCAGATTCATTGAGCGCATTGGAATTAAACAAAGGAGCGGTGACGTTGTTTATTGAAAGATAATAATCGTTAAAAACAGATAGTTAAAAACTTAGAAACTAATAAATTCGTGATTAAAATGTAATATAATTAAATTTTTTAACTTTTTAAGATAATCGCATTTATATGTAATTTATTGCTAAAATTATTAATTTGTCATTTATTTTCGTGAAATCGTATTTTTTTCTATCTCTGGTTGCAATTTTGAATTTGCTTTTTAAGTTTCGCTAAGTTGAATAAGGTAATCAAACACGGTTACTTCATTTTTTCACCTCTACCACATTTCACACAAAATTGCGAGCTGCATCTCTGACACTGAACTGTATATGTGGTCAGAGTGGGACTTGGTAAATATACCGATATCCGCTATAGTACATACAATAATCATACCGTATCCTTATACAATTAACATTGTCATTCGAATCTACACACGATGCGCCCGATCATCACATGTGATTCATTAGAGTTGTTATACACTTATATTTCAAGTTTATCTCAAGAACGATATATTTTTTCAGGAGATTTCTGTTGAAGAGAATTTTCATGGAAAGAAAAAACATGAGAGAAAAATGAATTATAATAATTAAATTAAATTATAATAATAATCAAATATTAAGCCAAATTAAAAATTTAATAGTGATTACCTTTCGATTAATAACATAACAAAACGTAACACACAATTCAAAAAAGTATACAAATATAAACAGTACAAATATGAAAAGATTGAACAAAGATATCTTTTTTGTCTGTAGAAGAAAAGTTTTGACAGTGCAACGTAAGACGTAATCATATCTGTATAATTATCGATGTGCCTAATTACACAGGCCTGCGAAATTTGAGATTTTGTCAGTTACAGGAATGAAAAGAGGTCACAACATCTAGGTATTTTGGAATAACGCTTGTTACATTTCTCATTCTCATAAGCAATGAGAAAATATTAGTTTTATTAAAATGGAAAATGGCGGATTGAATATGACAAAATCGAAGCATCCAGCCATTGAAGGCAAGATCAGAAGATAATGATTTAGCCAGTGAAGGCAAAATCTGAAGATGATGTTCCAGTCAGTGAAAGCAAGATGATATCATGATGACCTAATCAGTGAAGGCAAGATCTGAAGATGATGATCCAGCCAGTGAAGACAAGATAATATCATAATGATCCAACCATAATCTTTCATATTTCAGTCAAAACAAATCGTACAGCGGTAATCGAAAATGGATTTTAAAGCTAAAGACTAGAACTATACGATGCCGTTTTCCGAAATAAACAATAACAATTTGTTCCCCCACAATAACTGTTTGAAATTGACCAAAATGGCCATATTTGCATCATTTAATTTCAAATTATTCTAAAACCTGATGTGCTAGAGAATTTCTAAGCCCAGATTCATTTTCAGTGTCAAAAAAACAATAAGATCCATCTTCTCTCATATAATGATACTGACCCTTAGTATAGCACAGGAACTGTGCTATCGATTTTAACTTTTAACTACGGGTATGATCTCGGATGTGAACAAAGTAAAAAGCGGAACGCTTTGAGTGTATGAATGCCTCACAAGGATCCACGTTGTGCCAACAGGTTTCTAACGGCCCTAATATCTAATAACGGACCCAAATGATTTTGGGAAGTCCGTTATTCCTCTCATGACTATTGCCTGAATACTCGTCCGTTAGAAGCCTAGGTCAACCCGACAACCACATTGCATACTACTATTGTCTATACTCTTACATTGACACTGACTCACATTTAGCGGATTCCGATTTGCTCTTAAAGTGATAGATCAAATTTCCTGTCTTTCTTCATCTCATTTTCTTAGATTCACATAAAAAACACAACTGCGTATATTGTAGATCATTAAAAATCAAATTGAAATTAAACATTTCTTTGCCGAAATAGATAGAATTAGTCGTCAATTAAAATAAAAATAATTGTATAAAATATAACTTATTGTTAAAAAGACTTTCCTATGCGAGCGTATAAAAATACAAATTATATGTTATATCAGATATGTTATCTATCAAATTTCAATTTATTTGTCAGCATTAATGTTATAATTTTTAATTTTTTATTCAACACGCGATAATACAGATTAATCCATCAATTTTGACAGAAGGTGAATGACATCTCGATAAATTCTTGAAAAAAAAATCAATTTGTCAGAATTCTTATCGGTCATTCTTAAAAGTTCTTATCAATTAGCCAAATCAATCTTGATAATATTTATAAGTGATTATATTTATTGGCGCATTCTCTCTCAATCATGAGTCAAATATATTTTCAAGTATTCTGAAGCATGAGGAATACTCGAAAATACCGGTCTATTTATCGAACAAATTTTGCGAGGTTATCGCGCTTACCTCTTCGATCAGTATGCAGCAATTGCTTTCAATTGAAAACGCAATATACGATAATCCAATGACCGAGATCACTTTTCGGCGTACTTTCTATAAAGCAATAACGATTTATCTGCTGTTTAAAGATGTAAGGTTCGGTATAAATTGGACCATGTTACACAATATCCTCCTGAAGTTGACACTCACCGATAAAATAAAGATGACCTTTAAAGTTTAAAATTGTTAAAAATTTAAATGTGATTAAAGTATAGTATATAATATTATTTGTCAATTTATCATAAAATGTGTGTGTGTATGTGTACATATATATATATCAAAGATAATTTTTTAAAAATAATATCTACATTAAAATTTTCTGTACTTTAACATTGTTTAAATTTACGAATTAATCATATATTTGATATAAAAATTCATATATTTGATATAAAAAATTAAGAAAACAGCTGATATCTCAACGTCGTCTTTAGAGAAAAAAATAAATTCAAGATTTCTCTGTAAATTATAAACAATTTAACGCATTAAAAATGTTACATAACTGACTCAAGTAGGTATAAAGTCTCTAAATAAATTATATTTATTATATAGAACGTAAAATCGAAAATTCTCTCTTGTTATTAGGATGTCTAAATTATCATACATTACACTTCATCACAAAAATTGATGTTGCACTCTAATAATTGCCAAGTGATGATTACAATTGAATGCGAAGCTTAAGAGCAACACATGGCAAAAACAATATTCGATAAACGGAACAACAAGTATGCGAGTTGCGTCGTTAATAAACAGAATTGAAATAGATTCAATCAAAACAATACCGATGCGTCCAAAATTCGTTGCTGAAAGGTCATCGCGCTTTTGTAACAACCCGATAAACGCGACTGATTGTTACAATCGAGAGAAGTAAATTGCGTAGGATCGAAGTAGAATGCGTTTACAAACATTGCATGTTACGCATGTTACGGCGAATCAAAGTGCAAAGTGTGGATGCAAAGGGGCGTTAGTATCAGGCACGTCATTAAAATTTCGGTAGAGCAATCATCGTCGCGCCTGCGATTGACTCGGTGCAACGTTCTTCTTGACATCAAGAATGGGAATGATAACCCCACTAGCCTTCAAATTCTACTCGAGAGGCTTCGAGAATTCTACTCTAGATATTTCATCCTCCTCCTAAGATATCTTCGATTTTTAAGATTTCAGGAATTTTTCCCGATCAGTACATCAATACATCAGTCACGATTAAAAAACGTAAAATTCAATGAAAATCGAGGAGTATGTATGTTGATATTTGGCAAGATGTATCAATAACCAAATGAATTACTTAAATGTACAAACAAGTTATCTTAATTGTTACTTATTAATCTGTCAATTACGGGATAATTTATAATTACATACGAAGAGTAAGACATTAAAATATTGAATCTTACACGATTGGGATACTTATTATAATGATAGAAAATTATTAGTACTAATCGGAGATTTATCTTTAATTGATTGTTAATTTTAGAAATTGAACTAAAAAAACAATCGATAAAACAACCGATAAAAGCAACTTTGTACTTTCTATTAAAACATATGCAAAATAATAGACTTAGACGAACAGGTTGTAAAAACTTCAATCTCGACTCGTAGGAAAAAAATTCAAATAAATTAGCCGCACGCGCTGTTGTGATCAAGGCCATTGCGATCAATGATCCTCTAGCGAAGTGAATTAGCGAGTGTCTCGATCATCGACTTATCATCAATCACAATGTCTTATGTACGTGTTTTGATACACGTGTCGACTATTCGATACACGTTGACCTCACTGTTCTAGCAATGTCGTCTAGTTTAACGTCTGGCCGTCTGTTTAAACTTATTCCGAGATGAAATCTAAGAATAAAAAAAAAAAGAAGAAAACAGACTTAGGTCTAAAAGACCTAGACTTGAATTTGCTGTCATTGAATGCCGGGCTCCTTGTAATTGATTTCTATAAGACCGGCGATGGATGTACTTGTATTCACATTATAATTATAACGTTTTTCCTTTTCATTTTATGTAACAATCATTTAAAAAGCATAGGTTCCATAATAAACTCGATAGAAAGTAGATACAGAAAATAAAATTATTGGAAAATAACAATCGTGTGCGGAAAAACGTTTTTAGAGTTACATAAACTGAAGTTACACAAGTACATTTCTAAAATTCTTATCGCGAACTCTTTCAAAGGTCTTCATTACTTTGTGATTTCGCTCCGCTCCGAGCATCGCGAAATTACGAACGTCATCTGAAGAAGACTCCAAGACTTAAGAAGGAAAAATAAGAAAAAGAAAAAAGAATTGGACGCGCAACGGGCCGTGCGTCAAAACCCAAAGAAGAAAATGAAGGAAACCCCCGTTCGGCCGTGCGAATTGCGGTCGCGGAATTTCACTCGCATCCCGTAGCGAGTGCACGTACGGTGCATCACGCTCGTCCGTATCACGGCTTTCCTCCGTAAACGAGACATATTTTCCTGGTGACTCGCTCAGGCGAAGTTCACGAGGGAGACGATATATTGCGGGCACGTGTACTACGTGCGCGTACGTAACAGTCGAGATAATGGCGGGTGAAGGACCGAGCGATGCGTCGGACGGGTGGGCTGGTTGCTCGGTTACTCGCCCGTTACCATCACTGACCACTGCCAACGGGTCAGTAACCTGAGATCTTCGTAGCCGAAATTTTCGTCGTGCTGCGAACGCATCGGACGATCGTCGCTACTGGTGCGCGGCCGTATACGATCTCTTCCTCCACTTCTCTGCCCACATGTCTCTTTAAATCTCCTTCTTGACGATTTTGAATGATTCCTTCTTGATTCAAGGGTAAACAGACTGTGATGCAAGAGTGACTCAGAACTTTCGAAATCTAGGTAAACGGAGAGATTAAGTGATAGAGTGCATAGAAGTCATTACAACTTGATGTATAAGTCAAATCAAGATTTTTCTTCAATTTTCCTTATTAATTGTGAAAGCCGCAATTCAAAACTTGTGAAAAATAATATATCTTTCAATTTTTTGCGTGAAAAATGATATGTTTAATATTAACGGTATACAAATTACTAACATAAAACTTTGTATATTTTTTTTTTTGAGATTTTACAAGTGTATACAAATTACTAACATAAAACTTCGCAACGTAGTTATCAAATATCTTCCAATAATATACGAGTCTTTCTGATGTATTTTTACCACTTCCATTGCGGTGATGATATTATTTTTTTAAATAATAAAATTAAATAGTAAAATCTGATATTAACAATTATAATCTTTTCCCTCTTTCTGCTTATATCGCGATATTAATAGACATACATATGTCCCGCAGTCATAAGTTTAGTATACTTAAAAGTCGAGGTGTACAAAAGCTGTTTTTGCTTCAACCCAAATTGTTGAACAGCTGTTGCACTTATATGTCACTATATTTATACAAGAAAATATGCTTGCGTCGACGAACATTTCCTCGCACGTAGCGCATTACACCTGTCAATAATGGGTCAAATTATGTAAGACACGTGTTTCGATTCGCATTATCGATGGCTATTGCGAATTGTCAAACTTACTTACGATCGCTGACGTTGCGCATCAAAATCGCATCGACCAGCAATACCCAAGTCGCATTACCGGCATTTCTGCAATTCTCTCTCGACGAAACATAAAATTGTCGCAACGATCAAATTGTTGCAACAATCATGCAACAAAACATGGCGAAATTGTTGCAATGTTCATGATGCTTTGAAAATTTGTCAAAAAATTTCATAAATTTCAAAAATTTCGAAAAATTTTCACAAACTATTTAACAGAATTTTCATATTTTTACAATAGAATTTATATATTCTACATTTTCATTCACGATTAACAACAGTTAACTGTTCGGCCAGGATGGCCGACAATTATTTAAGTATCAAGTGATTCTTTATTTTCATTTAAAATCCTTACAACCATTGGAACTGAAATTCAATATCCGCACGAGCGATTGCATCATGTGACAACACTAGTTACTAATCGTGAAATGATTACATTTATTTACGTGCGACTTTGCGAAACAATCGAGAAATCGAGATATTCTCTGAACTAGATTGAAAACTTACTAGTTTGATACAAGCAACGCCAAAAATCGGCCATCATTAAACGTGATATTTAGGTAAAATAACGGCACGCGACGAACTGGCTCAAACGAACTTCTCAATGATATATTGTATATATCTTCTTTAACACCAGCTATTGTAATTCTCCTTTTGAAATTCGTCTTTTTCTTTCGATATTGTAAATTTTTAATCACGAGTGAGAAGATAATCGCCCAAAAATCGACGCACGAAAATGTTCGTTCCTATTGTTGATCAAATCATTGATTTTGTCTCTTTAAATATCCATATTGGACGCGTAACGATTTTAATTCGCTGTTCGTCAACGAGCGATACCCATATTTGAGTTCACTACGTAAACCATTTCAAATTGGGTGTCTTCCTCGCGCAGAGAGTATATCACTCTTTGAGAGCAAACAACTCCCGGATGTCTTCGTCAAATTTTGCCATTAATTTTGGGCGACGGGCATTTCAAAGGAGTTTGCGAAATGGCGATACATGGTGAACAACGTGCTTTAACATGCACGGCTGATTGCCGTGAGGTGAACGACCGGCAAAGTGGCGTAAATGCCGCACGCGGATCGGCTAGGAGTCATCGACGGGGCTTCGTCCTTCATTTATGAACGACAAGTCTCGTAGCCGACTGACCGAAAGCTCCGAATTCGACTGGCCGGCCGCGCCGACAGCGACGAGAGGATGCTTCGCGCACTTAATTCAGCGGGGTCGACGAACTCGCTTCTCTCGCAAAGGCCACCTTAGGGCGTCCGCTTCAGATCCGTCTCGAGGTGCATCGCACGACGTTTTTTTCGGTACACTTTGACGCCCCGGAGAAACATGCTCGGCTTCTCGCCGTATTACTCCCGATTCGAATCCCGCTACGAATTCGTTCGCCGGCCGACCGCCTCAATAACCGACAGCAGAGGAAATCGAATTTAAGAAATGTCAAAAAACGCGCAAGTCGCACGATGAAAAGTACGTACAATACCTGACATTATCGTTATTTCGCTGTCGCAATAATATTTCCGGCCTGTCATTAACGCGAGCACGTTTGACTGATCAGAAATTGATAAAGAACGAAGGAGAATTGAAGATTTATCTCGAAAGGGGGGATGCGTACAGAAGTAAGTCTGGTTTATCGATGTCTATGATCGATCAAATTTGTGACTCGGGTTCAAGAACCTCCCAGAAATCCGACATGCGGAATTTAGAGACTGTCATGACTAGTCGGCACATACACAAACATCTTATCGACATCTATCTTATAAATCGAATTTCGCGATAGGAACAATTTAGTTTTTATTCTCTAACACTACTTTTATCCTGTTCTCACGGCGGCAGGTTTACAGATGAGGTGAACGACCTGAATTGGGTGAAATGAATTAAAGAGAGAGAAAAAGAAAGGGAAGGGAGAGAGAGAGAAGGAAAAGAAAAGATCAAAGTGGGGATCACAGCTGCGAATCGATCAATATCGTGAATCGAGTTCAAAGACTTTAAGAAGCTCAAGAGAAATGATAATTGCCGGTTAAAATATTTAATGAATGGGATCAATGAGTGACGAGTTAATAAAGTCAAAAATCAATAATCGATGATTGATTGAATCAGCATGTTAAACTGCCTTCTTTTAAGAAGCGTTTCTGGATTTTCTTTTTTTTTACAATTTATCTGTCAAATCCATTAACGATTACAATTGCTCGATTTATTATTTCTTATTGTTCAGAACAAGTTATTCGCAATATAAAAGAATTAAGTTACATATGGCTCCTCAATATAAATATAAAAAAGAATAACATAAGCCTTTTAAGAGCCGGCAATAATGACAAACAAATTGATTGTAATAGTTTAAGTTGTATATTAAAAAATTGTACATTAAATATATAAATGTCATACGCGTTTCGAACTCACGGAGTCCTCTTCAGTGAACGCAACAAAAAAATTCATCTCACACAGAAATTCGAAGTGTAGCACGGCATCCTCTTTGCAGTGAGAATGCCATTGTCATGTTGTAAAATTCGGTAGTCATAGGGTGTCCTCCTAACTGGTAGGTTCGGTGGAGCGATAACTGTCCCAACATACTCTCTTTTTTTATTGTCTATAAAGCAGTCTTGAATTTTTGGATGGTAAAAGAGAGGAAGTAACACGTCTTACTTCTGTGACTGTTAAAACCAATTTTGGTTTTATAATATATTTATTTATATATTAAGTTATATATATATTTATTTTATATATTAAGTTATATATTATATATTTATTTTATATATTAAGTTATTCGCAATTATCTCAGAACACATAATTTTCACTTATACGTAATTGTGTCACCATTGGGCCAAAGTACGTTTTACCGTGATAAAAAGTTTCGTTATAGACATTATGTTTGACTTTTTGCCAAGTTGATTTAGTAGAAAGCTTTTCAAACAAACGCAAGAATGTAAATCATTTTTATGCGAATCACAAGGAAAATCCATTGATAAATCAGGGTGATATTTATCGATTTGACAGGATTTATATTTAATTATAATTAATTAATATATATGAGTAATGCTTTGTATTCTAGTGTATTCGCAGCATTTTCTATAATTTTTTGTCTTCTTTTTCAAGATTGGTTGAAAAATGGAACAAATAATGATTCTATGAATGACGAAGCATGGCAAGGAGGATTACACCACATAACAACATTGTTCTTGTCCATTTTTCACAAATCTCTCTTTCTAAAGTGGAGGTGTTTTATCTTGATATAACGTGCTATGCAGTTCATACTCATTTGAGGAAATCGGCGGCACTTAATCGAGTACGATGGAGCAATGTGTTTATGCGCTGCATTATGCAAAAAATCCGATATAATCTGATTTAACTATTAAATCTCTTTGAGAAAATGCACAGATAAATAAATATCGTATCAAAATGCAGGCAAAATACTTCGCACGATTCTTTCAATCAATAATTATATCAATAAGTATAATTTTAAAGACATTCTATTATAACATAGATATGTATACATATATCATTATCTTAATTGCGTTATGTATAATTTTTAGATAATATAATAATTATTACAATTTAATAGTTAGTTTATAATAATTACATGTAATCAATATATATAATAATTATCATATATATAATTATTACATGATAATAATTATAGGTCGTGTATAGCGACCAAGTCTTACATCAGTGGATATTGACTTACAGTCGCGAATATGTATCTTACAATTCATTCAATTTCAATTTTTTTCTGGTAACAATTACGCTTCTCATATATACTTATTTGACCTAATTGTTCCCTCTGTGTCTGAAACCGTATTTATATTTACAAGTATTTATATCGTTATCACGTCTCACGAAAATGCATTAAGTAAGAATTACAAGAGACGATTAACGATAATAATCATAATAGAATTCGTAATCTAGAGGCAGCAGGTTGAATACGGAAAAAAACGTGACAACGGGCCCGGAAACAGGGACTCAGTCCCCCCCGTTGGAGGGGCCCGACGCTCGGAGCACGCGTCCGTGTCACGTGCGTTCGCGAAAAACGCGCGAGCGGCTCGCAGGCACCTTAGGGGCGCGTACTCACGCGCGAAATGTCGTTCGTGAGCGTACGGCAGCAGCGAAAGGCTCGCACCGGGAAAGACTGGCGTCGATGTGGCTGAACTAGGCAGGGGGCAATGCACCTGCGACAATAACAACAACAACGTGGCGGGCGAGGGGGGTTGCGTGACAGATCGCTCATGCCATTCAGATCGCGATCGTCGATACTTACACGCTCTCTCTCTCTCTCTCTTCCCCCTTCCCTCTTTTCTCCTCCATATAAAATCTCCTGAGTATTTTAAATATTACGCAATGCGACCTTGTTTTATTGAGAGAAATTCCTCTCGTGGAACGTCATCAATTAGTTTACAATGAATAATTAATATTTACATTGTAGTTCTACAAAGAGATACGAAGTCTTGTTTTCTCTTCAGTATTCTTAGTTACGCCTTACGGCTCCCTTTTATTACAATATAACAAACTAGTTAATTACTAATTGTGATCTGGTCTCTTCGCGTCTTACTTAATTGTGATCTAGTCTCTTTGCGTCTCGATAATATAGAGTAGGTTAACGGGTGTAGATGACTGGTACAAGCATCGATTTATGCTTTATTAGCGAACGTTAAAGTTAGCACGCTCGTATTATTTCTTTCTATAGTCAGCGCGTACTCGTTACCACATGTAATGATCAAGAGTACCGTAATACACGTATCCGTTATACACGGCAATGCACCGACTCTTAACATTCCCCGTAATCGCCGGCCACAATTTGGGCTCAATCATAAGCGAAGAGCATTTGTAAACACGACCGTGCTGAACTCCAGTTTGAAATGTGGCATTCGTAGAGACTGAGAAACAAAATCAAAAGATCGAAAAAAGATATTTACGCAATAGATATTTTATTAATAAAAGCACTACAGTAAGACGCGCATTTATGTATATCTACCTGCAAAATTATTTATATACTTCAGATATTTAGATATGAATTTAATTTGTGTTATAAAATTAAAAAAAAAAAAACTAGAAAACTTTTGTAAATTTGTGCGATGATTAAAACTCTTAGATACAGATAGATAAAACATTATGACGAAAGCAATAAACGATAGAAAATATCAAATATTCTGCTTTATTACTGAACGAAATGCGCTCGTAAACTTCTTTTTTATATACGTACAACAAATGAGAAGAAAGGAAGGATCTCTTTGTACATTCCGCCGTAGTAAGGCAAGTTGAATTGGCGAGCGGTCAATGCTCGACTGACCCCAACAACAGTAAAAGTGACAAACGCCTGGGTCCGTTCGTCGAAGCCAGCCGAGAACTCGATTCCTCGATTCCATCCCCTCCGCTTATTCCCGACTATCCTGTCAAACGGCACTCGATGCATCATGCATCAGCACAGGTTTTCATTCATTTTATTTTTGCACACCGAATTATAATTAATAATTAGCAATACATATGATTGATAAAATTATTATGATTAATAACATTTATAATTTATATGATTTATATGATTAATCTTGACGTTTGGCAGAACAGAAGGGTAAAAAGACCAAAGACTAGTGTACATCGCGTTTCTATGAAAATTGATGTCATAAGCATCCTGATATGGCATTATTAAATTTTTTAAATTATATCAATCGTGCAAAATATATTAATAAAAATAATCGTGAAATACTCGTGATAAGTTTCTGAAGCTATACATTTCGTTCAAGCATACATCTGAAATATGCGAAGCTTAGAATATCGCTGTTCAAGCTTCTGTAATACGCTGTTCAACACACCGCCGCGTTGTTATTTCGCATTATCGCACAAGAACCGGAGCCTGGAAAATAATTGTGATTGTACCAACGAACGGTCTCCGAGAAAATAAATATTCAGTCATATTACGGCTGGTAGAAGAAACGCGCGTCGTGACGACGAGGCCGCGTTGCAAAACTGGAACAGGAAAACCCGATGTGGAAAATTGTCGTAAGAGCGACAGGACGATCGCGGTGCGGCACTATAAGGGGACAGCGAACTGAGAATTGCATGGGCGCGGGGTGATCGGCGCAACGAGATCGAAATGTCAACGACAGTCGAATAGGAACGAACAGGAAACCTCATACGTATCTCTCGAGGAAATGCTCGTGTCTCTTTCATCAGGGGCGCATCCACCCTCTTCTCGCGAGCTAACTAATTGCATTCGTTTTTGTACTCCGTGAAAATTACATTACAAGAGAGAAAACGTGGACAAGAACAATCCTACAAAAGAGAAGTCGGTCTCAAATGCTTTCAGAGAGAAGAATGTGTGTATATATACACATACATATATATACATTTTTCCTCATTTCATGCTCTGTGTATACAATACAATATTCTAATTCTAATTCTAATATATTTTACACGTTATTTATTAAGAGTTCTACGTAGATAAATTGATAACGATTGAGCGTAAAAAAAAAAAGAACCGATGATACGAGTACAATTATTTTTACATCGAAACTTAAAACCTCTCGTAAGTTGATGGCAGAAAAGCGGAATTTTTCTGGCCAAAAATTAGAGATCGATCGGCAGTCTTAGAGGATCGATCCGCTCCTGTGACCAGTTGTTACAACTAATCGATCGGTATGCGACGTACTGCGCACTGGCTCTTACGATCGTACGATCCGAACCTTCGAAAGGACATTGACCCGCAGGTGTCAATACCGTGTACCAAGTATTGTATGCACACGTATGCATCGTGAGGCGTGAGCCGCTGACGTAGAAGAGAGATAACTATCAAACTAATTAATAACATTGCAACGATCTCACCGATCGTCAACGTAGTATTTGATAATCTGACAGCAGAATCCCCGAAGAATCTTCTCTTTGCATTATTTGTTACACTGTTTCAATTATCTACTACAACTACAAATAGTAAATATGCATTTTTACTGACAAAGAGATTTTTTTTGAAAAATTCAAAGAGATCGATTTGAATCTGATATACATCTTCAACATGGTTCTATTTCGGTTTTTATATAATGATCTCATGATATGTTTATCGAAACATGCGTGTGCGTCGTTAATTCGTTTTCGGTGTAAACGGTGACTGACTCGAGAAATGCGATCGCGATTAGATGATATGCTAATAACGGGCAATGCTTAAAGAACATCGATGAGGTCTCCGACCTCGATCATTTTACGCAGTTGTCGCGTATTAGCGCAAAACACAGGTCAAAACTCCCTCGTCGGCTGACTTCATCGTCATCGTCTTCTGTCTGCTCGTTTGTATAATGAGCTCACACCACCTCGTTCATCGATTCCTCTGCTCACTTTTCGATCGCGCCGACGATCGTATGACAGCGCGCTAATACGCGAAAAGGATCGCCACCGCGGAAACATGAGACGAATAGGAAGCAAAGCAAACCGCGTTACACCTGGACAGTTGCGTTTCTACATGCGCTCAGCTTTAACACGAGCTTCGATTCGCACAGATTCGCTGAATTCGGGATCGGCAGCGACGTGCGTTTCCAT
>CABEGB010000849.1:0-190408 GCA_901521435.1 Crematogaster levior | reverse complement strand
TACTATTCAAAAATGCAATGGAAAAAGTGCGACATTTCAGCCCAAAAATCAGCCTTATTGACCCTCCTCCTTTGTATGTTCTTTATATTATTACTTTTATACTTTTAAAATAAAGTAATATAAAGTTTGTCCTAGAGTCCTAGTAAATAGTAATTGCTATTTTTTACATCCTTCCTTTGTTTACATTCTTTACGTATTGTAAATTGTAAAGTAAAAAATAAATGAGGTAAAAAAATTATTTTTTACGTGTAAAAATTTACGTAAAGAATTGACGTAAATTATACGGCACATCACTGTCCGTAGCCAATGAACTGATCTTAAATATAAGACCCGACTATGAATACCGGCCTTAAGTGCTAATGCGACTCTTGTAGTTGGTTTATATTTGTTATTTATGAATGTTAAAAAAAGATAGAATGATGCTTGTGTCGACTTATGTCGCTAGTTGGAAAGCACCGACAATATCTTAGGACTGTGTTAAGGCGGTAACAAGAACGGACTAGATTGAAAGAGAAGAAATACCAGCCTCAATATAGTTGCCTAAAAACAACAGAAATTCTGATCTTTAATTGATTGTATTATTTACGCATTACGCAAAATTATTTGTCGGATTTCACATGGGGCATATTTCGCATAATGCGTAAATAATACAACCAATTGGAGATCAGAATTTCTGTTGTAATATTAACTTTCTGTTCTACACTGATTTGCGATTGGTTCTCACAAATTACGCGTCTTGAAAAATATGCGCCATGTAACGGCACCCTAATGTGTATTGTCGACGCAAGCGCGGTTAGACAAAGACAAAAGACCTTTTATGCAGCGTTCTCTTTCTATTCCTCAGGTTTTCGGCTTACTCGCGTGGCCTATTCTTATATGTATGTCTATGTTGCGCGCGACACACGTGTGCGGCGAAAGCAGAGTCAACACTGACAGCTGACTCTGCGGAAAATAAGATACTTGCGCGTGTCTTTGTGTTAATGTGTCGCGCGTTTCGAGACGGCTTTCGGCTCGTCGGCGCTAAACGCGGCCTCCCAGTGGCTAAACCGACCTGCTCGTGACCCGAATGCATCTGACGCGTATGCTCCGACATGACCTCCGCTGGAAATCGCAAAGAGTACCGACACTCCCGTGTTTTGATGCCGGTACTCCTGAGTGCCTGTGCTATCCCGATCTCGATGCTCTTCTGGATAGTGAACGTGACTTATTCGATACTGTGGCCGGACACCGCTAACTTGATGGAAGGTATATATATACACATGACAAATTTCGAATACGACGTTCGCGAGTGATTCGCGTTTGGGAGGGTTAGAGGATTAGAGGGTTCGACAAACATCGAAGTAACTGTAACGTAACTATAATATCAACGTTATAGCTTCCCACTCGGCGATGTGACAAAACTGCGACAAAACGCGCGTGTATTCCATTTATACTGTTGAGTGGGAAATTGTAACATTGATGTCACGTTACTGTTTACCGGGAGGTATGCGTGCGTGCGTGCGTGTGTATGTGTGCGCGCGCGCGCGCGCGTGTGTGTCATATCAAAGTGCCTAACGCCGAAGCTTTCGTGTGCAGGTAGAACAGGTAAAATCAGGTAGAAAAATCCTTTACCACTTTGTTTTTTTCGCAATAATTAACGAGAAATAAATTTAAAAAGCTCGGCCAATCCGCGTGAGTAGAAGCATGCGACGATAAGGCCTGGTCTACAATCAAGTCGTAAGTCGTTGTCGTAAGAAATTAACCAATCACAGTTGAATTTAGAGAAGAATATTCAATTGTGATTGGTTAATTTCTTACGACAACAACTTACGACTTGATTGTAGACTAGGCCTAAGAGACCTTCCCATGATGATTGGAGCCGGCCGGTCGGCCGCGCGATGAAGCGACGGGAGGAGCACTCTACAAAGGACGAACGCGGATCCTCGCGTCAAATTTTATCCGGATCCGTCTTCGCTGCGACGATCGTCCTTTGCAGATCGCGCCTCCCATTGCTTCGCCGATTATTTATGATTTGAGCCGGCCGGCCGCGCGTGTATAGAAAATTGTGTATAAAGAAGACCTTCTCATCTTCTGAAAAGTGTTTTGATTCGTTTAAAAAGTCGGAAAAATTGTTTTAATAAGTAGTTTGAAAATTTATATAGAAATTCTGAAAGAGATTATGTGAAAGAACTTCTTTACAGTTATTTCAAATGTGAGACTTGTTAACGTCGAAAGTTAAATCGATTAATCGATTTGAAACATGTGGAGTTCACTTCTCAAGCAAAAGCGGCTGTGTTTAAGGCCAACAAGCCGACTCGACGTACAATCTATTAATTGAGAAAAATGTATATAACACAACATTTACATAATATTGTTGCGCCCGCGTCTGGTCACCCGGTACGCAGTGAAGAATGAATCTCATTCCCTGGCGACTCTTGTTTACGTGTTGCCGGGTTTGTTTACGGGTTGTCAAGCCGCTTTGACGCTTGTATTTATAATTCCGAAATAAATCGTTCTGTATTTCCTTATTCCCCGAGTTATTCCTTTCCGCGAGTCCGGAGTGCAAATGAGGTAGTGCCAGGGCGTGAGAGTGACGCGCGAGTACAACAATATTAATAAAGCTACACCAAGATCCTAGCTGGGATAAAAAACTGAATAAAGTGGATTATATTCTAGTTATGTAAATTCTAGTTATGTAAAAGATTCTAAAAAATTTTTTCATCAAAGATGTATCGATTGCAGCATATTCTTCTTTGTTTTCGATACGCACGATATGACGAATATCGTTTGACGTCATATTTGACTGAATCATGACCAAAAACGTGACATTTTTTTGTAATTTAGTCAATATGATGTCAAATTGACATTATTTTGACTTTCTTGTTCTCCTTAGACTGTTTGAATGCTCGCGCATCGTGATTGTTGGTTTTTCCGAGAAATATTATTATTAATCAAATCTGGATATTATTTATTTATTACTGTCAATTTATTTATTTATTATTTATTCATTGATACATCGAATGAATGTCCCTGTCGTCTGTTATTAATTTTCACAACTCATTGTCAGCTGAAATTAATTATGTTTACACTCCTCGATTTACATAATAATTACTGCCGTTAGATGTCGTATAAACACTTGTTTACGACGAAGTTACTACATCGATTAGTTATAACCTCGAGCCACGTAAACGCATAGTCATTGATTTTTATTATTGATCTTTATCATCTGTATCATTGATCTTTATCATTGATCTGTTTGACTGATTTTTATTTTCTTGCAGCTCAGATACTGCGTAAATTATAAAATGTCGTAACATTTCAAGATTTTGTTTAAAAATTAAAATTAAAATTTTCAATTTCTGTTAGTACATCTTGATTGGTAAAGAGATTGGTACATCTTGTAAAGAGAAGATTTTAAGAATCGTCTTTCACTTTTGCGTTATAGATAAGAGAAACGTGAGTAATAAATAAACGGAATATATGCACATAAAAAGAAAATTAATACAGTGGCATGCACTTTATCATGTAAATCAACATTGAATTCGTTCTTGAATAAATAATTATAAAATTATACATAGAACTATCGATGTTTTTATCTATAAGATTATTAAAATATGATCTTGCAATATGACGCGATACGAAAATTGCGAAATGAACGGCGCATGTAGAGATATAATAATAATCGGCGTCGTAAAAAATATATATTTAATGTCGAAATATCAGTTTAATCTTTTTAAAGCAGCGTTATGCATGTAGATATAATTTTTTTTAAATGGATTTTTGAATAAATTTTAAATAATACGTGCACGCAACTTATTAAAACTATTCGGTAACTTTTATTGCGCAATCAATTTTTGCTTTAGCTTATCGCGCAGATTATAAATTTGAACTTTTAATTTTCGCTCGTACGCTTGATTATTCTTATAAAGTTTTTGATCTTCTTTCATTGCAGAGACAAGAATTGCAACAACGAAAGAAAGTGAATAGAGTATGTTGTTACGTCATCAAATCAAGATCTTAACCGTGTATTTTTTAAAGAGTGATGGAGGAGAGAGTTTGTGAAAAAGTTATTGCATAATCGTTACTCAGTCTACACTCTGTGTCACAAAAGTCAATCTGCAGACTGAAAAGAATGATACTTGAAAATTTATTTATTTTTTTATTACCCCGAGGTTGATTTTGATAATTATTTCGTTCATGTAATTTCTTCAAACGATTGACGTTGAAAACCAGGAAGAAAAGATCTATTTGACGAAATTTTCTATAAAAATCTTCTATAAAAAATTTAAAAATCTTATTCTGTAAAGTTTTACAATTTCATCCAAATCACGTTACTTTCTCCGCGTAACTGCAATTGAGTACCTAAATATGACATTTCTCAATATTCAATCAATTTTATTTCAATTTTAGAGCACTCGGTGATCTCACCATGGAGATGGCTGGCCGCGGTCATAATTCCACTCATGTTTATGTTTTGGGGTTTACACAAGAAAAGTGTAGACATCAGCGGTGGAATCCTTGGTAGTGAAACATCCATAATATAATATATATTAATTTGTTGCGGTATAAGAAAATATAGAATATATTAAGACACTAAAGGATATAAAGAATAAAAATATTTATTTGTATATGTGTTCATGTGCTAAAGCAGAAAAAAAATTAAAGCCATACTCGCACATTCACATTAGTCTTGACAACTTATCAAAAATACCTCAACAAAAATATCTTTCTTCTCCTAAAAGTACATTTCATGAAATTGTAGATTTTCGATTATAAGATCTTATAATACCGCCGTATAATTTTTGTAGGCTTCTTTATGGGATTTATCCTGACACTCTCGAGTTTTGCTCATTTGATGACTCTCGTAGTGTTCTTCATTACTGGATCAGCGGTAACAAAATTGCGGTCTTCGCAAAAGAAGAAGTTCGAAGCCGATTTCAAGGAAGGCGGCCAACGGAATTGGATCCAAGTTTTGTGTAATGGTGGTATGGCTATGCAATTAGCTTTATTATACCTATTGGATGTCGGAAGCGGAGAACGGCCAATCGATTTCGATAAGGAATACCGTAGTTCGTGGTTATCTATCGGGATAATAGGTAACACTCAATATCTTAATATTTTTTTTTAGAAATTAAAATGCTGTTGCAAGTTGAATTTTTAACTTATAATTTTGCATTTTACAGGAGTATTTGCGTGTTGTAACGGTGACACGTGGGCTTCTGAAATTGGTACAGTGTTTGGCACAGGTGACCCTTTTCTTATCACGACGAGGAAAAAAGTGCCGAGAGGTAAGAATGATAAGATAACTTTATTTCCCTCTAAAAACAAGCCATATATATGGGGTGTTTCTTAAAAATTGCCTTAATTATATAGCGCTATTGCTCATCAAAAATGGAGTCAAAAATTTCCAAATCATTTTTTTTTTCATAATACTTAACAAAGTAGTAATTATTGAATAAAGTTAGTCCAATCAGTGTTGCCCGAATCAAACGTACTTCATACATTTTATTCCAAATATAATTACAGTTACTCACTAATGTACACTAAAAGGATTGCACTGATTGACTTTACTCAATAATTACTGCTTTATTAAGTATTATTATTAAGCATTATAAAAAAAAATGGTTCAGGGCTTTTCGACTCATTTTTCATAAGGAAAAACACTATGAAATTAATAGTGGGCGATTTTTAAGCACTGTATATATCACTGACTTACAAATTGTCAGAGAAATTGACTGTTTTCTCTTTCTTACACTTAGACGTTAATAAATGAAATGATTAACATATTTTGTACTTTGTTGTTCAAGGAACGAATGGTGGTGTATCGTGGATAGGTCTGGCATGTTCTATCTTTGGCGGTGTGATAGTTGGGATTTTTTATTATGTGGTGGTAATAAGTACCATTGATACTGCCGTACTGCAGTTAGCAGCACCACAATGGCCAATCATAGCCGTCGCGGCATTCGGAGGTTTTTTTGGCAGCATCTTAGATTCTGTTCTTGGCGCGACTTTACAGTATTCAGGTAATGTAAATGTACTTTCGTATGTTTATTATTTTAGATCTGGAAATCTAAATCGATGATTTTTTGGATTAAATTAAACAGATGAATTTTTTTATTACATATAATAATGCTTATTTTTAGGAGTAGACGAAAAGGGTATTATAGTGGAGCGGCCAGGAAAAGATGTAAGACACATTTGCGGGAAACAGATACTAGATAATCACAGTGTAAATCTCCTTTCTACCATCGGTATCGCACTTATTCTTCCAAGAATAGCCAATATTTTCTGGCCATAAAAGTCTCTCTCCCAAATCTATTTAAAAACAGGATATTCTAATATTGCATTCATTATTTTTATCTATATTCAAACAAATTGAATTGTATATCTTGTATATTTCTCTACACTACTGTTCTTAGGAATAAGAATATTACATTAAGAATCAAACAAAGGGTCTTGTTTAAAATTATTTTTATCATACCAATTTTTTAATATAATATCTTAAAATAGCAGTAATTTAAATATTGATAATTTTTAGTAATATACTTTCACAAATTATTTATTTTTAATTAAAAAAGAATCATTATTTGTTTAATCAATACTGATTACTAACATGTCTTTATGCTATTATACGCTATCATTTAATATAATTAAAATATGGATTGTATAAAAATATAAAAATCATCTTTTATAATTTACATGCAGTTTTTCACATTATTCGCTAAAGCTAAAAGCATTTCTTCTGCATTGAAAATATTGGAACGAAGATTTATGTTTCTTCCATTTAAAATACACGCATTTTATTTTAATGTTTTTTAAAATAAAGGTTCGAATAATTAGTATAATTTGCATTTTCAAATATAGAACACACATACATATACTTCAAGATACATTGCAAAATTATCGCACTTTCCTTTAATTAAAAACTTTGACAAAATTGCAAACAATTTTTATTGATTGCAATTAAGCTCTTCAATCTTTTAATTTTAAATTAAAACAATTTTAATTTTGAACTGAAAGAAGAAAGTTTATATTCAGAAAGATCATATAAAATATTTTTAACATTAATTAATTCTAATAAAATTTTTGTCTTTAAATAAAACGTGTTTAAAATTAATCATATAAAAGTCATATAAATTATAAATGATTTTTAAATAAATTAGAACTTAAATTAAACATATCTAATTTATTTATATTTTTGACTAAATAATTAAAATATTTTTATTGTTATTTAGTTGAAAGAAAATACGATATTTTGTAATATAATATGTTGTAATGTCTTTTATCCCTACATAATATTAAAGTAAATAAAATTAACGAGTTATATTATCAGAAAAAGGTAATATAATACATATCTATGTACATATACACTTGATATCTCTTCAATAATTAATTTTATTAAAAATAAAAAATTATTAAGAATCAAATTATTAAGTTTTCTCTCTCTCATTAATTGTTGTTTGATCTTACACTCCAATAAAATTTATCAATTTGATAACTTTTAAAAGCTGTAAATACTACTAGATATGTATTCCTATCACACATTTGCAATTAAATACGAGTTCCAGTTTTCATCTTTTATGTATTATTAAATATTTCGTGCGATGAGAATACAGATATTCATATTACAAAACACGATTGATTTTCGGAACACGATTGAATACATAAGTAAAATTGTAATATAGTTTATGTACATACTTTATAACAAAAATACAGAATATCTCACATATTAAGAATTAGATTAAATAATTTTTTTGCTTGAATATATTGAATAAAAAAATGTTATAACTTGCGAAAAAGATGACATTGCGCGCGCGTGTTAATATCACTATAGGAATCAATGTTGAAATATTTTGTATTTAACACAAAATGAAAACTTCAAGTATCAGAAAAGATCAAGATATCCTGTACATTTGTACTTCTATTAATTTATCATATATATATATATATATATATATATATATATATATATATGTATGTATATATAGAGCATCAATGAAATAAGAATTTTTTTATATTACAATTGTATGATTTAAGTAACAGTAGATTATTAATCAACCCCAACTGTTACTTATGCCTTTCCATAATGTAATATTTACAAGAAATATGCAATAAAGTGTACCTAGTGAAAATCGAAAAATCACAGCAATTTAAAACACATCATTGTATATCAAGTATCGATTTTTTTCGATTCGAAAGAAATCGATATTTGATTCATAATAATTGCTAAAGTAAATTTAAAAAAATCTAAAAGTTCATGATAGGGAGGATACAGACACTGTAAATTCTCTTGTAGTTCAAGAATCTAAAAATTCAAAATTCAAAAATAAACTTAAATTTGATCTAAAAATGGAAATGATCTAAAATTTTGTTTATTTAATTTACTTATAACTAGATTAAAGGATCTAGAATGTATTTTCCTTGAAAGGAAAAATGTATTGTCAGCTTCTATAGCTGAGTCATTGATATAATTGTTATATCATGGCTTATTTATATATATTTTATTACATTTAACTGTGGAATGAAACGATAACTTTTTCTGTCATATATCCGTATAATCATATGCAACTATTTTTACATGTAATTATTTGTGGATATAATAAAGCGGAATCGATTTCATGATCTATTGAATTGAAAAAAAAAATATATATATATAATCCATTATCATATATAACACGTTCCCTGCCGGTCCGATTTTCGATTTAATTTTTCATTTAAACCATGTAAACTTTCCATTTAAACCATATAAGTTGCCAATATACATTGAAATTAATAGTTTTTTTGCTTATAACATATTGTGTAACATTTATAAAGATTGTAAATTCATTTTAAAAAGTAATAATGCACAATGATAACTGCATTATACATGACAACTGCATTATACATACAAGCATTAATATGAAATATCTTATGTTACATGAAGTAACGAAAATATCAAATGCTCTAAATGAAAAGTTTAGCATAGATCGCGGCGAGAGAATGTGTTAAGATTGCAATGAAATAATTGAATAATTATTTCATTGATAGATAGTATAAGACATGATAAACGTATAATTTATTGGAATTGAATGATTAATAATTTGTAATATCGTGAAATTACTGCTACCACTACCGTTTGTAACGACCTTTTATTAACTGTAACGCCTTTGCCATAAGTGGTGCTTTTGTCTTCTTCATGCTACTTGATGCTAATAAGAACAATTGATTATTGATTAAAATAGATGTAACACAAATTTCCATAATAATTATAATCATATTAAATTTTTAAAATACATACTTGATGCTTTAAATCGAGACATTGGTGGCGGTGGTACAGCAATATTCGTCGCATTGTTAGTTCCACCACCGCCAGCTAACTTCTTTTTTACACTGGAGACGGTAGCAGGAGTAGCATTGGCTGTACCATACTTCGCCTGTTTTTTTAGTATATTACGCGGTGGTTTCACGACATTATCCACATAAGCAAGTTTAGTAGATCTCACTGGGACGGATTTGTCTATAGATTGTTTAATATTGGCGGTGAGTGTTTTCAGTTTCGCTTCTCTTTCATCCAAACAACGCTGTGACATAATGTTGATATGAATAAGATAAGTTATATGTCTATCATACATAAAACTTTAAATACATCTTTGCACATTAACTTTTAGTTTTATAATTGTTAATTTACTTACCATGTACATGTCTCGCCATGATTCCATTTCCTGTCTCTCCTTATTCCTAAATTCTCGATTACAATGGTATTGCCATAATATGTCTGTGTCTTCTACGAGGTATGGATTGTGATGCTCCAACATAAATAACTGATCAGACGTGGCACGTTCTAGGATCGGCTTCAATATGTCATATGGTACGCCACCAGTAAACTCGAGTGCTAGTAATAAAGACATTTATTGTTAGAACATTAATGCGTAATCTTACTGCAATAAAGAAAAATGCTCACCATCGATATTTTCTATCAACACTCTCATGCACATTTCATACAATGTCGGGACGCTTGTGTAACCAACCTTGTTACCAGAATACACTTTTGTCCTTTTTTTTAGAACAAGAATAAATAATAAGAGTAAACAGTACAGATATACTTAATACATAGACTAAACAGTACTACAGATACTTAAAAATATTATTTCACCGTTGCAAAAAATGCATAACTACCTTTGATTCTTGATGTAAATGATATCATCAACAGGTTTTACTTCTTCCTTGCGTTGCATAGGATTAATGTATGGCAGTGGTTTATAATTGGGACTAATGTCAGGTAACGTAGATGCCAAATCCACATTTAACGGTTCTAATTTTACGTTCGGTGATAAAAGGGATAGTGGCTGCAAATTAAGTTTTTAATCGTTAAGGTTGATTTTTTTCTGATATTAAACAAATATAAAATAATAGAATCTAAAAATTACATTTGGATTGTCATCACATTCTGGCTCAATTTTTACAGTTGATATCTTTCTATTATTAATAGGTGGCGACATCCGTTCTGTTTTAATTGATTTACTACAATGTGTGGACAAATTACTTTGACGTTTTTTTGATGGTTGAGGCATGGAACACATACCAAGTGCTTCTGCAAAGCTTGCCCCTAAAAGGAATAGAAACATAACACAGTTGTGCTTGACATTTATTTGGTTTGTGCTTGGACATTTATTTCAGAATTTTACAAAATAAATTTTTAAAATTCACGTTAACCGTTAGCAAAATTTCTTGACATAAAAGAACTGATAAATAAATAACATAATTATTCTTTCAACACACCAGAATTGCAATCTATTCCTTCATCACCACTTATTAACTTAATTTTTGTCTCTTTTTTCTTCTCATGTTTATTCTTGTCCTCCTTGTGTTCCTTTCTCTTATCCTTGTCTTTGCTCTTAATATAATCTTTACTACTAGAGGAACTGACTTTCGATTTGGAAGTCTCTTTACTAGAATGATGACTGGAATCTTTTTTCGTATTATGTTTTTTATGACTAATATGCTCTTCTTTTTTATGCTTTTGTTTTTCGCTGCTGTCCTTTGCTTTGTTACTTGATTCTTGAGACTTAAGCTTACTAGAACTGCTCATGGATTTTCCCTGCACATATTTCTCCTGTTTAACATCTTGTTTGTTATCAATTCCTAGAAACTGTTCATCTTCTACTTTAATTTTCACCTCTATCTGAATTCCAGAAGATTTTAAATGGGAACGATTATGTTCCGAAACAGATGTTAGTTGAGACTTTTCATCATCTTTTTTACTGTCTGTTTGCTTGCGTTTCTTACTTTCCTTCATTAGGGTGTTGGAGTCACTTGCTTTTCTCTTCCTATTATTGTCTTCATTAATATGGGTAGTTTTATCACTAGTTCTCTTCGAACTGTCACTCTTGCCATGGCCATGCTTTGTAGAGCTGTGAGCTTCTTTAGTCAGACTACTTTTACTCAGGCTTTTTGATTCTTTGGACTTTTTTTCACTATGCGAATGATATTTAGAAGAATGTCTACTTTTTTCATACATTTCTTGCTTTTCCTCTGACTTAGACTTGGACAAATGCACTGCACTATGTTTCGTAGACATTTTACTCTTGTTTTCCTCATATCTATGCATATATTTTGATTCTGACAATTGATTGGGCGAAGAATCACTTTCTTCTATGTCCTCCGGTTTTGGAGATTCATCATCAATATGATTTTCATGATCATCAACTACACAAGCTTCATCCTCATCTTCTCTATCACTGGAATCCCCTTTATCATCTGCCACCATAGTCTTCCATTTGCAAACCAGAGACTTAGCAGCATCACCCACAGTGCCATGATATTTTCTCAAGCCATTCACAGTCCTTCCTACGCCTGTCTGCTGAAGATGTTGCACCGTTACAGGTAATTTATATAGCTTTGAAATGTAATGTAATATCTGTGGGCACACATTATATCAAATTATAACACATTTATGTTCTATGGATCATAAACAGAGTATAGTAATATTTCAAAGCAAGCAATTTAATTTTTCTAAATCTTTAAGAAGTCACGACCAGTTTTAATAATAATCAATGAATAATAATCAATGAATAACATGTCATTTTCACCTGAATCTTTGTGATAACAATATTATTTATGTGATTATTTTTATGTACACTTAATTTTTCTTCAACAGATACTTAAGAGAACGTCTAATTATAGTAATATTATAAAAAAATATAAAGCAATTAAAAAATATCTTTTATATGTATACATATATACCTATACATCTAAACATATATATATATATATATATATATATATATATATATATAAAATGGTATTTTGAACAATCTGTTGAAAGTATTTCTAGTAATTGAGAGAAGTTTGTAACAATTATTTTTGCTATTATAATTATCTTTAATACCATACAAACGTGTGATAATCTATTTAAGAACATACATTATTGCACTACTTAATTCGTATCTTATTGTCACGTTGCCATTGGTGGCAATGATTAGAAAAATTATCGTAGGTTTATAAAAACGATATAACAACATATATAACGGAGAAGATGACTTTTGCATTATATATCGTGTAACATAACGTTCCATTTGGCACTCGAATATTCCGTCCTCTTTTGTTATCTACCGATCAACAAGGGTGACACAATTTCAATAGCAAGCGCTGAATAAATACTTATAGTTGCCTCATGAATAGAGTTGGTTAATATCTAAAGGGATTATTGAACTCGAATATCTCGTTAGCATTATTATACACGTGTACATACCCGATCCTCGTTATCACCGCAGTTTTCTAAGTTGCGCTGGTAGTAGGAAATTTTATCGACAATAGACATACTGCGACTACGACTACCAGCTGCTCACTGCTGATATTGCTCGAAAAAGAAGTTATCCGACAAGCAAATGTGACCGCGATCAAAGATAACTCTTCGAGGACGAAAGACACACTGAGAAGATGTGTGATTTGGTTACTGCCAGTGATATGCTCAGGCGCGACAATTGGCGCATGTGCAGTAAAGCATTCTCACTAACGTAACTACTTTCCTGAAATTTAAGGCATCATAAGAGCCCAGCATGAAAAGAAATGTGAAGTCGACGGCTGTTGATGATCCATTTTCTTCGCTGACACTGATTTATAAAAAACGTTATAAAATGCACTCACAATATAACACTTCTCACACTATTCTACTTCTTTACAGAAAAAGGTGGAAATGTACAAGATGGAGTCCTCTTATACATCTATATTGCACTCTAGATACATCTGTGGGCGCAGCTGATTTCGAGCTCTGACGTCACTTGCGCATGCGCATAGAGGTTTCGTGAGCGAGAAAGTCGCGTAGCGCATCACTGGTTACTGCACACCATACATAAAGACGAATTTGCATAATGCTATTCACAGAAAAATCGATCGATCATCTAACGCAAAGGACGCTATAGCATCGCAAACTATCCTACGCGTAATTGGCTCATTTCTCTATCAGTAAAAAAAGATATGCTATTGGATATGCATACATATCCTAAAATCTTGTCTGATATTATGGCTGATTTATGCTTCGGTCTTAATCTTAATCTTAAGAGTTGATAACGTAGAATACCATAAGGGCATTTATACTTCCCTAAAAACTTTTCCATAAACGCCCCTATGACATTCTACGTTATCAACTCTTAAGATTAAAAGACCTTCTACAATGAGTCGTTAGTCGCAAGTCGTAAGTGAATAAACCAATCATAGTTGAATTTAGAAAAGAATAATCGAATATGATTGGTCTATTCGCTTACGACTTGCGACTAACGACTCATTGTAGAAGGCCTCTAAGATTAAGACCGAAGCATAAACCAGCCATTAACGAATCCTGTACAAAATGCTTTTTGGACAAAGTTCCTCGAATGAAGAATCCTTAAGGCCCGTTCTACATTGAGTCGTAAGTAGTAAGTCTTAAGCTGTAAGAAACTGACCAATCACATTCAATTATTTCCTTCATATTCGACTGTGATTGGTCAATTTCTTACGTTAACGTTTTAAGACTACTACTTATTTAATGCTTATTTAATGCTCAATGTAGAACTGGCCTTAAGAATTCTCCATGGCTGCGTTTCAATCATGGATCTAAAGAAGATATGGATGGAGTCTAAAGTGTGTATACGGGCAAGGGGGCTGTGAAATTTGCGGCAAGGGGAATGCATAGTGCTGTCTCTTTCTGTAGGTAACCTTCGTATGTTTCCGTCGCATATCCGATGATTCCCGAAAGATTATATATCCCATACAAGACGCAATGCGCAGTTCGGATATCTTCGGTTACATTCGTTACAAAGCCGAAGGTTACCTACAGAAAGAGACAGCACTATGCATTCCCCTTACCGCAAATTTCACAGCCCCCTTGCTATAGACTCCATCCATATCTTTTTAGATCCATGGTTTCAATCATATATGTAATACTACTATATTGCCAACACTGCTGAAAAGCTGACGAAATCATCACGGGACAGACATATATCAACCTCTCACTCCCACAATTCGTGTACTTTGACGCAAATGCGCATGCTCGCGTTGAGCCAGCTTAATCCTAATAAAATCGTGTAATTCTTGATACTTCTGTCAAAGTATAGAATACTGTGATTTTATTACTTTTATTTGTTATAAAAAGTTATAAAAAGTGATAAAAAAATAATAATAATGGTGCGATCATGCTACAAGTGTAAAAGTAAAAGGCAAACAGGGCAAGCTAAAAATATTTCTTTGCACAAGTAAATTTAATGACAATAATGAGATTAAGTATACACGATCGTTCACACACAATAATTAAATTATTATTTTTAGATTTCCATTTCTCAAAGTATCTTACAAGACTTGATTCTCGATAACAAAATTAAGTAATTATAATTAAATTAAAAATATTGATATAATGGTTAGTTATGCGGCGTGCTCCTCGATAAAGTCGAAAAATTGTGAACTTACTTTTCATTCGTAAATAAAAGTAATAACACTAATGAATTCTGATAAATGATGAACTATATTCAGGAATTTGTTCTACTTGTTATTACATATTTTATTTGTAATATCTTTTAGTTTTCCAAAAAATGCAAGTAAATGTGAATTGTGGATCAATTTTGTTGGGAAAAATAACTGGAAACCACAAAGAAGTCATGTTTTATGTTCAAGACACTTTTCCGAAGATTGTTTTGATAGAACATCAATAAATATTACACGCCTTAAATCAGATGCAGTCCCAACAATCCACATTACACGGATAAGACATGTGAGTTACACAGTAAATCATACTTGGAAAAGTTGACAAGTATAAAAAGTTATTCTTCAATCTCAATTTCTCACGTAGACTGCATAACAATATCAGGGATTGTCTTTTCAAGTTCTATTAATCTTTTTATGTTATAATACTTATTCAAATATATATTACATATACACACAAATTTTACATTTTTATATAATTTGTACAAGAAAGAATAATACATTAAAATTTTTCTAATATCTTAAATAACATTAATTTCTTATATATATGCATAAATTTGAAACTTTTTCATAACTCCAAATATATTTTTTAATATTTATTTGTGATCCTCTAAAAGACAATTATTACAACACAATGATCAATTGAAATTTGATTTGAATTAACCTCCTTTAGTTCATTTCCGGTAGCAGCCATCTTGGACCGCCTATTAGGATTATACCCCTACCACCGTAATGCTCTCTCCAGTCCTCCATGCTTCCATCTCAAGTATTTAAGCGTGAATCTATGGCGTAAATAATTAACAACAAAGATAGAATGACATTTTCAGCGCTAATAACATCTTCCCGAATGCATGTAAATTTCCCTCAATATGTAAATTTCTTCGAGATACTTCTGCGTACGAGTATCACTAACATCCTCCAATGTGCGTTTTAAATCCGATTTCATTCGATAATTTGATTTTTTTGAAAATTAAAAAACGAGTAAAAAAACTTGGAGATCATATCAAGTAATAAAAATATATTTTTTTATCTTTTGATTATGTCACGATATGCGATATTTAAATAAGATATGCTTGATTGAGACATGAAACAAGTGAAATCTGGGAGATACATAATATCGAAAAAAAAAAAACCAGTTTGTTTCATAATTTAACAAGATTTGAGCGAGTGTTTATGTAATCATAATTTGGCTATTTACAAACATCTTTATTTCTGTTTTACAATACAAAACAATGGTTTTAAATCTTAGTGTAACTCTGCTGTTTTGCTGTAGTATGCTATTTTACAGAAGGCGTATAAAAGATGTAAGAGAACTTGCGTAAAAATTGATGCAAGTCTAATAACTCCAAGGATTAAACTGATACACAAAAAGCTACTAAATTTACTCAATTAACATAATGATTAATACAATGCTAAATGAAATGTGCAAAATTTGAATAGTCAAAGTTTGCGGTCAGCTGCATATATTTACAAAATGAATTACGAATGATTATTACGTAACGACGTTTGTTGCGCCATATTGTCGCTATATTTTCGCTTTGTTGAAGAATTATAATAAATTATAATAAATCGAGCACTCGAGAAAGCATGTACACTGTGAACGATTTAATGATTGTAATGTTACTCATGTATATATCTCTAGAAAAATATTCCTATCGTATGTTCAATCAACAATATATTAAATATTAACATTTCATAACTGCCAAACATTTTCAGTTGAGTGCAAACGTACGAGTTACAAATCATTTATAGACTTTTTTTCAGTTAGCTAACTAGTTTCTACTGTATTGAAATCTTGTATAGAAAAAAATAGTGTTAGCATATCGCACAAGAATCCTCAATATCTAAGTATAAATACAATCAAATGTACAGTATTACACGCGTACGTCTGGATTAATCCAAAAGCTTAGTCTCTTTGAAATGCCAAATCTCGTAATTATATTAAGAGAATAATTAGCAAGCATAAAATAAAAATAATTTTAAGGCATTATAGCAAAGTTAGAATAGTGCAGAATACAAGTTACTGAAAGTAACGTTTGGAAAGATAAATTTTTAAATAAATTAATTAATTTCAGAAGATAAACGCATTAAATGAAATGCGACACATTTTAATAATAACTTTTACGGTAACAAGTTTAATCTACGGTGATCTAAAATTAACGTGAAAAAAAGAAACTGAAATTATTTCAATGAATTTTCGAATCGTCCCCAATCAGAAATACATACGAGTCACGTAGAAACGAATTTCCTAATTCGTCTGAGTTAGAGTACAATGTTCTAATTTAGATATGATGCTACTTTGTAAAACATAAAGTTATTGTTTTCTCTATTCTATGACCAATATTATAGCAAATCTTAAATTTCTCTCTTTCTAAATATAAATATCCTACAATCGGCAAACTATTTTACAATATATACAGAAGTATAATAAAGGACAGTTAAGCACGGTTGCACATTTTCCTCACAGTCTCAAGACACTTAGATAATGAAAGTTTTCTGAATATTTATATGAAATTATCTTATTAATTATTAATAATTATCATATCTGAAAGACTTGTCTTGCAAATAACATTATCGGTAAGAATTCAGTTCCCCAGATAAAAGAGAAAATACCGATACAATTTCGGAAAATAGTATAAAAAAAGGTTCTTACGTTAAATGGACTAAATCTTTTGTACACGTCAGAACTCGTTTGAAACGAGTGCCTTACAGAAGTGCTTTTTTTCTGAGTAATGTTTAAGGGAATACTATAAATGTTACTTAAACGCGATCAAAATCTCTGTACAGCGAAATATAGTCTTATTGTTTGTCGTTAGAATGACACACACAAAACACACACATATATATATATATATGTAAATATAAATATATATATACTGTGTTTATATATATATATACTGTGTTTATGTAGATAATCAAGCATTAGGAAATATGTATGTCAGAATATTCACAGCGACTTTAATAAAGTATTACGAGGAAGTATATATTACGAAGTCAAAAAACGAAATAATTTTGACGCAATTAAAGGGGATCATCAATGACGATTGTAATAAATTCTAGTCCATACTGACTAAGAAAGCTGCATATTATGCATGAATGATTCAGTAGAAAATCTGAACATTGTAGAGTTTTTTACAACTCTTATGTACAGATGGATTCAAGTGTTTCTGGCTTTATATGTTCCCATGCTACTTGTTCGGCGTGTCCGTTCATTATTAGTTCTTCAGTAAGGGAAATTAGCTGTAAAAAAATTCAATAAATTTCAATTAATTTGTGCATATACAAAAAAGATTCTCGGAGGTCGAATAACAACTACTTACCCCGTAATTTTGTATAACAAAATAAATTTTTGCATAAGTATTAGTTTGTATGCGACCTTCAATTTGTGCTTGAGCAACTCCCTTTGAGGAACAACTTTGTACCACATTGTAAGCCTCTGACGACCATTTACCTACGAGAGAGTAATAACAAAATATAATTATATATCCAACAATAAATAATTTTGAATAAGTAAAGATGTATAATCTGAAAAAAAGAGACACATAATTACCGTTCTTTGGTTGAATATTTGCTAAAAAGATTTCGATCGCTTGGAAGGGCAGGCTCAAATAATTATAAAGCAATGGCTTAAAGTGCGAATTGCTAAGTTGCCAGTAACCACCGTAATCGAGTAATCGCACTACGTTTCTCTCTCCCGATGAATCTGGACGTTCAATGCATCCTCTAACCCATTTGTCGCTCCAATATACAGCCACGTAATCGCCCTCTACAAAGCAATGTATTTTATAGTTCGAATATCCTGACTTTGTTTTTTTATCAACGCATTAAGATTATATGACTTACTGTTCAACACGTCTGGAACTGGCAGCGTTTCGTTGTTATACCAATACATCATGCTGTCTTCTAAATTTTGCAAAAAGGGAAATGACGGATGAGTCGGAAGCTGAACGAATAGCCAGTTTGGCTTGACAATGTGAGAGATATTGATATCATTGTTAACACCATCAATTAGAGACAGGGGCCGTTGTATAAGGACATTGTACGCAACTTGTTCATTCACTCCAGATACTGTCGAGATCTCCGCTAATGTCACTTGCGGGAACCTCCTCTCCGGAAACTTCTGTCTTACCATTTTAAGCGCGATATTAATTCCCTCAACACTGCCTTGTATCGAGCAAATCTTATGATCGCCATCGCAAGGATGATCATTAACGTATATGCCAACATTTGCCTTTGTTCGGATATTGTGTAAAAAGCTACCGTGGCGGCCAATCAATCTACCCACAAGATGTTGCGGAACAGCAAAGTCATACGTAGTTGGTGCTGTGTTGTCTTTTCTGCACCCGTTAATACTTCCACCTGTATGAGGAAATAAAAATTTAGAGAGTTCGTCACCCTCTAAATCTCGCGAAATAATAGTTCATTAACTATTCTATTAGAATCAATAATCTACGATTCTACTAATAAATAGATAGATAAAATATTTCATCGGAACTATTATCGATATTCACCTTTTCCGCTATCTGTATTACTTCCTTCGCTCTCGGCTTCGTCTGTGACACTGCCGTCCAGAACTACGGAAACTGGGCTATGATTGGCCGAGTCCCTTTCGGTCTCTTGCCCCAAATGAGTAGTGCTAATGGTGTATCCATCGGATTGCTGCTCATCCTCCCTATAATTATATTCGTCCGTGGTATAATTTTGCTCCGTCTCGCAATGTAGAGTCTGCTCTTTCTCGCTAGTAACGTTTTGAAATATTTTCGGTACGTTATCAACGCTCTTGTTGAACTTGGAGGATGCATTCGTAACGATCATTTCGAAATAGCTCGTATTTGGATTGCTACTCAACTGTATGTTTGTACTACATATTGTCTCAACGTCCGGGTGTCTAATCTGGCTGCTACTACAGATGGTGGATTGCGACGTTGAATTTTTTAAGGGAATATCCATGCTCTCGCTGACCTTCCTTGGGACGCGAGTCGGCTCTTCTTGTCGCGTGTAACAGTCGCTAATTGAAGATTCCTGGTTGATCTTCTGGACGTCGGAATCATAGAGGCTAGTGTCAACCTCCTTCAAATCATTTGAAATCGTCTTTTCTGTACGATTTGATTTCGCAGTCCCCCCTGAGTCATTCCACTGTTCATCTCTGTCTATCCGACGGCGTTTGTACCAAAAGAGTGCGACGACAAGAGCTACTGCTGGAACTGTCCACTTCACTAGCTGTACATGAATCGGAGAATTCATAGTGCGAGTCCACGGTAGTTGCTGTTACTGGAATTTCGCTGATACTGAAATCATAAACACCAACAGCTTTTTATATCCTTATTATTTCAAATATTTAAATATTATTTCATGCAATTAATTATTTATACTTATATATGTATATGATATTTTAAACCTCTTATTTTATATACAGGGTGTCCCATTATAAAACATCCAGTCGAATATTTCGAAAACCAAGCCCGGGAGAGAAAAATTTTTCAGACAAAAGTTATTTGGTTTCGAGGGGCCCATAAGATGATACCATTGGTTTGACCTTGAAGAATTATTTGAAAGTTACATGAAAGTCACCTCAATTTTTTTAAATGGCATCCCCTATTTTTTATTACATATTCTTGTAGCTGACTTCAAGAGCTTTCCAAAACACTATAATAAAGTATTTTTTTATTAAGTATTTTCCGAGTTATAAAGCTTGAAATAATTTCATAATTTTACATAAACTGTAAAATATCTCGTAAAATATTTACTTTTCGATGACCTTACCTCAATACTTTTATGCACAGAATAATGAGAGGAACCAATTGGTGTCAAGAAAACACATAGTTGTTTTTAAGAAAAAATATGCAATTTGTAACTAACAATTACATATTTTTTCTTAAAAACAACTATGTGTTTTCTTTACACCAATTGATTCCTCTCATTATTCTGTGCATAAAAGTATTGAGATAAGGTCATCGAAAAGTAAATATTTTACGAGATATTTTACAGTTTATGTAAAATTAAGAAATTATTTCAAGCTTTATAACTCGGAAAATACTTCATGAAAAAATACTTTATTATAGTGTTTTGGAAAGCTCTCGAGGTCAGCTACAAGAATATGTAATAAAAAATAGGGGATGCCATTTAAAAAAATTGAGGTGACTTTCATGTAACTTTCAAATAATTCTTCAAGGTCAAACCAATGGTATCATCTTATGGGCCCCTCGAAACCAAATAACTTTTGTCTGAAAAATTTTTCTCTCCCGGGCTTGGTTTTTGAAATATTCGACTGGATGTTTTATAATGGGACACCCTGTATATATATATATATATATATATATAATATATATATATATATATATTCTATACATATATGTATATAATATTTAAAATCTTCTATGTAAAAACTAATAATTTTAAATTTAATTATCCTGTTATAAACGATGAAAGAATTAAAATTTCTATTTTGTTAAGTGAACACCTGCTGATCAGCGATTAACACGCGGAAACAGCTTGTGTAAAACGAGACGGCATGCCAATGTGGAATTCCATGAACTTTCTTTCATGCACGGTAATTAATTTCTCTATTCACACATCACAATAAAAAAATTTTAATTCTAATCGAAATATAAATCTTATTTTAATGAAATAATTCTATTATAATATTCTAATTGTAATGGTATATAAATCTTCCAAATCATATTAAAATAAAATTTATATAGGTCGTATAAATTTTATACAATTTTCTGGTATTTCATTTCTCTGTTAAACTCTACGAGAATGTCTGTTAAACTCTAAACCGATATATATGATTAGTTCTTAAACACTCACAAAAACGATAAGCTTAGAGACCTTCAGGAAATATGATATACACATATACACAATAAGTGCTAATCGTTAAGAAAATATTATCTGAAGTATTTAAATATCTACGAGTTAAATATTCTTGGGTTATCACACAGTTGATGATAAAAAACAGTGTAAAACAACAAATATTTCGTAATGTCAAATGTTCAATAGCAAAGCAATCGCAAAGCCTCGGATTATATCATCAAAGCAATGAAGCAAACCATTCTTATGTCATCGTTAGGATATGATCTCACAAAATGTATACAAAAATATATAAGGTATGTAAGATAATATATAAAGGTGTAAGAATTTAGAAAAGTCTGATATCGAAGCATGCTGTGTTTATTTTACATTAACTTACATCAATATACGATCGTCTCACGATCAAATCTTCAGTCGCGATAATAACAGAGTTGCTTCTTGCATATTCCAGATATTTCGTCATAATCGTCAAGAGATATTTAGACGGTAAAACTATGCAACATTTCAACGAAACGCGCCGAAATTAAACGGAAGATTGATTACGTGAACACGCTATCGCCAGCGCGGTTGGACTTGTTCTGCAACTCAGATTTTCAACATGTGGTGGACGCTGAGGACCAGTTGGACTGGAACCGTTCTCCGATTACGCAGGCATGATATCGTATAAGACGGCATTTACACCGTGATCAAGATCTTCGAATAATATACAGGACTACGCAAAAGTAATGCGAGAGAGTAAAACTTTTGAGAAATATTCTAAAATTTCCTTCATTTTTCGGTCAAGATGGAATCGACTTCTATAAAGTCTTTATATATATTAGATCCAATTTGCATTTTCATTAATAATTTTATCTCAAACCGATAACATAGCGATAAGTTAATCGATATGATTTCTAGGTCAACAAAAATCATACAATCAAATAAAAACAAAAAAATTAATGAGTCACGCGTTCAAACCGGCGTGACATATTCAACACAATGTGTACGAGCGCAAAAGTACACGAGATTAACAAAGTAACCGGTGCGAGTAGTTTAATAAAAGTATCAAGAAAGAAAAACGGAAATCATGGTAACTTGATAAGCAACTCTCGGAATCCTCAGCTTGTAACCTTCTAAATTCATCAAAAAAAGTTCATCTAAAAAGTTATTAATTAAAGTTAATTAAAATTCTCGATGTCTTGATGACCACAATCATATCATATTATCAAAACTAAAAAATCACTGAATCATGCATTTTTGCAGTTCGAAATAAATAGTTCTGTAAATTTAAATAAACATTAGCAAAACAGATAGTTACGAAGAATTATCTCGAGAATCAATCTTCTCTTATTTTTTAAATAAGGATATAATTAGCTATTGCATTTTCTACCTCGATTATACAGTCAGTAAATATTCTTTAAGTCAGTAGTGGAGTACAATGTACTGACCAAAGTTTTTATTTGTATAAATCTAAGATATCGAACTTATTTACATCATGTCGCGCAATTTGCGCACATAAAACGCACAATACAATCTACGCCAGAAACTTTTTTCTCTGACAAAATCAAGTTTACATGACAGCGACTTAAAGCCAAATCACGAATAAGTTATGCGTGGATTAAGGATGGTGCGTGCTGGTACATACATGTAATTTTTAATTCTCTAGGTCAATAAATTCAAAATAAAAAAGGATAACAGTTTTATGCACAAATGTTAAAGATAAATTGAGCAAATTCATGATCAAGTATGAACTAAATTTATTAGATCTCAACACATAGCTTGAATGAAAAAATACGATGTAAACAAACACGGATTAGACCAAAGTACTTCATATTAGTTTTGTATTGATGAGAGAGAGAGAGAGAGAGAGAGAGACGACAAATAAAGTTCGAAGTAATCTTGATAAATGAATATCAATTTTAATCCACGAGTTATGAAAAAAAAGATAATCATTTTTAAAAATTACAAAATAAATTTTATTCGACAGTGTAATATACAGTGGTGAAAAAAATTCAGTAACACAAATTGAAAATTTCAAACACATAAGTCATTCACAATAATTAAATTTGCATTATATGTGCATATTTTATTTAAAAATATATGCTTTGAAACTTGCACATTTAATTGAGAAAAATTAATTATAACATTAAAATTCGAAACAACTCGTACTGTTGAAAAAATACAATGACCATGTAAAAAAATTTAAAAAAAAATTATTATTAATCAAACAAAAATAAAATTAATATAGATTTTGAAGAGAAAAACTTTGAAGTTTATTCAATCTTATTCAATAACAAATTTCAGATTCAACAGAGCTAATTGCTACGTAAAAGACAATTTAAATGTACAAAACTTCTCAAATGTAAAAAACATTCCCAATAATTTGTATTTATTTTTTACATATTTTTAATCAATTTGTTTAATTGTTAAATGCTTTGCAGCTCAGGAAACAATAATAAGACAATAATAATAACTAACAATAATAAACCAAAATCGTTTAAAATCAGAATTTAATCAACAGAAAGTTTATTTATTTATTAAAAATTAAAATACATTTTTTTTAAGTATTAAAAATGTTAGTGTAGACTATATAAAGGTTTTTTCACCAACACATGCAAGGCTATATTAATCTAAACATAGAAAGAATATCTAAATTGTCACATATTGGATGCTGTCTAAATTAATACTTTCCAATTACATATAAATGATCATATTAGATAACCTATAGGTGTTTTATTAGTTATTCTATTCATAAAATGAGAATATGGATTTTTTTCATAGTCTAAGAATTGGTTTCGAGACAAAATGGGACATAGAATAAATATAATAAAAATAATAGATAATAACATGTAATAACATGTAAAACTATTCATATACAGCAATCTGTAAGAATACACAACCAGGAAATGGTAATTGAAGAATAGATACATGAATAGCTTCGTGTTGTATATATTGGTAGATAGAGAGGAGAAAGAATCCGCTATTATGTATAATTGGTTAGAAGTTGAAACATACGGGTATCTGTTTTCAGTATTCATGCCGCTCATCGATCCCTACTCGTCGCCGGCCGTACAGCTATGTCTGCCTCCGTTGCTTGTATCTTATTTCTGGGTGTTTCTGGGCTTCTCGGCCCATATAAGCAGCCGGAAGGAAGATAAAAGACGGTAGCCGCATAAAGGCGAGCCAAAGGGGGAGCACGCACGAGGTCCGCCGGGATTACTTACTTACCAATGTTATTAACGTTTCACGCGGCTGCGACGGATTTGCGATCGATCATGCACCTCGTTCGAAGGCTCCTGAAAAGACTTTCGGCACGCCGTACGACCAACTTGCGGCGAATTTTCTGCGAGCGCACGCCACGTGCTAGCAGTATTTCTCTGAATAACGGAATACGGATATGGCGACAACTCCGCTAACCTCGGTGCCCGCTGGTGATTTTCCATGTCATCGCGCGCACCCTACCGGCTATTGCCGCGACGAAAACTGATTGGTGGAATGCGCGTTATTTTCTCAGCGTGCTACAAAAAAAATCGGAAACAAATAAATCTAAATGGGAAACCTCGATTATGAATCTTTTCATCTAGAGTAAACTCTTGAAAAGTGAAAAGTCTCGATTGACGATTCAATACTCGTGAATGAAACTTTTCAGCTTACTAGAGGAAAATATTCATGATCGATTGCCGAGTAAACTAGTGATTCGAAAGTAACTATGCACTGGTCCAACCAATCACCAACCAATGTTTACGTGAGTATGAAATGTGTATTAAAGGTAAACACACACATATGAATTTAAAAAATAAGTAACAAGTGTACACGACAATATAAATAAAGAGATAAGATAATATAAATAAGTGATAAAGTGATAAGAAATTATTTTAGGATCTTTAATCAAGTCATAAAATACGAATATTACATTTCATATTCGCATGGATGAGATATTATTAAAGACTGTCAATTGTAGACACTTTTTCGTTTTTGATTATTAATAGGTTTCCACACTTATTGACATAACAATAGGCAATACACTGCCATCAACTGCCATTAACTGCCATCACTTTATATCAGAAATTGAATATGGAACATTTTCCTCTAAAATTAATGATAATGATTTTTAATCATAAATTTGCCAATTTAGACTTTGCATTGTAACATCACTATTCATATAACGCGTAGAGGAAAGTAAAGACACTTAATTTGTATACAATTAAAATTTAAGCTATCAACAGAAGTTCGAGAATGAATATCCACACTTTAAATAGACTTTCCCGTTCACTACTACTGTATTGCCCTCTATATGCTGGCGTCTCTATGCGCACAAAATGCGAAGTACATAGTCACGTTCACGAATACTTCCAATGGGTAACACGTGATATCCACAGTCTTCGGTTAAATATATCAACATACAGTGAAAGGAAGAGCTGAACGTAGAATAAGAGGCAGATAATATAAGGTCACTTGAGTTATTATCCAGAGAATATTAAGGTGTTTAAGAATTTTTCAGATTTTATAAAATTGTCAGAAAGATACCTTTTTAAATATAACCGCCAACATTTACTTTAATCGATTCTCTACTTTTTCTATATTATTATATTTAAGAAAATCGATTAACCTCCAGTTAGTAATTAACCGACGTTTGTGAAACTGGCTGTTAGACATTATATTGTGAAATAGAAGAGTTGGCATTGCTTGATAGTTTCTGTATCTGACGCAAGATGGTGCGCTAAGAATCTTATTTAAATTTCATACACGCCTCATACACGCGTGTGACGTTCGTCGATTTGTTCCCGCTCGTACGTATAGTATTTTAGGGTTATCAATTTTTTCGTGCCTAAATGGAGGATAGAAATTAGAACAAAGAAAGAAATATACAATAATGGTACAACTCTAAAAACAACAATTATTATATTGGTATTTAAACTTGAAACTTGTACCTTAAGAATTTCATGTAATACAATATGTTTATATTAGCTTCTCTCTCTCCCTCCAACAAATTGTTTTTTGTTAAAAAAAAAATAACTCAGTTATAACTTATCACATAAATAATCTGATAAATTTGATAAAAATAGAAATGGTTTATCTTCTATAAGTATATAGAATATAACAAAAAGACCATTACATTTACGATTATTATAACAATTACAAATAATGTATAAAAGGAACATTTTGTGCGTCCATTTATGAAAAGAGAAGAGCTTAGCTTAGATTTTAGACGGGCGTGATATTAGACGCGGAATGCACGGAAATATCTATTGGTCTAGGACTCGAAGACCTTCGAGTGGTGCATGCGGGGTCGTTTGATCTGGATGCGGGGCGTCGGGACGCAAGGTTACAGCGGTCGTCGGGTCAGCAACACCACGGCCGTCCCTCCCGCTTTTCCCTTTCCACCCTGACCGCCATCCCTCGTCCTCCCACCGCCGTCGCCACGCTCGATGTACGTCTGCCCTTCCTTTCTAACCCTCCTCCTCACCGAGAATGAAAGAGAGAAAGAGAAAGAGAAAGAGAGCTGCCGCCCTTCCATCCGTCTTCCTCCCTCGTTGTCCTCTATTTGTCCTCACTCACTAGTACCAGGGCGTGCCATCTTTGCGAATCTACTGAGATTCTTATTAATAGTTATTGCGACAAGAGATCGTTCTTGTTTCCACATACTTCTTCCCGAGATTTATTTTTTCTCGAGAAAAAAAGTGTTACCACAGACGACTTACGGACACAAGCATTTGCAGTTTGATAAATAAACGTATTCAAGTATTACACAATAAACGATCTTCGTCTCTAGTCTATATCTTTTTTCAAAGCTGTCCTCTCGCTGTCAAAAGAATTATCCCTGCAAAAAAATACCAATAAATCCACTGGATCCAATGGATTTAAAATTAACGATTAGTAATAAAAGATTTTTATTGTATTTTCTTTTATTTCTTTCTTCAAAATTAATTGTACTTGTAAAAGAGAAAGAGAGAGAGAGAGAGAGAGAGAAACGAAGGAGGAAGAAGAGAGAGATTCTTAATTGAGAAATTATAATAGCTAATCGTAGAAATTATAAAATGATTGTTGCTATCGACGTCATGATAAAACGCAACAGTCAGTGTCACCCCTTCGATGTCGTCGTATTATTTTTTTATAACGCTGCCCTTCCATCACGATATTTTACCACCGCTTGCACAGACCAATGCGGTAGTCGAGTCGCTTGCAAACAGCCTGGTAGAGGGGGTGTCTGGGTCACCCCCTTTCATGTTAGTCTGTCTGTCTGGCTGGCTACTTTCCTGGGGTTCGCAACCCCTGCTTGCCAAACGTTATACGAACCATGACACTGAAATGCACCGATTGTTTATGCGCACAAAGTCTCATCCATAACAAATGTTTCGCATTCCTCGTTAAATAATTCGCTTTTGCAAACCAATTAAATTCTCCGACGTCTCTCTTAATTGAAAAAAAAAAAGATTTATTTAGCATCTCGATCCGCCACGATCATTATTAAACATCAAATGTTTTTTTTCTAGCAATTTTCAAGTTGATGATCCTTTTATGTATTATCATAATAAATATATCTCTTTGTTAACAATTTCATTAATTTCAATGAGAACGAAAGGGAAATCCGATGCAGAACTGATCGCTTTCATGCAATGCGGGCGATCACCTTGCGCTCTCTCTAACAACGTCTAATAATTCTAATTAATGGAGAAAGTGTAAAGAGTAATTTTAAAATGTTATGCTGCAGATTATCGCGATGACTTTGTATTCTGATTACTTTTAATATTTCGCGTAACATTATGTATCGATATCATTATCACATATCAATATCAACATGTAAATATTGATATAATGCTGATAATTGTTTATTGGATCACTGAAAAAGTAATATCAGTGAAGTAAACAATATAAAAAAACAACATAATAAAAATTTTAGGAAATAGATTTTATTAAATAGATTAATTTTTTTGCAGAACGTTTTTAATAATCCCTAACGATTTTTGAACTCCCGATGGCAATCATCTATAACTGTGTCCACCGAAATATCGGGTGTATCTTAACGGATCTTAACGTAAGTCACTACTTCATTTTTTTAAATATTATTGTATTCGCGTGCAATCAGCTGTGTGCAGTCAAATCAACTGATTTGAAAAATCAATACTAGGATTAAAGATCGATTTCCGTGACGACGAGCTGTTAAGTTTAAAAAATTCTTGATCAAACTCGACGATATATCGTGATGATATATGGTGTGTCTTGATAGATATTCTTCAAGAATTTTTGCGATTATGTTTGGTGTTTTAACATTGAAGTTTTGTTTCTTCTTTTTGCAATCAATTTCAGTTACATGTGTCGTGGGCAAATGATTCTCAGACGTAACAATATTTGTAATTGTAATAAAATGTATATTTACCAGTTTAATTTAGATAAAAATAAAGAAATAAATTTGACGGTAGTAAAGTTTTTAAGTTATTGATATAACCGATATTTAAATTAAAGTGTAGAAATAAAAATTTGTTAATCGGAATAGCTGGAATACCTGAAATAAATAATTGTATATTAACTTTAAAATAGAAAAAAATCTAAAGATTACAGTCCCAATAAAGAATCAAATTTTTAATTTCGCTATTTAATTGCGAAATTGTGAAATATGAAAATAAATGAGACTTTTTACGGGGCAATATGTAAATGTACAGTAAAATTTTTTTACGAATGGGTAAACGATATCGCGTTTATCGTGCTTGGGCGGTGCAACGGTTTATCAAGCAGACGGGGTTTTGCACCCTCGTCCCATCGACTATAGTATAGGGTTCTAGAAGCAGCTACAGCTACCCGGTGGAGGGAGAATCGTCTACTGGAGGGGGTGTCTGGGTCAATCCCCTCCAGCCTGGAGGTTCGCAAAACCAAACGCATTTCCCGGGGTTCGCAAATCCGTGTGCGCGCGGCATTACGAATAGAAGTCCCATGACACATTTTCGATCGTCGGCAATGTTCCATCGAAAATGTGACTTAATGCCAGTAAAAGATACTTTTAGATTAAATTATGTATTATTGTATCTCTGTAATGCAATTGCTTACAGAACTGACAGGTTCTTTTGATGAAAACATTTTTTCCATCAAAATACGATTAGACAATGTTCTTAGATAACGTATATCTGATCTGAACAGAATCAAGAGATTGATGAGTATAGATAAGATAGAAAAATTATAAGAGGATTATGTGAGAAAGAAGTAATACCTAATACAGAAAAATTGATAACGAAAAAACTGATGATATGTCGACTCTTCGAGGCTCCGCGAATTAACGTAAAATATAATTAACTATAATATAATTAATCAATGCAACACATTTTAACGTTGATGATACCTCTTTCAGGATTTCGAGACGGCTGATCTTTTGCCTACTCATTTCTTGTTCGGTTATCACGCGTTTTTTTTTTCAGAAAAATGCATAACACGCTTACACCCGCCAAGTAGTGGCCGGACATCTACATACACACATAATGCATGTGCTCAGGGAAGAAGGCACATGCATTGCAAGTAATAAAACTCGACGAAAATGAGTCGACGAGCATAAAAGTGGCACAATTGGTTCAGTGGGGCGGTGCCCCTGCGGCCTTGGCTCGGGACAGTGAACCCCGTGGCCATGCGAAACGCGTGCAGCCACGCGCGCGAGTGTTGCACACGGTGTCCCATGCACTCCACCTCCCTCCGCCCCCGATACCACACCGTGCCCTCCTCTTCCCTCCCTCTTTCTCTCCCGCGTGGACTTTTTCCCTTCCTTCGTCCCCCGCGCTGCACCCATTTTGCACATATGCACATATCCACTCTTGGACGTTTCACTCGTCGTAATGCTTTCAGGGCCGGTTAAAATAACAGTTCGGCTAGATATTGGCACGTATATTCGCGCTAAACGTAGCCGTCCGCCCAACTCTCAGCCTATCACTGTGCCAATCTTAGATCTTTGTTTTTACCACTTAATATTCCTGAAGTATAACTCCAGATCCCATACGTTACTCATATATCTTTTAATATTCGTAATGTGGATAATGTGGATAAGTTCATTTTTTTCTTCTTGTTAGACAACTATCTTTTTATTTCAATGCAAAGTGAGAATGTCTTGTTAAACATATAGACGCAAATGCTTCTAAATTCTTAATTTTGACGATATGCTATAATCTCATCTTCTTATTACCCAAATAGGAATCAGGAAATATCATTAGTAGATAATTTTAAGATTTTCGAATTTTATACCCTGTTAAAATGGAACAAAGAATTGCTCGCGCGAAAAATCAGCTCAAATGGATTGTTGGAGATGGGAAATCAGTAGCAGATATGTCTCATATATCTCGATCAGAAGAACATTAGCCATCCCTGGAAGCTGGCATCCACGTACGTACAACGCGCCTGGATGCGTGTATGCGCGAACGTTGCCACGCTCTACAAAGCCGACGAGCGAGCTAGCGCGCGGAGAACGTTCACCCTGACTGGTGCATCGGCCCTTCGCAGCGTCTCTCAAATGTAAGCAAAACCGTCAATTGGCATCCGAGGTCTCTAGGTAAGGTCGCCACCGACTATACACCTAGCGATACACATCGGCTACCACTTGCCGCGATTAAGTATCCAAAGTTCTCAGAAACGTCTGCGATGGGATGGGAAATATAGGGAGCTATATTGATAAAAAAACTCATATTTAATGATAATTGTTCATATTTAATGATCATTGTTTTCTTTTCTAAAAATGTCGAAATAACTGAAGATCAGAATAGAGAAACTCGGTAAATCTCAGTCGAAGCAGAAGTAAAATTCATGAAAGCTAGAATTTGTGAGACCAGGGATCTGTGGCGTCTGAGATCTAAGAGATACATTCATTTGAGAATATCTATGCATACAGAACGAAGTGAGATTTCTTGACTCTATCTGACGGGATGTATTAGCACCCATTTGACGGGCACTGCCCCAGTCGCCGTCGAGCGGCATCCCTTGAAGATAATCGGCGAACGTCTCTCGCTTCGTGACCCTGCATTTCTTCCTCCGCCGTTTTCTTCGCTTTTTCGTTCTCGTCCAGTCTTTCTCCCGGCTTTCTCCGTCTCGCCCTTGCGCAGCTGTTCACGCGTGCGGCGCGCGTCTTCGCGCAGCATTGGGCATTGCACTCGACGGCGCTTCTCGAGGGCGGTCTCGCGGGTTGATGCACGCGGAATGCAGCCGAAGGCGGCCGACGTGCACCGGGGATGACCGAAGTGGGCTACCAGCGTCGCGCTTGCAGCTGCAACGGTCATCTCGGGTTCGATGCACTCGCACGCCCAGGCTCTGTGCATGCACGATTCTGCACGAATGACTCAGCCGGCCCGGCGCACGAGGAATACGACCTTGACCCGGCTGCACGTAGGTGCATCGCACCTTCGCGCTAATACCAGAGAACAAAATATGTCGCCACTCGCGAATCTCATGCATTGGGAATTTTGTAGATTTTGCTCTTACCTGTGTCTTCTAATATCGTTTCAGTTCGTATCAGACACATTGGAGTTTGAGGATTGCGAATTGGAGATTAGAATTCAATCGATCAAAATGAAATGGATTAAATTTATAAGATTATTCGACAAATAAATTCCAATTTTCAGTTTACAATTCTTCAATGCACAGTGATCTGATATGGATTTCATTGTTATTTCTCGAACATTTAGAACCTTCACTGTTAACTGCACATCGCGCAATACAATTGGATATTTAACTCACAATGTTGTGATCGGAACAATCGCAAAAGTATAAGCACTTCGTTGCACACTAGGTTTATTTAGTCGTCGCGTAAACAAAGATAATGTTTTATTCTCCGCGTTATCACGAAAGAATGCAGTTCGTGTGACCTTCGCAGAAGGTGGATGAGCGAAGAACAATAACACTCACAGTGAACATTGCAAAAGGGTAATATATCACTACTCTTCAAAAGTCAATGTGCGATATATGACACATAAATACGAGTGGTTTAACATATCATGAATAATTTAATTTTTGTCATTTTTCGTGTCCAAAAGAAATCTTGCATGCTGGCGGCCTTTCACGATTAAAGGACTCGCATTAAAGTAGTTAATTTACGTTTGTGCATAGTTCAAAGTATACCGTCCCCAACAGTCGAGTTCAACGACTGCTGAATGAGAGTGAGAAACAAAGATCGAAAGGCCCTTATATATATATATAAAATATATACACACCTTCTCAGGGTATCTTTATAGAACACAGTGTCATCGACATGCCACAGGGTGTATCCATTGTAAAGGTCAACGCATCTATTGTGGATAACCTTATTGACCATCGCGCTCGTCGATCACGGAATGTTTAATTCGTTTCTACAGGCACGCAACATGTTCATGCATTTCAATTGAGCTTATATCGCTTGACCGCACAGTATAATATTCGTATTTTGATTATCCTATCATAGGCAGTTAAAATATCTTTTAAAAATTTCGCAGGTACATATCAGAAATGCTACTTTATATAAAGCTTAAACAGAAAATTCAATTTCGATCTAAATAGATCAAATTCAAATTTGATCTAAACAGATATTAAATCTTATATGAATTTTCAAATTCGCTCTAAATAAAATCTTATTCAACAACTGGATCTAAATATTAAATCTTATAAATTTTTTACTTTGTACATTCTAAATTCTGCGAGCTTTTTAATTCTCTACTTTATAAATTTAATATTGCTAACATTCTTGAAAACGTGATTTATTGTGAGGTACTTAAGCCTTCCGAGGGTGTCTGAACACATTTCTAAATTATCATATTTTATGAAAAAAATTTAACTTGTAATACTAATCACGTGCAAGGTCTTCTGTTCGAGATCCTGTTTCGACTTCTATTTCGTTTCCTGTATTTGTCAACATCGCATCTGAAAGAAGGTTATCAGCATACATCGTTGGTATCTTTTCCTTTGGTTTTTTTTCTCCATAAGTCTATTTATATATATCAGTGAGGGGGGATGTATTTTGGTCCATGGAAGTTGCAGCTACCACACGATGGCGACGCGCTTTTAACCTTGAACTGATGAACGAAAGCAGCCACGATTGGACTGCGATGTCCTGAGTTATTTCTGGAACGTCACCCTGGAGGACGATGCATCGTCGTTGATGCATTTCGTGTGTTTTCGTCTAGTTGTATGTTTTCTTTTCGGAGCACGATGTCTCTTAGTTTTTGAAATATCCGAAGAATTCAATCATTCTTGATAAACAATAAAAATAAATAAAGGATTTATTGGAAAATAATTTGAATATTTATACATAAAAGAAAACAAATGAAGACTGAATAGATAAAAAAAAACAAATAAAACTGAATAGATAAATAAATATTTGATCGACTATCATATATTCTATAATTATATAATACTATTATAATTTCATTTATTTAGTCCATATTAAATTTTACTTTTTAATGATTTAATTTAATACTGTGTCCTTGTTGTCAGTTGCTAATTGATGATAGAAATTCATGAGAGAAAAATGTTTTATGTTTGATTACACAATTATATAAAATGTTATATCGAGAAGTCGGCTGTCTTATCGTTCAAACATTTTTGTGGTCGCGCATTCTACTGTCCGAGTATCTACGCCGGAGACGCAAACAGCGAGATTCCTCCAAGGGTGCACGACCTAGCTGGCTAGATACCGCAGTTTAACTTTATTCACGCTGTCTTTGTTCATGAGGACGACACCCTTTGCATTTACCTTCTTAGTCAATCTCACTTCCTCTGATCAAAGAGATAAATTATATTATATATAATTTATGAGATCGATCGAGTTTGATACTCAAAACTTATTTAATAGAGTCGTGAAATCTAAGAGTTTAATTAACAATTATTGGACCATAAAATTTATGGACCATAAAACGTCTTCTAAAAAATACATAAGATCACAATTCAATAACAATTTTATTCATAATATTTAAAAAATTTTGATTTTATTCTATTATGGTTTCCAAGTTAATCCTAATCTCGAAGAAGAAAGTTTAGTTACAGAAAGTTTTAAGTTACAGAAAATTGACAGTTTCAAGATACAACGAATTTATGAACATTCAATCGTAAGAATACAAGAAATACGAGAATTCGATTTTGTTATTACAACATATGTAATTTCTCGCCGTGTTCAAGTGTTATTAATGAATTATGGTTTATATGGCGCCAATGCGGAAAAACATTCGTCGACAACGTTTACGATGGGGAACTGATTTCATTTTGGAACAAGGGCATTGGTGCCATCACGGCTACCGCAGCGTAGTGCCGCAGTATCCACTAGCGCAAGAAGAGCCATCGCGGTTCTTGGCACGGATACAGGAGAGTTGAATGCACCGTCTAATTTTACGTTCATCCGTGCGACAGTGTTTTCCTCTAGGTCTAGAGCAAATACCGCGTCTCTCCAGATGTTTTCGATTAAGCACATAAAAATCATCACTTATATTAGTCGCCTATCATCGATGGAAATTATTCACAATAAAACACGAATTTCTAAAAATAAAACGTAATACTCTTCTAATTCAGATGTTATCGCTAGGCATATAAAAATCGTCAATTATCTATCAATATCGATGGAAATTATTTACAATAAAATGCGAATTTCTAAAAGTATGCTCTGTTTTGACAAGCAAGTGTTTATCCAATTGCTAAAAAGCAAATGCGTGATTAAACAGGGTTATGTGTAATTGCAATGGCATACCTCCTATGTATCCTCACATCTTTTGGCTACAGCTACGCGTCTCCCCACTGTAGAAATGAAGGCGGGGTTTGTCGAGTATGAAGACGAATACGAAAGCAAGCTTTTGAATATCATTATCTTTGTTTTGTTCCGCGCGTCATTGCATTCTAGAGAATAATTTCCATTTGTGCAGCTTGTGCATCCGTACGTTCTCATCTCTGTTTCTTCCACATAAAGAAATCACTCTAAATTATAATACAGCAATTAACGAATCACGATTAAAACAATTTGTAAGATAAATAATTTTACATAGTTTAATAAGAAAGAGTAGTGAAAAAATCTGTTAAATGTGTGAATGGGCGCAAATGGCGTAATAAGCATTTCCTCCATTTGAGATTAAAAAAAACTTAATCGTTTGGGAGGCTTAACAGAAGATTAGCGATGCAGTCGACATTTGTCATCACGCCGGTCGCGGTCTCGTCGCGTCGTCTCGCTTGTACAATCGCAGCCGGCAGAGTCCTCGTCAGAGGTGGAAGTCGCCTCCCCACGCGGCCGAGAGCCCTCGTCTGGCTTCTGGAAGGAGGTTGTAGGGTAGGGAAGGTAGGAGGTTGAGGTCGTCGGCGCTCACGGGAACGAGGCATTGACCTCCAGTGAGTTAGGATGTCTGCCGGTATTGATTCGTCGGCGATGCAGCGCGGACTCGGGGGCGGCGAAACGGGAATACCGGGACGCCGCGCCGGGTAGGACGGGAGGTAGGGCGAGAGGAAGCTGACGCCTCGGAAGGACGACATTCGGTGGCGGAAGGGAACCTGGGGATCTAGAAGACCAAGGGGATGGTGTCGTCGAGGGGTGGCAAGGCTCCCCGGACCGAGAGGGCTCGCGGCGAGAGACAGAAGGAAAGAGAGAAGGAGGGTGCAACGTACTGGGGCAAACTTTCCTCTCGCTCTTCCGTAGCCATAACTTCCTCGTTGCCCGACTAGCATGAGCAAAAAGGACCGCGAGCTCGCAGACAGGGCGGTTACCAACCTGGAAGACCCATTAACCCTTTGAGCGCTGAGCTCCCTTCATCAACATTCTTTTTTAAAGGATCTTTAGACTAAACGTGTAAAAGCTTACGCTCGTGCCATGATAGTGCTTCGATAAAATAGCTCTCTATCATGACATTTTTCTGAAATCATAAATTATCCGCTTATAAAAAGAAATAGTATGCATTGAATAATGAGCCTATTATCAATTGCTCAGACAAATATATTTATGTAAAATATTATGTAAGATATTATGTTTTTCAAATTTTATTCACTCTAAAATAATAAATAACATCAAATATTCGGTTTTTAAAGCACATATTAACAAACATTGATAGTCAGATCATGCAACGCGACGCTTATTCGGTGCACGCGACGAGATAAAGGCAGCTTGCGAGGAAGTTGTGCAACGGGAGGGAATATCGGTGGGGTGTCTGGGCACGGAGGACGAAATTCTGCAGACAGGATGGCGGCACTAGGGCGAACTTTCGCTCTCTCGCACTGCAGTGCCACTATGCCATTGCCACGTTGCTCTACGTTAAACTATTTTGACTGTTTAATACAACTAAGAACTAATAAAAATATATATTTCACAAAGTAAAATTTTTTTAAAATTTTAATTCATTATCTCTCATGATTTTAAAACCCTCTTATTATTTAAAAGTTATAAAACGCAAAAAATATATAATACTTTCAAGAGTATGCATGTAAAATTAGTTTTTTTATTTATATTCATTAAACATACAATTCGTTTAAATGTGTAATTAATAAAAATTAATAGAAATGTAATTAATAAAAGTATATACAAGTACTAAGTAAATGTAATATTGAGATTTTAAATATATAATGATATTGAGATTCTAAGAATTGGATCTCTTTGTACAATTTTTAAGATTTTAAATGAATCTTTTGTAAATGAGAGGAACCATTTAAATTGTAATATTTTTGATACATTTTTTTCTAAGACTATCGAATCGTAATCAATATATAAACTTGATTTTCTTTAAAATTCTTAAGGTTTAAAAGTTTTAATCAAATAGATACGTGGATCAGAGATACAGATTTCAACAATAACGTGATGCGTGCAATGTTCGTTTCGCGTGCACGCGATGTTCAGCTGCTAGTATACATACACAGTCACGAGGTCATTAAGCTTCAGGAGCATTGGCCAGCAGTTTCGAATGCTTAACTGCCTTCTCACTTTAACGAAAAATTTTTATTGCAGCCATAAAATAAATTTAGTATTTATTTCAAAAAATTCAATTAAATCGAAAATTTCTTATAAGAAAAGTTCCGGTAAAATTCCATTTCTTCTTCATTCACACATTCTTCTTTTAATTCTTCTAAATTTGTCCTTTTAATTCCTTCTGCGGTACAAAAGATACTGCTTCAAATTTTGCAGAGTTCTTGCTTACTTTTGCACGTGGGAAGTAAATTCGTTTTCGGATGAAAAAGTATAAGGATTAAAATTTTATTAAAGTTTATAGAACTTGGCGGGCAATGATTAAAGACTATGTAATATATTCTCTCGAAGCCTGAAGACAATGGTACCTCCCACGCAGTGCTCATATAATCCTACACTTCTTCCTACTATAGCAACAAGGCGTCGATTCGCGATCATGGCTTATTCCGTCTAGACAGACACCCTCCAAAAACCTACCATCTTTTCCCTTTGGCCTCGGGCTTCGTTAGCTATGTCTTCGTGAATGCATTCGAATACATATTCCTCGACCCTTCGTTGTTCGGATATAACCTTTTTTCCTATTGTCACCACATTATTATTCGATTTATGGAAAACTTCCGGCCGAGATAAAATCGAAAATATACAAGTACAAGTATTCCTTTTGCTGTCGAATTTTTCTTTATTTATGAGAGAGATGCTTTACCCAAAGGCTCTAAGATATTTTAGAAATATTTAAAATAGTAACTTTCGATAGAATTTTATAATGAATGTCGTAACGATACAAGATGCAAGTTGCTAATATTGATTACCGTATATGATTGCATATAATTAAAAATATTTCTAAATTAATTTTTTATACAATATTTCCAGAAAATAAATAAGAGATAAGTAATTTTACTAATACTGAAACAGCTACCATTTATCATTGTAGAGATCACCAGATATCATCAGCCATAATGTGTAATGGCCAACCGAAAAGATAAGGGATCTTTACAATAAATTATATGGCTTTATGAATGCATCTTGTTTTCTTTTGTGTCTCTTATTTCTTTGGTTGTACGGTGATTCATCCACATTTCTTTAATATAATTCCTAAATGAGAAACAAAACTTTTTCTTTTCGTCTAATTATTTGTCTTCATTTTATTTCTCTAATAACGAATTATTCTGATAGTTTTAATAATACAAATTTTAATGAATAGCGAAAATTTCGACTAAGCTCTTTAATTCTTTGAGTGATGCGAAATCAACGGGAAAAAGGATAGAAATATTGATGGTGTGTGTGTGTGTGTGTGTGTGTGTGTGTGAGAGAGAGAGAGAGAGAGAGAGAGAGAAGGGTCGAAATAGTACTATTCGTGCAAAAGGCTCAGTCACGTTTCCATGTGAGGGTGCAGACAGGAAGGGGTGAGCAACCCCTCGGCGTCTGACGCATAGGCGTAGTGCACCGCGTATACAATCGGGTAGTGACCGGGTCAATGATACCCAACGAGAATAAACTTTTTTCTACACCTGTCGATTCGTACTAGGGACACAGGTGCACTATCCTGAAAAATAGTCTCAGTATCTAACTCAGACTAAATTTATTGTAAAAACATTTTTATTTTCCAAGATTAAGTGCGAATGATTTGTATATTTAATAATCTGCGAAATATTGATAATCCTCAATAAGTATTTGCAAATAACAATATTTGCTATGTGTACAATTTCAAAAATAAAACAGATGACTTTCTGTAAATTTCAGTCTTTTAGGCTGAATCTATTGAACTAATCATAGATACAATTTTATGCATTTTATATCAGATCTACTGATATTAACTTATTAATTTTCTAAAATTATTGTAAATTTCTTTATATATCTATAACTAATTGCAACCCGTTTACAGCTTTAGTTATAAATATTAAATGCAATGATGAATTAATGGATCTACTGTACTTCTCGCTCTTTCTTTTTCTTTTTCTCTCCCTCCCTATCTCTTGTTCTCCTCTTCTCTCTTCCACACGCCTTCCTTCTTCTCTCTCTCTCTCTCTCTTCTTCCTCTCAAAAATGTACTCTAGATCGATCGACTAAAAGCTGCATCGGTGTCCTATCAAAATTTAAACAACTGCTTATAAGCGAATCTTCCCGACCCTGTTATCTGAGCAAAGTCCGCAGCACCAAAGGGTGTCTCCGCAATAGAGGGGATGCTTCATGTCTAGATAAGGTCCGTTGTTGCGCGCGCATCCGCGATGCAGCGGAGGTCATCCACCTGAAAGGTCGGGGTCACACTCTTGGTCGTCGCCGTTTATGGGAGAGGGAGTCGACAGGAGGGCAGACCGGGGAAGTTATATCCGCGCGGGGGTGGCTGTTGCGCGCGATTGCCGGGCATGTGTATGTGTGGGCCTGGTTATCGCCATAGCAACCCCCGCGTGCAGTCAAGGCTATACTGCGAGCTCTTTTTGCGGGGGTGTGCAGCACATTGTGCGCCGTCGTCTCGTGAGTTCGATGGGAAGCGGGGAGAGACAAAGGCGACAATAGAGATTCGTAAAACGTCGGATTATCCTTGGTGAGACTTCCACCCGCGACAAGAATCCGGTCATGTCATCGTCAAAGCATCACGCTAACCCATGGATGCATTTGCCTTCTGGTAAAATTCCCATCATAAGCGTTAGAAACGTCCTCAATTAATTAAATTTGACACTTATTACTGACATTCATATCTCACAATAATCATTGGTCATAATTATATTGTCTTTCACAGACAACTATCCTTTATAACGTATAATTAATCAAATAAATGTTCGCAATCTTGGGGATTTCAAGCCATCATTACCGACCGGCTGTTACACGATGGAGTCAACGATATGACAATTTGCGCGTATAATTTCTGAGGAATTAGTTACTGCATTATCAACCATCTGAAAAAATATCTGAAAAAAAAAACGACCAACTAAGAACAGCATGAGGGTAAAATTACATCGACTTACTGTCACAAAGAATCGATTATTGTCATGGTGCTGCATTTACTATCAGACATGCTATCCGTGTGCAAGATGTTCCCCAGAAAATAACGAAAGGAACGCGATTATTCCGAAATATAATAATAATAAATACCATTTTTAAAACAATATACATACACATACACAATTTCTACACGAAAGCAATTCTTTTCTTTAGCGAAATTTTTATATATCCTGTTTTCGTAAAAATAAAAATAATGTTAAAAAACACAATTTTTAAATAATTTCGAAGCTTTTTCAATATCTGCATTTCCGCAGATCAGCAGATTATCATTTTCCAATTTCGAAGTAAATGCTCACTTCATCGTTGTTTTCGCACTATCCCAAGCAGTTTGTTGATAAGAAGTTCAATGCCAAAGTTGGAATATGATATCATGGTATCGTATGATTTGGAAATTTCTGTTAACATTGCATCGCGTCACGTTGAGGTAGGTCAGGACTTTATATAAGCCCCGCCTTTGCATTCTTCGTGATACTCTGAGACTTAGTGTACACTTGAAACTTCTACTAGCGAAAATCGCATTCAGATAACACTTAATAAAACGTTCAATTTAATGTCTTAGCATATATTTACATATCTTTTAGCTTACAATTTTTTAACATTTTTTAATATTCTTCACTTAAACAAATAAGATTTATAACTCAATGTTAACATTTAATGCTAGACGGTATAGAGATATAAAATTCATTTTAAACTTGAAATCAAATACAAAAGTTAATGGGACACTGCATTATCTGATAGAGATAAATTGTTACGCCCTCAACTTCCTTGTAGCGCCTGGTCTATCGCTACGATAAAATAAACTCGTACGGATTTATCGATTCGACTAAAATTATGTAGAAAGATTATACACTCTGTGTATTGTGAATATCTTTTAAGTCTGAACTGTGTAACAAATAAGTCGCACTTGCGACGTATTTGTCACCATCCGCGAGATACTTGCTACTTAAAGCAGATGAAGGCCACGGGGTTAAGGAAATAAAAACATTGATAATTGAAATGTAGCCATGTCTGTAGATATGATATCAGTTGAACCGTCCTCTAACCGTCCGCATGCTCCGTCTCAATGTTAACGCAAATTATCGCAGGTGATATGACACAGCTTACGCAGACACGTCTACACGGCGCGGCACGGCACGGTACGGCGGTTTCGTAATCTTGCAGCTATTTATTTTTTCCTGTTAACATCTTCACTGTCTCGGAGATTTATCCCTAGATTATCTTAATTATCGTTCAATTGATTATGAATTCGCATCTCGATCGATGACGCGTGCTATAAGAAGTCATATCTAAGATGTCAAAAGATGGGAATCCGATTAAAATAGCTCCTAAAATCACTAACAAAGTGCAAAGATACGCTTTGCAATTCGTAATTAGTTGTGATTGATATTCAATATTTACATAAATGAAAAATGTATGTATTGGTGCTATTAAACTTCATTAAAACTGAGTAAGACAGTTTGCGTCAGGTCATGGTTTGCTACCTGTTAGTCAAAGACTTATCAATCTTTCAACGACACACTTTCCTTATATTAATCATATTTTATCGTTGCGTGAATTAAATTCGACATGTCTTATCTTTGTGTATTGAAAATATATCTTATCTATTTGATTTATATAATCACTTAATTCGATTTAATACTAGGTCAAATAAGATTTAAACTAAATATTAAAATTTATTTTAGAAGAGCTCGATTACGTAAAAAAAAATGAACATATCTATCAATTTAACAAAAATTGCTTTCGATAACAAATTTGTTTCGTGTACAACACAAACTGATTTATTAATATCGTTTAATCGTTAAACATAATAACAAATATGCTTTTATAATATAATTAATTTATGCTAATTTCGATTAAAGATAAATTCTTCGTGCTTTCTCAAATTATGATATTCGTGTGGAAAAAGATACTTTCTATCGTTATTTACTCTGAGACTAGACCAGATATGTATCATAAGCAAGTAATCATAGCGAAAGCAGTAACTACTTTTTTCTTTTAATATTTCTGCGAATAAAACATACTGGAATATTTAGCAATCAAAAAACTAGTTGAATTTGTCACGATCGACATCAAAATTTGAAGAAACTTGGTTGAGTTTTGAGCACGTTATTAATGATATAAATCACCGAAAACATTCCTAGATAACCTTCCAGACACCAACCCTGACTTTATTGACGTTTTATCGCAAAAGAATTTATCACGCTCGCTTTTTTATCACTTTAAAAATTTTATTTTGAAAGTGAAACAACTGCTTTTGGAACTAAAATTTATGGAACTGCCAACAAATTTGCGTTGTTAAATAATATCTGATTTTCACTGTTAAACAATATTTCTTCACTATCGATTCCAAAGAAGATTCGTTATGGGTCTAATTTTCAAATCAAACCCAGGAACGGTCGATTAGCCGAAGGGATAAAGGGTAATCTCATCCAAATTGGCCACATGTAAATGATTCGTTGTCTATAGAAAGAGCAGGCCTAGGGCCCACGGCAAGCTAGGTCGCTAACTCTAAGGGCCCTGAACAAAGACCGGTTCTCATATGAAGGTCACTAGTTCAATGGCGTCCATATGCACGCGGCGAGCTCCTTCTCGAAGGCCGTTTCGCTTTCGTCGAAGGCGACCAAAAACCGTTTCGGTGGGCAGCAACTGTACATGTCTCTCAATCTCTCCTACCTTCTCTCCTTGCCCAACATCTTGCCACAGTTCGCCACGATGCTGATCCACTTGCACTTTCGACCAGGTTCAAAGCTTTCTCTCTCACTCTCTCTCTTTCTGTGTGTGTGTGTGTGTGTATGTGTGTGTATCAGAGAAAGAGAGGGGGAGGGACAAGAGGAGAGGTGTGGAGAGGCGCAAGATGGATAATTCATGTGACCCGATAAAAGAGAAAGCATAGCGATGTGTGCGTGCGTGCGTGCGTGCGACATGTGTGTGCGTGTGTGCGTAGAAGTAGGTCATAGTATCACATATGTCAACGCGTTCGCAGCTACAAACTTACATCTTTTTAGGTCTGATCTTTTTAGGTCTAATAATGAGCTACTTGACTAGGTGGAATAAAAATCAAAGTAAAAATTAAAGTGCATCAATCAAAGTGATTAACAAGTTATATATTTCAAGTACAATTGTTGTAATACACTATATGTTTATTATTTCTCTTGATCTTTCCTAGATACCTAGACTTTTAAATTGTTAGATTTTGGCATAGGCTGGATTCTTGGATTTTGTGATTAATTGAGTCTTAGAAATCGTACAGTCTTCACGCATGCTTCTTGCATCTGTTTGGATTTAAGACGCAACGAATGACACAGATCGAAGATCTTGTTTAGTATAGAACATGCTGGTTTTCTCCTCCGGTTTGGTCTTGGTGAGTGATAGCGATGAAAGTCAAAGCTGGTTTGTCATGATTCTCGCAAGGAGAAACAAAGTTTCACTTTCTTAAGCGGCTCTCACATTCGCTCTCGACGTTCGCTGGCCTCGTGACGACTTTTCATGGACCCCCGTTGATCGCGATCCGGTTTCTAAAACTCTCGCCGATGCGATTCGCTTTCATTGGATGATCGCCATCGGCATTTTTTAACGGAGAACGAAAGTGGAGAACGACCTGGAGCGCTTTGACCGAAATGCAGATTTCTTCGATACCAAAGTGATGAAAACCTAAACATCTCATTTAACACCATTCATTTTTTAACTAGGATTTTACTAAGATCTGAGTCAAAATGTTCAATAATTTAAAAAGTGAAATATGTATTGAAGTAAGAAAAAATTGACACTCTTGATCTGTCTTTGTATATTAAAATAATAATACGTTATTGTTCTACAGTGGATTTTAATTGCTTAATGAATATTGCCTCCTGAATATCATGAATACACAGTCCACAATGTAAGGACAGAGCGAAAGACTGGTTCAAGTTCATATAGCTGCGGGGCTTCAGTGGAGGTTCAAGGCTATTGGAGAAAGCCTTCCTTGTTCATAATATCAATATATATTCATGATGTTATATTTTTGCATTTTATATAAAATATTGAAAGATAAGAACATGTATATAAGATAAGATATATATATATATATATATATATATATATATATATATATATATATACGTATATATGTATATAAGATAAGAAAGGACAGAGGCTACATATAAATAAAAACTAAGTTATCTCATTTTTTAATCTATAATCTCTGTGTAATATGACTGTTCGACATGTAGTAAAAAGAAAAAATATTTTGTAGTCTACTAATTCAAGCTCGTATCACAGACTTGACAGAGAGAGACAGAAAACACGCAGAGAAATTTCAAAAATAACTCGAAAATGTGATCCTAACACTTATTCCTCCCTTTTTTCCATTATTTCATATTCTCCATATCTTTCTCTTCATCTTTTTTCTCCCTCTTTCTCCCCTCCCTTTTTCTCCTCACTTCTTTTATACTTTATTGTTTCTCTCTTCTTTGTTCAATCTCTGGTTCATTATCGTCTCTTTTCATCTGTCAATCTATGTATCTATTTGTCTATCCACATAAATACATACATATATATGTATATATATGTGCATGTATGTATGCGTATATATGTATATATACATATGTACAGTCATAGGTGTGAGACACATATACACAGACACAGAGTTATCCACCTACGACTATCTTCTTCTAATGTATGGTAACCATCCCCTTTCCTCATTGAACCCCTCGACTCTCCAGCCGTCGTTCTTTCTCTATTTTAACTCATGCGTGCTATAATGCGCGTCTTGTCCCTAACCTAATACAACAGAGTTGCGCTGAGCCACGACGGCGACCGCGCGTTCAGACCGGTTTGATGTGATTCAGGTTCATCTAGATCTAAACAACTACGAGCCCGGTCACGTAATACGCTACCCGCGATTCTCTCTCCTTACATACCTACGACAATGACATGGTACTTATGTACTTCCTCGTGAGAATAGTTTTGAAATGTCGCACGAGGAGAGTCACGGCTGGCGGATTTGGGCTCGCCTTGAACTTGATATTTGCATAAAAAAGAATTCCCCTTTTGTTGACCGGAATTTACAGCTAGCTATATACAACGACGATTGATTTAAGGCAAGTGTCTGGCCATCGTCTGGGACGATTCTTAATTACATATACATCCGTTGTTTTTATTCTATACTATTCATACATTTTATTCAGTTCATATTATTTCTCATTTGTATCTAATTTTAGATTGGATTTTGAATTATCGTATTAAAATTGGCCCAGGACTTTCTTAGGTTTATAAATCGCGTATAATCGTAGATAAACGTATGTCATAGTTTATCGATAAAATTGTAAATAGAGTGTTCGTTTCTTTCTCAACACTCATTCATATTATCGTATTCATTGTGCCTTACGGGAAACAATTAGATGAGATGTATAAACTTTCGCCGATTCTGTCTGCTCAGGGAAGCCTTAATTTTCACTGGGCCGACGTAAAACGTTCGGTGAATTTACCATCTAAAGGGATTCTCGATCGAAATTTAGAAGGGTTTAATGCTCACACCATTCTACTTATTATGTCCCATTCTTCTGCGGCGCGACTCGAGGGGGACCTGTCTTAGAAATTACGGCTCGTCCTAAGAATACAGAGACACGACGGATGTCGCTGCACGATGCATGTCCGGTTTAGCTCACAGTGACGAAAAGTGGAATCGGACATTAGGTACGTAAGGTACGTTTAACCCTTTAGTGGCTCCTTCGAAGCATGCTCAGTTTCAGTGTGAATCCTTTATGCTGAATTTCGCGGTGGTTAAGAAGTGGATCTCGTTTTAACCCTAAAATACGATACGCGATCAACGTCCACGTACATGAGTACATGCAAATTTGATTACTTCAACTTACATTTGACTTGTTGTTTCTATTTAAGTATTCTGTATTGTTGCTGGGACTTTCTATTCATTATTCTTTTTATTATTTTTTTAGCATCAACCCTCACTGCTAAGTCTTCAAACCCGAGTTTTATTTATACGCAATATATACATATATTACACACACACACACACACACACACACACAATACACACACACACACACACACACAAATTTTTATATATATATATATAAAATTTGTGTGTATGTGTATGTGCGTGCGCGCGCGTGCATACACATACACACACAAAATTATAAACGTATAGTTATAAATTATAAATTAAGAATTATATATATTTAATTAATATGAATGTATAACATGAATACAAACATATAGATTCTTGATAGATATAAGGCTAAAAAAATTACACATGTACACATTTACGAATGATCTCGGGAACATTCTTCACTAGATACGCCATTGCACTGAGATAGATGGATGGTTATAGCGAGTGCGTCGAAGCGGGATGCGGGGGCTGATCGATAAAAGCGGCGTCGGGTTCACAAGCCTCATTCAAGGACAAGGCCATGTGATAGCAGACGCGCAACCGCGGCGCGCACTGAACCACCCCTGCCTATCGTTTGACTCAGGGGCGGATTAACGCGCAACACGGCCCTCCGCGTTGATGTCACAAAGAATTTACTCTTATTATCATATTTAACGAAAATAGTATTCATTTAACAATAGACATTCCAAGAATGTTCGAAAAGCGAGCCTCCATCTATATTTCTTATTTTATATATATTAACATAATTATCTAAATAATCAAGGATAGCTATCTCCGTTCCGAAGGTCTCTCTTATTATTAATTTCATAATTTAATTCCGTTAATAACTGCATCGTGTACGATCGTTCCGCTTACGAGAAAAGCAGATCTAATGGCAAAGGGTTGTATCCGGGGGTCACGTCTTTCGCGCGTACGGAAGGAAGAGAGGCTCGAGTGACGGAGCTCGAGCTCGAGAAGCGCGGCCAAGAGAAGGAGGCGGACGAAGGGCGAAGTCTCCCGAAGGGAGAATGTGCGTGGTCTAGTGTGTGGGGTCGTATCGCGGACAAGCCAGCCGCTTTTATATACACGCGCACCGGATAGCACGCCGGCAGATCGGATGCTATAGGTCGAGAGCGTGCACGCTTTAGCTTGCCGGCGGCTATAGGCTGCCCGTAAGAACGGGAAAGAGAGGGTGAGGAAGAGCGAGAGAGAGGAGACCGGATCGGAAGAGAGGGAGAACGGCGCGCACGAGAGGGAAAGAGATGACGGCGCCCGCCGCGCTTATGCACCACTGAATCCGCTGCGACCGGCACACTCTCACTTTCGCCGGCACCGATGACGGTTCTCGGCATCGTCGGCCTAGTCGCTGTCAGAGCGATCGCGCATACGTAATCCACCGTGCAACGCACGCGGATCTACGCGCATTTCCGTCTGTACTGTCTGATCGAGCGACTAGACGAGTTGTCGCACAACCACGTGATAACATCTCCATCGCGACGTTGTCGTCAGAGACAACGTGCTACCGCGCGATTTACAAACGTCAGGCGCTTTGTTTTGACAGCGTGATTACCGTGACTCGCGAGACAGGGGTTGACGCTCGCCTTTGTACCGACGATAGACGATAGACGGCGAAGACGATACGTCTCCCTCTCGCTCTAGCGCGCACAAGGGTGAGAGACACGGGGGACTGTGAGTGGGGTAGAGTGACGCGCCGGGAGGGAGCGAGAAAGTGGTGGGTGCGTGGGTGGTAGGAGAGAGGGGAAGGTCGGTGCTGACTCTCTCGCGAGAGACGACGCGTGTGCCGAGGACTGTTGTTTTCGGCGTACTGTTAAGAAACGTTCATTCATAGGCTCGACAGCTCTGAAACGCGTCTTCGCTCCGCTCGTTTAACTTGCTCGTCGCGCGTGCAGTCCCTTTGACAGTTTGCACGCTTCTTTCGCGCGAGTTGTAAAAGTGCGAATGAAAGCGGTCGGAATCGCGAATGAGAGTTTCCGCGCGGACACCTGCCACGCGCCACTATGAGACATTGACCGTGACACTCGGACGGGAGTGCGCGTGAGAGAGAGACCGAGCGAGTACGTGACTCTATCGGTCCAGGTGATTCTGATCAGCGATGAGAGAAGACGATGTCAGGCTGCATGTGTGAGGAAAAGTGTCTGGCTCGAAGTGTTCTTTAAATCTAAATTGTAGTCGATGGATCTAGAGGTGCATGGAGTGAAGTTGATTCACACAACGGAAAGTATGATTAAGCGTGTTCTCGAAACTAGAATGTCACGCGACACAACTGACAAGAACGGAAGATATGTTGAAAAAGAAGTGATTAGTACAGAGTGTTCTCCAAATTAGATCATCGGCTGTAACGGATGTGGATATAACGGAGAGACAAAGTGCAACGTGATCCGAGGTATTTGCTGAAATATCAGTGGATCGGTGAGAACAATTGGTAAAAAAGATTAGAGAGGAATGCCTTTATAAGACTCGGTGACTAATTAAAGTACACGTAACTTTAGTGCAGTTGTATCAACGTATTACGTGAGTGAAGTGGACAATACGACTCAGTTCACGAGAAGTGTTGTCTTTCGCGTGATCCTCGTGTAACCCGCGTTGTCGCGGGTTTCCCGTAACGAAGGTGGCTCACACAGCTAGAGACAGGGCCGCCGAATTGCAGGCGGAAGTGCGCAGCGCCATAAGGGTGCTACATGGCTGGTGCCCCCGGCCACCGCAGGGGCACGCGCGGGGTGAAACGGTGCTGATGTCACCGCAATCCCAAATACGTGGTAATCACGGAAGAAACAGTGGTCCGCCTCCACAGCCACCCGCGACAGTCGTAGTCAGTTCAACCTCCAGCATGAGACCGCCGCCGCCACCGCCGCCTCCCAGAGCGAGAACCTCCAACGAAAGCAAAGGCCATCACGAGGAACCTACCAGTTCTATTCCCGATCTCGGTGAGGAATCTATTCATTTCTCTTACTGTACTCTGAGATATATCACACATATCTAGATATAGGTTCCTGGGATTTCCGTAAGATCGTAAAAAGGAAATGATAGATCTAAAAGTCATTTGTCAATCAACATCTCTTTATCCAAATTTCTCTTGGGAAATAATTGTTGGGTGAATTATTTAACTTTGCAATAATATGTTCATTACCGACTTATTTCTTACTTGCAACTCTTTAGATTTTTTAAGGATTTTTCAAATTTGTTAGATATTTAACTACCGTTCTGTTACGCGAGAAAATACAAATCTGATGCGAGAATCCGACGAAATACCTTTTCATGCTTTATTGCTTTTCATACTTTTAACACATCGTCAAGAAAATTATAATGCATATCTTAAATTGCGTTCGTATTTATGTAATTAACGATTTCAGTTTGATTTATCGTTGTATTTTTGTCTGCGTACTGAAGATGATTTCATTATAGATCAAAACCTTTGACATTTATATTGGTGACATTTATTTAGATGACAACATATACATTTAACAATATCAATTAGCTTATTGTTAGTTCACTCAATTTACCTTCTTGGTTTCAAACTATTGAACCATAAATAATTTTTTTTAACTCTTATATCCTTTTCCTCAATATATGTATGTGCATAATGATCTTTTCACGATTGTCAAGACATTATTGATATTGACATATTTCGTGAATACATCCACACTTGACTTACGAGATTACGCAAGCGGGGGGGCTTATGCACTGTTTAGTGGTACAAAAATAACGAGATCATCGGCTCATAAAAAGTGGTTTAAAAAAAGATAAACTTCTGGGAGATCCGGACGAAATTTGCGATGCAATGATAGCTATAAATTTCAAGGCGTCGACTGGTCAAATGTAGACGAGAAATTCCTTGGCAGATCGCCGTTCTCTCTTTCGTCAGACTTCGCAGAAGTGTTTTATATTCCAGATGATACGACTATATTTACGTTGGTAAGGTTCATTAATGATAAGTTTCGTTAAGCACTGTTGTCTGTTTGTCGGATGTAAGAATGAGTGAAGAAACGAAGAAGAAATTGAAAAAGAAGTGATGTTGACGAAAAGAGTAAATTGTATCGATGATCAAATAATATTCATAGGTCGAATAATAATTAAGCTGCAAGAAAATAAACAGATAATTTTCCTTTATGATAATTTAATCCCAGACACGTTGATCTGTCCTCGTAAGTGAGATGACAAATGATCAAGGCTATCTGTGGCGAAAGGATTATGACACGTGCATATTTCTTTTATTTTCCGTATCGCTATTGGCTAAGTGATTTTGTTCGCGAGAGAAATAGACACCCGCATCTGCGTAGACCAGAATTCAGCAAAGTTCGAGGACACCGGCGGCTGCGACGATCTATGTTAATACGGTGGCGAGGGGAAAAAAAGAGAGTCGACTCTTTAAACCATTCTTCTAAATATAAATTCGTCGGTGACGCAGAGCATGGCCTTGACCGTGAAAAATATCAAAAAGTATTCCGAAAGCCACCACAGCGCATTGTACAGTATAACATTCTTATCTATACATATAAAGACGCGTAATCAACTGACTGTATGGAAATTATCCAAGCTGCGAGACAATTAAGGAGGTGCATATTTCGATACAAGAATGAGATAATTTATTTTAAAGAAATGCATTTCGTTATTAACACGCGAGCTCGCGCGTTTCGTAAAAAAATTCAAATAAAGTGGTTCAGTACAAATATAAAAAATTGAATTTACTTCCTTATTCGCTCACGCTTATCAGAAGCTAACGTAACATAACGGCATAATCCGCGCATAAATGCATGATTAGTTTTGCAAACTTGTCATTGGTACAATATACAGCCTTCATTATTCCTTACCATCGATGAATCGATGGATGTCAGATAAACGGTAGCGATGTCGCACAATTGTAAAAATACATACGATCTTGAACGGGGCCACACGTTATCGCGATGATAACGTGCAATGATAACAAAAACTGATTTTGTGATCGACTCAGTACAATCGTGTGACCGAAGAGATGCTTTGACGAAAGGTCTCGTCTTACATCATCTAAACTTCGTAACCATAATTTACAGCGTATTCCATATTTGATCGACGAAAAGTTAGGCCAAATCCATATAGTTTGTAAATTGTATGGGTGAAATAAAAAAAGTCAGGCTGTATTGAACTTTAAATAATTAAGTATTTCGTGGAAAGGAAATGATGACACTGAGTGATGCAATGAAATTTCAGGTAGAGACGAGGGAATGCAGTTGTCGTTGTTGATCCCGAATGGGTCAAGTCATTATGTTTTAAAATAGTCTGGTTCTTATCAAGCTCCATATTATCTCCTAACTTGAGGCCAAGGCTCAATGACGCGGCGATTCGATGTGTCATCGTCATATTTCGACAGAGCTATTGATGAGGGCAAGGGAATTTTTCCATCGAACAAGGAAATATTTTTATCCTAAACAAAATAAAGTTTTCTTTTCGAATATCCGTTTTATTCAAGATCTAGTTTTTTTTTAAGGTCTTTTACTTATCTTCTGTTCTTTATCTTTTTCTCTCTCCCACTCTTATTTGTTATTCATAAAGAAGGAAATGATAATTTCTTGTTTCGTGACAATATTTTCGGTCTAATGACAAATCCTAGTCCTCGGCCGCAAGTCGTAATTAATTAAACTTTAACAATGTATTTTGCTGTATTACAACTATTATATTTTGTTATAATAAAATTATTGTTTGGTAATTTATGATAGAAGAAAGTAGTTACATAAAAAGATCCATAATAGATGTCTTGATAAAAGACTGATTGTAAGAAAGAACTCGAATTTTTAGACATTAATATGAAAGGGTGTGCACCTCGCTGCATCCTGCAACGTGTACCATGGATGCAGACACCCTTCAGCTAAGACACGTCTGTGTGTCATGTATAGCTGCGACTCGAGCACGCGCGCGCAAGCATGTGCGCGTCAAGTGCCTGCTATGGTATGCGCTATGATAAGAAGGGCAAATACAGTTGGGACCTAAGGTCTCTATCCTCGGTTTTCGTAGGAGGAAAACGCGCGTGTACTTTCTCGGAAACAAGTTGATATGCTGATAAACTTTCTCTCAACCGAACGTGTTACAATAAACTTGGAAAAACATCATAATCCAATACGATGCATTTTATATAAATTATCTTACACGAGTTTTGTTTCATATAAGTGGTTTATGAAATAAATTTGATGTGGTCATCAGTTTTATAAAAAAATATTTATTCTTCGATAAATATATCGAAACGTCATTAAAAAATTTTGTTGAATCAAATTTACATGTGTGTGTGTAAAATATTTTTTCAAGAAATGCAGTCGTCCAAAAAACTTTCTCACCACGATTCTTTAATTATTTTGCTGGCTGTTTCCAGATGTTTTTTTTTCAGTTTTTCCTGTTGACGATAACAACTCAAGAGTTTAAACAGATTTAAACGATAACATTTTTCGGTTGATTACGATTATGTTCTATATAACATTTTTACTGTTACTTTGTTTATCGTATCTTATCATCGTATAATGACGAAACCAGACAGGATAAGGCAGTAGTTTTAATTTTTTTAGTTTATTTATTTTAGTTTAGTTATTTCTGAATAAGAAAATCAGTATTTATGTGTGTAACATACATTTGACTATAATTAGTAAACTCTAGGAATACTGTAAAATGTAACATAAAATGTTACAACATGTTATGTAACGTTTCATTCATTTTCATTGGTGTGATAATTTGACATTTGTGGTATTCAACTTCTACATGTGTATTGCGCGTGTACATACATACAAAAAAACACTTACACATCTCAAAGACAATAATCAATAGAAAAATTTAATTTATGAAAATCTTCAATCAGTGAAATCAATCAGTGAAAATCAATCAAGATTAATTGATAATAAAGTTTGTTTTGTTTATTTAATTTTTATATATCCGATAAATTATAATAACCAATTATATCTCGGACACTCGAGCACATCCAATCGTTTCAAATTTCAAGGATTCGAAGTTTATCTTTTGAAGTTATCATTGGACGCATGAAATTCAATGCAGCATTTTCGGAAAACTAACAAAAAATCCCACGATAGTTATTCAATTTAGTTTAGTCGGATAGGAATAAGCTGAAAATAAGACAGGATACATTTCTAGAAAAACAGTTGTTATTTTTGTACCGACTTAATGTGTCATGCGCATTACTCTTCAATTGTTCCTTTCCGATGCTATTACCACTATGCTATCATGCTGATGCTCCCATCGTTAAAATGGATCGAAAGTGGTAGAACAAGAGTGGTCATTCGAAAGGTTCGCCGTCTCGTAATGACCCTCGTTCGCTAGCTAATGTAAAACAGGGTGGAATGACCCAGTCAGTCTGTATTCCCCCTATCCTTACGATCGTTATTGCATGCAATGTCGCGCCAACGGCCTCATCCCTTCCCCCATTCGTCTTTATGCGGGGGCGCGTTTCTACGAAAAGTAGAACTGCATTCGAGGGGAGAGTTTGCGTGAGCTGCAACTCTCAGGTAATCGAGACTTTCTGGCGCGGTGGCAAACTTCCGGTGGGACTCGCCAGGGATGAATGTACGTGCGTCACTTTAGTAATTTGCCACCCCACGATAATTGTCTTTACGTTTTCTTGCCTACTGCAAAAAGAGAATCAAAGAGTGAGAAATTTTGTCAATCTATTTCCAGTTTGAATCTTTTGTGATTTTTAAGATACGAATACCAGTAGGTAAAATGCACTATTGGTATTTCAAGTTTACTACAGATTTTTTGAAGAACATTTGGAACTGAAGATCTTCCCTTATAATTATTTTGAAAATTCGTTTTAAAGATTTGGAAAGTTCGATTTCTCTCTTTTCTTTTTCCCTTCTCAAAAATATTGAGTTGTGTATATTTAGTAAATAAAAAATTTCTCAAAGAAAGTATAGTAGATTGAAATCTCTAATTTCCTATCTATTTGAAAGTGAGATGATTTTATCTGAATATTTTCGCAAGATGGTAAACGGAAATGATCGCGGTCACTGCGAAAGTTGAGTTCGATGATCGACCTCTCCCCAAGTTTAAGGTCCTCGTGATTCTGCGCGAGGGTTTATCAACATCAGCGACGGCGTAGAAAGAAGGGAGGGAGGAGTGTAGAACGGGGTGGAAGTACCACCTCTGCGCGTTTCGCAGTGGCGATGGGACCACGCGATAGCGTTTTTACCCCTTCCTCACCGCGTCGTCGCATTCGAGACAGCAATCGCATAGCGTCGATGAGGCACCCTTCTACGACAACCACCCCCGCGATTTTCTAGGAAAGGTGCCGTTTGCCGCGATGCCATTGCTCTGCACTGGGTGAGGGTCATTACTCCGAGCAAGGCGAGCCGGTGACCTCGGCGCCAACGCCCGCGATCGATCCAACCCCCGTCAGACGGTTGGGGGTGCAATGCACCCGACGTGCGCTGCCGCGTTTCGCGTTAACTCGTCTTGTAAGTACGCTCACGAGGTAACTAGGAGCCCCTAGCGTTAATCTTGAGTAACTACAAGAAAAGTGACTCTAGGAGTTAACGTTCGATATTCTTAAATCATAACTTGGTAATTATAAATATAAAAAAAAGCTAATTATGGTATCATTTAATCGGCATTGAAAGTAATGCAATTATACAATTTCACTTATACACAGATATCAAGATTTTTTTACGCACTGACTTTTCATAACTTTCTTATTTTTTTGCTTCAATTTTTTTGTAAAAATTAGAAGAAATGTCAAAAATTGGGAAAACATGTTACCAGAATAAAAAAATTCTTACTTTTTCGTAAATATAATACAACATAAATAATGCAACGCGTAATTACGTCATCAACTATTTTGTAGTAAGTCTCCGTCTCCTTCCGGCTCTTTCAAATGAAAGTGAAAGATCGTCACGTGGCCACATCGTTACATCTGTTACGTAAAATCGCTCGTGTAAAAAGTTTCGCGTTACGCTACGCGTATCGCGTTCTCGTCTTACCGACCCCGGCAGATGCATCCTGACAGAGTTTCGTAAACGCACCTACACAGTTGGGCCGGTGCATGAGTTGCATAAATCTGTTTGTGAGCCAACAGAAAACATCGGCAGGGTTATAGAATTTTTTAGAATACCTATCCGCATTCTTGTGAAACACTGAATTTCTGTGAAAAAATTATGTTTGTAAAGAATATCATTGTAAAGAAATGGCAGATTAACTGTATGGATTGAGCCCATTAATAATAAATTAACTTTTTGACTTGGTTATTTTGATTTGAAATAGATAAACTTAAAGAATAAAAATCGTGCATATTTCTGCACCACTATATGTATGTAAAAATACAGATCACACAGAGGTTTCATGGTTTCTCGAAAACTTTTGGAATTTTAGGATAATGTCAAATTCTTATGAAGACGAGTAGCGTGGGAACGAAGAAGAATTGTTTATTTCGTAGTAACAGACCTAAACAGATGAGAGAAAAGAGTCCCATAAACTTTCGGTTTTATAACTTCGTTTATAATTAAGTCAAATTTTTAAATTCTGTTATGAAAGCTGAGAGAATTAAATTAATTGTATTTTTTCATACTATATATTAATAACTATATATTAATTGAACATTAATAACTTTCTTTCGAGATATATTTGACTTGTAAAATATTCAGATCCTTAAAATCATAATGGTTTTTTGTTAATATATAATAGCGGAAAGCAGAAAAGAATACATATCTAAGTTATTTCTTCAGAACCATACGAAAAAATGTAGACTACATTTCATTATGTCCACCTTCGGAAAAGATACTGTGAAGAAATGATAAAAAAACACAAAAGAATAGCTTCTATGTAAAAAAAGGAACGAATTTCTTGTTCGCTTGCTATGCTCTTTTTGTCGTTTCATTTATTGCCATGCGTATATTTCGTGTCACCCATTACGCACAAGATTCTCTTATCGATATCCGATGTAATCAATCTCGTACGATCATCATCATGATTTTGTGAAAGCATATCTCAACAGTTACAGGAAAAGATACGGTAAATTGTTATATATATATATATATATATATATATATATATACCTATGTATATCAAGAATTATTCTGTCATGCACTGAAAGCTTAGTATTTAAAATCAGTAGATCAATTTTTTATTCAAGATAATGAATTGCGATCGTCATATTAATAAAACATTCCTAACTCCTATAACTTTATATGACTGAATCTAAAGTTAGACAATCACATTTAGTGTATTATGTGATACACGTAACTCTATCGCTTTTGGGACAGCTGATCTTCAGGTGTCGGATGTTATTTGCGAAACGTTTGGCAGTTTGTCAATCTTTTACCTGATTCACAAAATTCAGGAAAAGGGTTCGAACAGATGCAAATGTCTCAATAGAGATTCAATCCTACGCATACTTGTACCGAATCTCAATCCAGCTGCTAAATTCATGCAAGCGGATGTTCCGTCACCCTCACGAGAATTTACGTAAATATCCATTGCATAGAACTGAATGCCAAGAATTAGTCATCAATTTTGAAAAGGGTTGATCTAGCTTGACAGAATGCAGCTGCCCTGATGTAACTTCCTAGTTCGTGCGCGCATACATATTTCCAAAATAGGATTGTATACCGGAAGTGGTGGAATAATACTTACTGACGTAAACATTTGTATCTACTTTGTTATTTTATGACATACACTATACCAGAGCAATTAACATTAATTAAAAGGAAGAAAAAAAAGAGAGAAAATATAAAACATTCTCCCACTGAGAGAACAAGATGAAATGTGAAGGAAGTCGATTTCAAGCAGCAGCGGTTTCAACAATTAATTGGACGTGAAATCATGCGAGAAGCTCGTACCATACCAGTTAAGGGTTAATAATGCAATTTTTAGAGCCTCGGCAGATCTCAAAGAGCATTGGCCGTAGTAAGGGGCCATGGCGGTGCATCGGCCTGCATATCAGCAGCCGACGGCGGTGTGCTAGTGCGGTTATACGTTGTCGGTGTGGCTGACGGAGCGATGCTGTGCACGATGCAATCTGCGCCTCTTCTCTCAGGCCTGTCTCTCCCTCTCTGCGCCCGTCCTCCAGGCCCGTCTCGTCCGCCTCTCGCCCTCGTCGTCATCGCGCCGCCTAGCCTGTGCAAGGGCTGCGAACGACACACGAGGAGGGCGACGGGATCGTCGCTGGGTGAGAGTTAGACAGGGGGGGTGGGCGAAGGGTGGAGGGACTCTCAAGGTCCGCGTCGTGCATTGATCCTGCTCGGTCACGGACCCGACTTCTCTCTCTTCTCCCTATCTCTCGGTGACTATTTCCTCCTCTCTCCGTCCACTTCCCCGTCTGTGTCCTCTTTCTCCCTCTTTCGCCCTCATCTCCTTCTTTCCTCTTGCTTTTTCACTCATTCTCTCTTTCTCTCATTCACTCACTCACTTATACTCTCACACTCTCTTCCTTCTTTCCTTACACCATGATCATCGCCGAACCCTTTTCAAGAGAATACGGCCTGTCTTCCGACTGGAGGGCTTCGCTTTCGAGCCCGAAGATCTTTGTTTTCGGCTCTTGTATCCGAACTTTCCACCTATTTGAATAAAGTTCTCAGATTTCACCAGAATGTTCCACGAGCTGAATTATATTTGATAAACAAAATAATGAACAAAAAATTTTGCTTCCTGAGTGATATGGCTTCAGTTGAAATAAATACGCTCTTTTCTTAAAAAAAAAAATGCTAATTTTCGAAAAAATAAATTTGGAATATTGCAGATGTTTTACAAAAATGCATTATATTGCAAAAGATTGACATTATCAATATTTATATTCTCATCATGTTTTCGTAATTTTATTTCTTATTTGGTTTTCTATCACACAAGATAAGCTCAAAAGTCGTAAACTGAGTTAAAATTACTTGATGCATTATAATGGCTACGATCGCCTGCTTGCTGTCAAGCTGAACATTACATGTCGAGGTGTGCAAAAAGAATTGCACGAGACAAGAACGCGATTATGTCCGAAAGAGTCCTGTTGCGATAACTACGCGGGTAAACGAACCCGGTTCTTCTTACGTTCTCATTTCACTTTATCTGTGTATAGGATAATCGAGAAGTCACGCTATCAAGTAATGTCTAACGTTAAGATGTGCATTGCGGTATTATTAAAACAATCCATTAACTGACATACACATATAAAATAACATAAAATTATATAGTATATATGTATATATGATCGAAAATTCAATAAATGCTCTACTTATTTATTTAATTTTCTCTTATATAAAATAGTTTATGAAAACATGCAGTAAAGAAAGATACTTGACATTTGAAGACATTAATTTCTTCCTTCCATTATATTCAATTTAAATTGTGAAAATAGTAATTTTGTAAGAATACAATTGTGTAAATATGTAGGACATACTTTATCAATGATTTCAAGAGCTATATGGATAATAACAGGATATAAAAAGAAAGAAGGAGATAAAAGAAAGAATGGCTATAGGATCTGTGAGACAGTTATAAATCAAAGTCGTAACTCATATTTAAGATAACAGGTGAAATTATATCTTTAATCCTATATTTTATTTCAATATGACATATCTTTTATGTTTAAAGCCTCAATTCTTAATAAGATTTGATCGTGAAAGTATCAAATGTTCAAGTTTGGAATTTCCTTGTTTAAGTGTGACTCAAGAAAAGATTCGAGATCCCGCGGGATGTTCAAGGTTACGATCTCGAGGGATAGTTACCAAGGAAACGGTTGTGTTTATCGGTCCCGACCTTGGCCACGCTCGCGCAACCACCCCCGCCGACCAAAGAAGGAGGTGGATCATCCCTTGTCGGTTACTCTTTCCTTTCTTTGGCAGCTAGAACATTTTCCCTCACAAAAAATTGCCTCGTTTGAGGGTCGATCTCGTGCGATAATGCGATTAGGACCAGATTAATAATTGAATAGCGAATATGGTAAAGAAAAAGGAAAGCAACTAAAGTCATTAACTTCCATTTAAAGAAGTCAAAAGTTAGTCAACAATTTTTATCATTTTTATTAAATATATTTTATATTTTATTAAAAAATAAGTTTGTTTCATCTTGTGTTTTATTCTTTTTCCTTTCAATTCGTTCTTGAATTAAGTAACTTTCTTTATTTAGTTTTCTCTCTTTTATAACTTTTTTTTAAGTTGACTATATGATTTATTTAGCTCGAGTTTGAAATATTGACATTCTTTCGAACTGCCGTAAATCATAGCATAGTACTGAGCTTTGTAAACTATATGAGAGTAAAAAACATCGTTACAACTTTACCGCTATGCAATTATGACACGAAAAAGGTTCGGACCTATCATTAGTGAGAATTTTATGTTGCATAAAATTGAACAAAAAATTCAAGGATACATGATTTATGAGCAAACACAATTGGAGACGCTTAAGGATGTATTTTATGTTAGTTAACAACCGTTAACTCTTTCCTTGACGTAAAGTTAAATCTTTTCAAAATTATTTATCACCTATTTGTCATGTCCAATTTGAAAGAAAAACATTTTTCGTAATAAAATTCTAGTGCATAAATTGAAATTCTATAGTGAATAAATCTTTTTGATGACCCGTTGATGATCAAAAAAATGCTGAAGTTTTCGACAGTGCGATAAAAAATATTATCGCATTATTAAATGCGATTCTATTCCATTTACTTTCTATTAAACGTATAAATCTGGAGTAGACCTCTTATTCGTTGTACGCAACCCTGAAATTCAATGAGCAATACACAAAATGCATTTGTACGCGATCACGATGATCAATGTGAAAAGGGTTCCGAATTTACGAAATAAAACGTTTGAAAGGGTACAAAAGTTTACCTGAATCTTCGGCAGCTGGATCTTACATCGAAAGTAGTACTCGCACATCCTCCTCCTCGGATAAAACCAACGATACCTTCTCAGATCTTTCCGTTCTTTTTTCTTTTCCGGAAAAGAGGAAATACGAAAGGGGTTATAGATTTATTTTAGGGTACAATACAAGCTAACCGTCATCGAGACATCCTGAGCTCATATCTCTATTCCCACCTTCATTGATCGCATGAAACTCGATATGTTCAACGCTCGAGGGGATTTTTTGTCGATCTTATTCCTTCAAACTCTAATAATTACATAGATCAACCTGCCATTTTATGAAAGTTTATAAAGCTCTATATTTGCAATCATTGGAAGCAAAAAGAGTATAACTGATACAATTTATATTAAATTTATATTATAAAAACAGATATTAAAAAATGGAGATCTTAATGTATATTTTAGAGAAATCCGATTTTTTTCGGCTCATATAATACTCATTGTGATATCATCGAAAACAACAAGGTCGAATTCTTTCATGGTTGGTCCTAAAATCAACATTTTATAGTTAATCGACGTCAGTACCACCTTCCGTAGCAAATTAAATAGCCGTAAACAAATAATGCTATTTACGTCTCGAATCATTGGACCCTTCTTAGAACTGATTTATGAACAGTGAAATTTAAAAGCACACCACGTGGTAACTATGTGAAGGCTATGTGATCGGCTATTATGTAATTATCTATTTTTTACTTTTAACAGAAGCTGCATAGTCTTTGATTTGATAATATTTTAAATGTAAAACTGATATTACAAAATACTGAAAGATATTGGAAGATATGTATATCAATATTGTCAATACTATTAACATTGTCGCTATTAACATTGTTAATATTAAAATTTTGATCATAGTAGTAATCTTTGGTACACGAGCGGAAGAGGGAGAAAGAAAAAGATCAAGAAAAAGGACGAAGTGTCGAGAGCGAAGAGGCAAGACGAACGGGGATGGTAAGACAAGCTACAAAAGTGCAACGTTCGAGCAAGGTTCGCGCGATGCCACTGACCCATTAATACATATAGAGTCCGACTGTACGTCGTAATTTGCATCACCATTTGAATTGCTAAGACTCTTTGTGGCGATATAATACGATGACGGTTTTGGTAACACAATCGACAACATATGCATCGCCATATTTATAATTATTTTCTTTCGTCATCTCTACACCATTCGTTTTATAGACCATTTTTGATTTATTGATTCAAACGGAGAAAAGATTTCGGTGTTGAACAGGTTTTGTACGAATATCTGATGCATTTATATCCAAATATTTTCGGTATCTAATCTAGATTAGGATTGTTTCTGTTAGAAAAACAGTTGAAATTGATGCAGTGAGTCAGAATTTTTATGATTATCAATTGTGATTGAGAAAATGAACTTGGATTCGTCCTCGATCGTTCGCGTTGGCGTCTAGTCCAGTAACAGTCGATCGGGCAGGCAGTTACAAAAAGTATAAGCGAGAAAGGAGGAGAGGTAACAGAGAAAGGGGAAGGAGGAGGCGAACGATAGAAGGCTGCACGAGTCGTTGAAGGTTCTCGACCTACGCTGTTAAGGACAGAGACCCCATCTAGGGACACGAGATGTCCTTTTGCTTGCTTTCTACTTTCGTACGTACAATTTTGTGAAATTCCAATTTACAATAAATTAAATTTTTCTAAATAAAAGCTTTCCAATTTATCGATCCAATTTATAATTCCTATCGTGATGTAATAACTTATATATATATATAATACAAAACTAATTTCATACACACACATATATATATATATATATATATATATATACATATGTCGTTATTCTTCTACTCAGTAAATTATATATTAAATTTTTTAATCATATTTCTATAATCTCGAATCTGGATTCGATAGAAGACAACATTTTTTATACCATCTATTAATTTATGTCCAATAAGGCAATGCATCGTTGTATAAGCTTGTAATACTGCAGTAGCGACGTTTACTATCAGGAAACTCAAAAGGGTTAAAACAAATCGATCACTCGACGAAGGTACCGTAGGGTCTTCGACCTCTTGTCGTGCGGTGAAGGTCCGCGGATAACCTACTCCTTGGTTACTGCACCCGATGTCGGTGACCGGGACGTCGATCCCTCAGAAGAGGCGAAAGACCTCCATGAACTACTCGGGACCACGAAATAGAGGACTACGGCATTCGCACGGTGTAATACAAAAAAGCAGAATACGTGGCTGGCCCACGGTACTTTCGAGCTCAAATTGACGATTTGCCAAAATTCGCGGAAAGTATAGGACTTAATAAAAGCATTCCTGGACAAAAGTAATGTGAATCTTTTCACACTTACCTGATCGAATTCTCTGTACTAATGAAAACTACTTGTCACAAAAATAATTTTTAATTCAAAGAGTATAAATTTAATATTTTTCTCTTCTTCATAAAAAAAAATGCATTAAAGGTACTTCACAAATCTATAAATTTTTAGTTATGAGAGTAAAAAAATGTCTGTTCTATGCTTCCAATATTTCTGTAATAAATGTCGAATTTAAAAAAAAAAAATGCTCGCGAATTCGCTGTACCTTCGTCTGTGGTATGCCCTTCGATTCTCATTCAAGGTCCACAACGGGGGTGCAGTGAACATCGGCTCTTCGGGGTTTCCATAGCGACCGCCACTAAACTACCCTTGCAACGCCCACTCGAGGGCTGCGTTTCTACTTTCCACCCTCTGTCTCGGCCGATCGAGAGCTATCGCGCTTGCAATCATTCTGAAAGAAAGCGATGTAGATTCTGCAACGAGACTGTCGTGCTTATCAGGATGAAGGATAATTGCTATTAACATCAGAATTTTAAATCCTGTTTACGGAGCTGTGTAATTAATTTTCTACTTTTATTCACTAAAGAAAATCTATTGCACCATAAAAGAATTATTCATATATTTAAGTTTATAGGAATATATATTATGTACACAAATTTATAAAACAATAGACATATTTCTAGATTTATTTTGTGATTAAGGAATCAAATATAATATAATAGATCGTGCTAATAGATAAGATATATTATGTCCACGTGATTTTTCAAACATACTTTACGACTTTAATTTTGTAGATGTTGAAAATTATAAGGTAAAATTAAAGCGGAAATATGTCAGTCAATCGAATATTCTCATACACTAGCTTGAATGTTGCACTTTATCGATTGGACGGTAGACATGCGTTGCTATGACTACACGAATACACCGTAAAACTACCTTCGGCCCTTGTAATATTCGTCCTTGTGTGATACGCGGCTTTTATAGGGCGGTTTACGATACCCTCCCTCCCCCCCTCCGTATACTTGCGTCGCACGGCTGCACCGGCAGGTCTAAGGTCTGACAATGAACAAAGACAACGTTGGAGGTAGCCGTATTGCCTTCAGCAATAGCAAATCCGGAAGAACGTCATCAAACCCTGTAATCAACCCTTTCTGTTTTAATGTCACTCAAGGTAATGCATTTCACATGTATATGTGTTGCGTGTGTTTGCATAATGTTTCAAATTTCTATGTATATATTTAGAAAATATGTACAACTCATTCGTATACTGATTTTTAAAACTGTGTCATTGTAGACACGACCGTGACTTTCGTTTTTACAAAGATAAAGTCAAAAAGATAAGAGACATTCAATGAGTGATGTCAATATATCTTTTCACAAGAAATAATTTGAAAAGGAAATCCGTCGCACATTATCAGTTAATTACAATCAATAGTAAAATATGGAAGATCCGAATGTGTTGAAAAATTATTCGTTCTATTTCCACAGTTCTGCACTTCCCAGATGGAGTGACGCAATCTCTTTTTCCCTTGAGTCGGGCTCGCGAACCCTCGCGACGTTGTGCGAAATAAGGGTCGGTTTGACTCTCGTCGCCATCCCTGGAGCATCTCGGAACAAAGACAATTCCTAATTCGATCGTGATGCTTTGTTCGTTCCACTTGGAGACACGTGCGACATTATTCGTTTTGAATTTTCCAGCCTCTCGTCGCCTATTAATCATGCGTCGTACCTTATTCAACATCACATAATAAAACGTCAATAAACATTTTATTTGAAATTGTAATTTTTTAAGTAAAAATTTAATGGGTAATCTATTATTACAGTTTTATTTTAATGGGTCATCTATTATTACAGTTTTTACAACATGCCTTTTCTAAGTCTCTATTAGTATCTTTCGATAAAAAGTCATACAATATTTAAAAATATACACTTTATAATATACACCGGGAACTCCACAGAAAACTATTCGATAATAATTATTCCTGCTAAGTAAAGCGAATAAAATAAATGACGAATTAGCGAGGTCGATATATTACTATTAGAACGGAAATGAGTTTCTTCCGGCGTTATGACGGTGTTTCGGAAGCATTATCGCCATATGGTGAGTTTTCGCCGATTGGCAAAGATACCGGAAGAGAGGGCATCGGGATTCCGGGGCTGATTGCGCGGGACAAGGTCGTCGTTACCCTGACAACGGTATAGTCGGTGGCACGTGCTGCCTTGGTTCCTCCTCGTCTACTGACCCCAAAATGTGCGCGCGACGATCACTTTGGACGTACTCGTGGGATTTGGGTTACTGTCACGGGTTAGATAGGAAGTGGCGGAGATAAAATATCGAGAATACTGAATCGAGTCTCGTCCTTTCGGATTTATCGATATTGTCATATGACACGGGAACAATTCGTAATATCACGTCGGTAGCAAAAACGAAAAATCCAGCTCCGTTCCTATAATCATAAGATATTAATTTATATACACACTCAACTAAATGAAAACTGGAGAGGCAGATTTAAGAAAGGGATTCACGATTTATTTCGCTGAAGGTTGATGATAGTGGAATGACGGACCGTGTAATCGATTAAACGATTCTAAAGAGAAATATGCTGAGTAACGAGCCTAACGTTATATTATATACTTGTTTTTCTTTTTATGCTTTCAAACAATAAAATAAAAATATCTTGCCTTTCAATGTAATGCAGTTTATAAACATCGCGTACTACATTGACAAGAAAGTAACTTACACGATAAGATCCTGGGAAGAAAATCCGATTAAGAGAAGCGTTAAAAGTCAGAAAAAGAAAACAAAGACCGTCCTTGCCAAGGGAGAACGAAATCCGTGTCGTTGGGCGGAATGCGAAGTGAGAATCTTCCCCGGACTTGTAGTTAATCTTTTTCTTTGTCTTTGGCTCCACGTGTCGCGCAATATATTTCGGTCCTGGGGCAGCGACGTTTCGCGGACAAAGAGGTCCTTGTTGATGTATAGCCATTCGAAAGCCTGGAATCCAGCGAGCTCGGTGAAGGCTAAATGGGGTGAAGGTCTCGGGGGTTGGGAATCGTGCCGGGACTTTAGGGGCGGTTAGTGGAGAGGAAGATCAAACTTGGCCGAGAAGGGTCGGGGGTGGCAACGGTGTGCGTCCTCGAACTCTAAGCTTCAAGCTCGCAGCTCGTTTCCGTATCCTACATCTATTTACGAAAACACTTAACATAGTCCCCTGCTCGCTATCTCTTCATCACGTGTCATACCCGTATGTTCGACCCATATTGGAGGTGCGATTTACAGTGTGTGTGTGTGTGTGTGCGCGCGCGCGTGCGTGCGTGCGTGCGTGCGTGCGTGCGTGCGTGCGTGCGTGTATATGTGTGTGTACATATACATATGTATGTATGTGTGTATATATATAAAATAATATATTTAAAATAGATATCTATGTAATATAAATCTATATGTAGAATGGTATCAATGTTAACATAAATTTAAAAACAGCTTTTGAACAGCAAACGTTAATGTCTTCTCGCTTGAAAACGAACAGAAAGAGAAAAAAAGCAACAGCTCGTTTGATCCTATTTTCAGCATCAAAATATTAAATTACGATCAAAGAATGACTACTGATTGCGAATACTGATTCCATAGTGCGAATCAGGCTTTAGAAAGATATCCCTAACCTACAGCAAGCAGTATCATAGTGTCAATTGCATGCAGATACACGTCCCCTCTTTGTAACGCTTGTCACAAGATGGTAGCGTTGCATGGCTTTAGCGATGTATTTGTAGGAAACTATATGCGTCCCCTCTCTCTGTCGTAGTTATCCGCTCTCCTGTCATTCCCACTTTTACTCTCTCGTGCTTTTACGCGCCGCACACGCGTGACTGTACACAAGTACACACACATACATAAACTCAAGGGATACTCGGGTCAATAACCCTTACAGCGGTAGAAATATCATATTCCTTATAATATTAATCATACTTAAGTCTCAATTTATAAAATAATAAAGTATTTTTGTTACAATCAAGGAATGATCTTCATATGCGATTTTTTTTGTTTCAGGTGAGTTTATAATGACTGGTGCCTAACGATTCTATATCCAATCAAACTAGTAAGTTCTTATATATATAATAATTTATAGTAAATATATTAATTACATTGACAAAATAGTGTTACGTTTCTGTATTCTATTATATTTGTAATTCATTGTGCCCGATCGATACAAGTCGGATAAAGATATATCGATGAAAAATAAAGACAAACGATGTTGAAGAAAAAAGGGTCCAAATAATTGATTTAAAAAAACTACAATTTTTTTACAATCGATAATACCTACAAAATATCGATAATAATTGCGTTATTTCACGAACGTCTGTGTTTTGTTCGTATTGGGTTTAATCTGTTAAAAATCATTGTCACATGAAATTATTTCGCGCTCGTCGAAAAATCACGTGGCCGCTTACATGCGCGTACACGCGAAACCTGTTGCTGCATATGAAATGAACGGTGTTTGAACAGTAGTGTACATGCTGAAAAGCAGATGTCGCTCAGCGATACGATGCTAGCAGACTCTATCGGACGGATTGTAAAACAGAGTGATCTGAGCTTCTCACGCGTTTTCTCTTTCCTTTGCGGTCTGAACTGTACTGCCACCTATTAGTCCGACCGACTCGCGAAAGAGTAATCTGCCCGATATAGAAGTTACCTACTTGACTGACTTTAGTCAGTCTGATTACGCGTGTCTCTAATATTTATCAATCGCGCGAACAATTCTCACACGCAAGTAAGAACTGTTCCAACAAATGTCGTTGTTTTGTTTACGGATGTAGAACAAGTAAAGTAAAAATAAAAAATATAACTACTTCTTTGATTTATTTGAATCCTTTTTTTTACGTAGGGAAATGCGCTGCGCATACCACCGGCCTCGGAGGAGGACCGGTGGTTGTGTGGGACTCTCCGGGATTAAGTTTTCCCGAGTATACCCACTAAAACCCCACGGTGACCGTCTTCACGCACTTTTGGAGGGCCCCGGAAAAGAGCTTGAATACCTCCGGAACTGATTTATCTGGATCCTCGCATTACAGGACGATACCAGAATTAATGTATTTTCTTTTAATTATAAACAGTGAACACACTGTTGTGAATCAATTTTTTGACAAGAGATTAATTTGTTACATTTTATTTTATTTATTAATTTTCATTATCAAAGAGGGAGAGGGAGGGGGGAACGGATCTTTTCATCGTGGATTACTTCACGTGAAAAAGATTGAAGATACCGTTACTTCAAAAATGGAGTCCATCCATCAAAATTTTTCCAAAAAATCCAATTTAGTTTTATCGGTTCTATTTACGTTCTCTCGAGGAACATTATACACAAGTTACGGTAATTTCTTTCATGCCAGGTCAACGCACCCTCACGCCGCATTTTTTCCGTATTGTTGACGAAGTGAGAGGATAGACAGTCAGATTAAGTATCCTTACCGCAAAAGCATGTTGCGCAATTGCATTGCTGCAAATTGCGTGGTAACGGCATACTATGTCTCGCGCGTGTGCGAGTCTCATTTTAGCTGGCGTACGGCCCTTAATAGACTTCCATAATCGCGAGGCGAGTTGTAACGTGTAAAATGCGCGGCCACTTATTCAAATCACATTTCAACTTTTACGATAGGCACAATGTGTAATAACTTTAGCGATAATTAAAGAGCGCCATATTGAATTAAAAAGTTTTAATAATTAAAACCTTACTTGCGTGTGTTTGTTTTATATATTACATGTATATGTACACCCACGCATACATTCAATACATATATATTAAAAAACTTAATAACGCATACATAATCTTAAAGGAATATTTAAATATTAAATATACAAGTCGTAACTATTTGAATTATATAAATTATTACTAACTGAATTATTATAAATATTTATGTAACAATTATTTAATGTACTTATCTAATTCTTGTCTATTGATTTTTGTCTCACGTTTGGAACTGGTTTACGTTTATTATTGATCTCAATTAGATAAAATGAGTGACTTACTATGAGCCTAATATGAAGTTTCCTTTTCTTTCAATTATTGCTACTAACATTCTTATAGGCAACTTCTCCAAACGGTACTCAGTTAATGACGTGAAAGTTGATGTGAAGCGCGATAGAATTTTCACTTTATACAAGGATTTCTTTTTTCTTCTCTCTCCTTTTAGTTTTCAAGTGAGATATATCGACTATTTATTGGATCTATTTTCGGATTTTTTTTCTGAGTTTCCACGTTAAATCTTTTGGAAAATGTTAAAGGAGCTTTGTTAAATAACAATAATTTGCAATTATTTTAATATTTTTTAAATTATTTAAAACATGCTATATTAATAAAAAAATAATTTTAATTAATTAAAAAAATGAATAGATCAATTTTTATAAATGCTCACTCAAATGTTATTAGAAGAGCATAATTCCTAAAATGTCATAAAAAAAAGTAATCCTCATATAAGCTATCCTGATGCTTATTATTGATAAACTATTTTTCGATAACGTTTAAGCAAACATTTAACAACATGTTATTAAGACTTTGTCGTTAATACGTTAATATGTGCTTAGTATTCATCTCATATTGACGTCAATCTTAATCTCCAGTTTTTGCTTCTCCTCTTTCTCTCCTTGCAGGATGCATCTGCGAATCTTACGTGTAATGCAATGCGTGCAATTACCCACGACACGTGGCGACTCGAGTGGTTCGTTGATCAACCGTATAGATTCCAATGCATTGGTGTGCATACGATGCCAGTGCGCCGGCTGGTTTGTTCAGGTTTGCGATGGTATTTGCTAAACGTGCCTGCGTACGTGTGCGTGCACGTAACCGATTCTCGCACACGAGCGAAGTCAAAGTTCAGTCACTCCGTAACCTCCTTTCGATCGAAACTATTACACACTAGCCAGCGACTCTCAACCGGCCAGATTTTTTTTACTTTCATTCTCGTTAAAGCTTCGCAATATCGCATCAGCAATCATCAAACGCTTTTTACTATCGCAACACTTTATTAATCTGACGTGACTTGCGTGTGACGTTATTCCCCGAAATATTTCTTTCACATGCGTGCTCTTTATATATATATACTAGAAAGATTTTTATCACATTCCCGTTCCCGAAACTTGGTTGGAACTGTACACATAAATAAAGCTGAACAAAGCATCGCGTACAAGTACCGTCATTTTTTCCAGTTGCGGATCTATTACGTCACCGAGCGACCAAATTTTCCTCCGAGTTGTAGTAGAGTCGCGCAATTTCTCGAAGATGCCACTCCCTCATTAATGTAACTTCATGAAACGCTTTCACTCTCTTTCGCTTTCGCGGTGAAAACAGTAGAACGTAAGCGACCGTGTGGCCCGATTTAAGCCGCAAGACATAACGGATGAATGCATGTTGCAGAATACGACGTGTATCACGTAGCGGAACAATTACTTGCAACATTCTAAGCAGTTAAGATGCCCTAATGATCATTAGCTTCTCGATCTGCATGATCCGAAGATTTGAGGATCAGGACAATTTAACTGTAGATTCGGTCAAAGTTTCGTCATGACATGAAGAACATTAATCTAACGCGTTATGTAAATCGAAAATGATTTTAATGGCCGAGATCGGTGTTATGGGGAAACAAATTACTGTCGAGCGTAAATCCGATCGCATGTGCAACGCGTTACTTCAACGTGAGGAAATAAACGCAGAAACTTAGAAAATAAACGCGAATCAGTGGTAGCATAGAAACGCATCGCGAATTACCGAGCTACCGAGACATGTAATAGATATGTATTCAAATCGTGCTGTGCGTAAATCTATAACGTGGCCTAATCTCACGGGATTCTATCCCGGAAATTGTGCAACTACTGCAATCGCAGTCGACTACTCTCTCGCGTTGTTCGTTGTCTTGTTAGGTAATGAAACTTTACTTCCCAATTTCGTCACTTCCAATTGCATAAGGAACGATATGTAGAGTGACATAACTGAGTAAGCTGATCGGTATTCGATAATTTATCTACTTATTTTTTTATTTTTACAGAGCTATCCAATTGATATAAACGGTGGTAGAAAAAGAAGATGTCAAGTTTCATTGATATGTAAATTTCTTCTTAAAAAGACCTTTAGCTTAAGAAACAGAGAGACGAGTACAGAAATCTCCGATGAATCACGTTTTAGAGAAACAGCAAGGATACGTTGACAACGTTTATCCTTCTAAAGTTATGTATACGTACGAGAGAAACTTCATGTGCAGAAGTCGTCTAAGTATTTTTTTTTTTTTTTTTTCAAGCAATGTTCAGATCTACGACGTTTAACGTTTTGCCTTTGTCGCCGTCATGATCGAGTAAAATCACGTCTTCTCGCACTCATTATCGGAAGAACTTAAAATTCATCGTGCTTCCCCACCTTTTATCGATCTGATCAAGGATCGATAGCTCCCTATAGCCCCGTTACAAACGGTCGGAACGCGGTGCCGGCGCGCGAAAGTAAAAGTAGGCGGGCAGCACGCGTTGAACTGCTTGAAACGCGTCCTCGAACGGTCGCTGCACCACGAGGAGTTACCCCGGCCTCCGTGTTGAGCAATCAGTCCGGTAACTGTAGTTCAGTTTCGCTTCGGCTCTCAGAAATTTCTCGAATGCTTCGAGATATATCCTCAAAAAAAACTTCATTCCACAACTTATGTATCGTCGTGAAATGAAGTTTTTTGTTACATCTCACACTAAGTGTAGTTTCGGCTAGATCGAAACATTTTAATTCTTTCTTATAGCAACGTTCATTGAAATGTTTTTAACAGATTAAATTTTCATTGAGAAATGAGAGTTTAGCTATTTGCCAAAAGGTTCCGCATCAACTTACACTGCGAGTAAAGAAATATGAATTATAATGACTAATTATGTTTCTAAAATTTCATTCAAGTTAAATTTCTTAGATCACGCGCGTGCGGACACACACACACACACACTTATATATTCTATCCCCTCTCCTTTCTCTCTTAAATCTTCCAAACCTTGGAATATTTACTTTCTGACGACACCGTGAGTGATCACCGTTCACAGCAAGGAGGTCCTGTTGGACACCGTTTCGCGAACAGTGGCTGCGCTCGGTGGGAGCTTATTCGGTCGTTGGGTTGCGTTGAGCAAGCCGAGAGCGAACAGCAGTCACCTCGATAGCGAGTGTTGAACCCGCGAGAATCTAGGCCGGCGCACTGACACACCGCGTATACGAAAGGCGAGCGTATTAACACATGCGAGTCGATCCGTATGTATCAGCTCGGTACCAATATGTACGTGCATGCAAGTACGAACGAATGGATGTATTGAGAGATTCGTCAGGGATTTTCAAACGGGTGAACTTTGATTTGGTTGCAAAAATTTTATATACGCGCTGCTGTTCGAATCTACATCGCTTTCCTGTCGAATTATTCGAGATACTCGAACGAAAGTCCCTCGGATGTTCGGTCACTCGCAACCTTGCATTAAATCAAGACCGAGTCATTTAATTAATTGTTACGACTCGGTAATTGAGATGGATTAGTCGGTTGTATCGTGAGTTAGTCAGTTCGGCACAGGCTGAAGGAAAGTGCAGCGAAGAGCGTATGTACGTAATGCGCGATGCGTGCCAGTAACGCCGAAAGTGTCCCACTAACGCGAGAGAACAACGACCTGGCAAGTCTCTCTCTCTCTCTCTCTCTCTCTCTCTCTGTCCCTGCTCTCCTCTCATACCTTGCCTATCCTCTCCGTCCTCCGCATTTTGCGTCATCAAACGCCTCTAATAACGCACTGTCGTTGTCGCTCAGCTCGATACAAGCCCGACCCGTTTCGCTCGTGAGAATTAGCGGAGAATTTCGCTCCGCGCTCGATTTTCCGTGCACTTTCATTGCAAGCGTCACACGAACAAATTCGTTGAATTTGTATGCAAATACATGAGCGAATGTGATTATCAAAAAAACAAAAAATCTACAGCTCTGAAAATCAATTTAAAAGTCTAGAGGCCAAAAAAATAAAATAACTCTTCTTCAATTAAAAAATGTAGTACAATAAAATCGAGAGATATAATAGTTCGTTTCTACCGATTAGCGCTGCCACTTTTTCAGATTAATCTGGAAGTTGAAAAGGTTTCTGAAAGCTCCTTATTTCCCTTACTAAAGCATTTATCGAACGAGTTCACTATTCCTATCGTCAAGGCAAGCGGAAGTCGTTCGAAAAAGTTTGATTGTCGTCTTGCGATCGTAGGCCGTGGTTCGACTTGGAAATGCTCACACCAGCTTTCTCAGTTGGTGGAAGATAGATTCGTGTTGTTCGATCGACTATTATGAAACGGCGAATTCATGCCGGAGCATAGCGCGGACGTCGAACTCGAGTCCGTTCACGATGTTACGAAATCAGGAACTTTCGAGTCCGCGTGTGCGTATGTTACACCACACTGGATTTCTAAGAATCTCAAAGTAGAATTATTAATTGCAATGCAGCTTCAGTATATCAACGTTATCAGTGTGATAATAGATCATTTCAATCTTTCAACAAATCTCGAGATCTTACATCTTGCTCTTCTTTTTGACTTTCCGAGTCCTCCAATTTTCAGAAACCTTCGGTTTCTCAGACGCCGAATGAGAAAATGAATACCATAAACATTTATCACTTCTGTAGCATTCTATGTGAACGGATTCTGTTCAAGATCTTCAATACATCGTTTGAGCTCCATCTGCGCTAGAAAGCACCAAGGATAAATCCGCCCACGGACAGGCGAAGCGGTTCGTAATCGTGAAACGGCAGTGTTGTGAAATTCATTAGCAGCTGAATGCAGGCACGCAGACCTGATCGCGAGAGTCCTAAAACTGTTACTTAGATAGCGCACGAAGAAATGTCATATGGGACAACTTATTGCTAAAACTGTTACTTAGATAGCGCACGAAGAAATGAATATCATATGGGACAACTCATTAAATACCGTTCGCCTTACGCATTCACGCATAAATCCGCAAATACAGAAGCAAAAATGTATATAATATTGACTCAATGAAAAACCCACGTTTGTTTTGCGATAAAATCTTTGTGAAGAACAAACGAGATATCTATGTGAAATTTAATGAGTGTAATTCGCCAGCCTCATCTTCTCTATTGTACGAAACTTGTCACATACTTTCGCTAGAAAAATCGAGAATTCAAGAAATCTCACTATTAAATTTTACTCTTAATCTTGAATGTCGCTTTCTTGAGTTACAATATTACAGATATCGTTTATTATTCTTGTTATCGGTCGTTGCTTCCATTTTACGACACAACGGCAAATATCTTATAATAACAGATCATTACGTCGAATGCTCTGGTTTGAGTACATTTTATCGATTTCAATATTTTTACCACTAATAATTGAACTTTCAAACTCGAATCCAAGAGAAAGTATCTGCAATAAATCATTCGCTGACATATAATTCTTCATACTTTCGTGCTTTATAAAGTAACTTTTACATATTTCCCAGACAAAGGCATACATTATAATAGGTCATTTTTTTCAAAGTTTATGATTATCATTCTTTCTATGTATTAATAATCTAAGAAATATGATTAAAACGGATATTTAAGAGGCTCTCAGGCTTTGAAACTTTAAACATTCGAAAATCTCAGCATCAGGTTTTGAAAATTTGAGAATTCAAAGATTTTTCGTATTTTTGCGGAATAATAAAGAAATAGCTTTGAATAACGCGAGTTTTGAGAAAAAAAACACATTCGCCGTTGGTTGGCACCGAAACTGTGAAAGCACCCTAAGGCGCAAAAGCGAGCTACGTGGCCAAGCCGCTCACCCCGTCCTCGACGGCGGTGGTTCGTCGCCCGCATACGGCCTTCGGAAATGGGGACGTTTGCTAGCAGTCTCGTGGATCCGAAAGAGGAACGGCGGCAGCGACACTGAGAGTCAGACAGAACGAGCAGAAGATAGCGAGAATGAAAGAGAAAGATAGACAGGGAGACATGAGATAAAGACGAGAAAAAAAAGGAAGGAATCCGTTGAGAGAAAATATCTTCGCACAAGGGGATAGTTTTCACTCGGCGTTTCGTTCGATTATCGCGAATAACCACCCGAAAGAAAAAAAGAAAGAAAGAAGGCGAAAGAGACAGGATGGAATCAATTTAACACATGCATATGTATATACACATATCCGTTTCTCCTTCTATGGAGCAGAGCTCTGCTTGCCATCGGGGCGCAATGCACTCTCGGCAAGACCTTGTCCTGGCCAGTGGCTTTCAACGGATTAACACTGTTCTGAAGTGGAGTGTCGGCGACATTATGGTTACGCATTGCATGCGATCTAACTTGTCGCTTTATACAATCCGGAGAGTGAAATACGACACGAAGCCATGTTAAACAAATTCTGAAAAACCAGCAATTAAATTATCTAAAAGTAGATACAGATGTGTGAGCATTAATTGCACGATGAGCACGCAGGTACATAATATTTGTCTTCTCTTTTTCTCTCTATCTCTTTGTCATTCCACTCCTCTGCCACAATAACTTGGTAATACGAATAATTCTCATGAATATATAACGTAGCTGGATGGTGTAAATATATTACGCGACAAATATGCCGTGACAGAATAACAACTTGACAGGGACGCGGGTGTCCGAATAAATCAATGGCAACCCACCGAGGTCGAGACTAAAAAGTAGGGCTGAAAAACTGTGCGGAAAGAAAGAAGTTTGCATTTTTTTCCGCGAGTCATGGTTGCGGCAATGTGAGCTGCCACGACGCGAAAGTTGTCTTTCGCCTTCGCGTTATCATTGTCGATGACGTCCGTGTGCGTCTGTGTGTCCGATGTCCTTTCAAACCCCTTAATCGCAAATGGAATATGCGCCCCCGATTTCGAAGGCCGTTCGGGCAACGCACTGAGTGTCGGTCAACGGTATGATCTGTTCTAACCGTCGTTCTTAAGGCACTCTCACACCAAATCACTTTCTTCTTATTGGCCTTCTCTACGTATCCGAATTGGTTATTCCCTATTTTTATAATTATTAATGTAGCTTAATTAAAGTATTTATTTACCTTTTATTTACCAAAGAACTGTGTAAGCTTTTCTTATCTAATGATTATAAGAAATATTTTGCATGCATTAAGTAAGTTTCAGTGAATTCTTTTTCTTATCGCTTTTTTTCTTAAAATATTAAATATACATTATCTATAAACGTATAAAAGCACTTCTGAGTATTTAATGAATATTTAATCTGAAACGTAGATAAGTTGAGCTAGAAGGTAACTGCGACGTCATTCTTCCCATTGTTCTTTTCCTCATCTCTATCAGTCGATTTGCTGCACAGCTATATGGTGATACTCGAGAAAGCATGCATCGTGCAGCTGAATGCACAGGTTGACTCGGCTAGTTGAGTGAGTGAGCGAAGATGACGTCAGAGCACGGTTGCAGCGCCCTAGATCGAGGGAGGTCACCGTGTGCCAGGCCGATGGCCCGCCGAGGTCGTACCCTCGGTCTCTCCGCGCTGAGTGCGCTTTTCGTCTAGCCGTTTCTAGGTTGGGTTACGTCTTTAGAACGTGGGAGGCCGCCGAGTGCAGCCTCGGAAATCCGATATATCGTATCTAACGTATAATGCTCTAGGTCATCCAGGTACTCTGAGAAGTGACCACAAAGAAATTAAGAAACGATCATTTTTCTCTCTCTTGTCGAAGGTAGTAATATAGTTTCCCTTGGAATTGAAGTTTTCTGAATACATAAGATTCTATGTTAATTTTAAGAAACTCGAGAACCTTTGAAATATTTTGCGATGTACTAGGAGACTCTGAGAAATTCGGAAGAGCAAATTTTGAGGAGAGCTGAGAACTCTCTCTTGACCATTAAAAATTTGGAGATTTCAGTCAAAGCTTCGTGCAAAAAAACTCGGTTTTCAAAAGATTGAACGTCGCTGTCGTTTGAAAAATTAAATTTCTCATTTGAACTCGCTCCATTTACCACGGTCGAGCAATCTTTGTCGTAGGTTGCATATGTATACGCCTGTAACTTAATGAAAAGAATCGCCCTGAAGAATTGCCCTCGCAAAGACGATCGTCGTGCACGATCATTTGATCGTGGGACTGCGGTGAAGGGTGAAGAGAACCTTCTGCCAGTGGAACAATGTACCGCCGTGAACCCTCGGCGTCTCTGTGCCACCGCGGAATCGCGTGTCATGTACGTCAAGTGCAAAGATGCATTCACTGCAGATGCTCACACGCGGGCATGTCTGTTCTCCCGAGAGAATCTTTAGCATAGATCGCTGCGATCTGCCCGCGTTTGCATTTACGGATTGGCGAACAATCGTAGCTTGTTCACATATTTAAGATATAATTAGATAGGAGAATAATCTGTTTGTCGATTAAGAAAAAAGATTAAATGAATTAACGAATGAATGATCAATAACAGCTGTGTGTGTGTAAATATATATATACACATATTTCTGATGCTTTATTTATAAATTATATCGGCTGAAGAAATTGAATGATTAAATTATATCTTATGTTATATGATGGAAATTGGAAGCTCATTAAACAGAGCACGATTACGTTACCATGAAATTCTATATAAATTGAAATTCGTAAGGCTTTAATTTTCATAATGAGCACGCAGGCGATGATAGAATTCCACTTGTCTAGTTTAGCATATAATTATCGGAAAATGCAGCGTGTGAATGAGAGGAAGGAGATCGTGACGAAACGTAATTGATACATCTTTTTTTTCTCTACACTAGAATTTACGCGTCACTTATGCTTGACGTATAATTTTCCCAGAGAGCGGGCGCCACCGAGTACTTATTTGCTCGTGTATCTGCACGCGTCTCAAACTATACATCGGTCGCATTAGCGTCAGTTTAATCCTTTGAACGGGTGTGGCGGTATACAAAGTGCAACCATATGTCATTTGGAAACTCTTAGGCTCATGAGGCAATTGTTGCGAGCGATCGTATCCTTTCTACTTGCGAGCCGGAGTTCAACACAATCCTCTCTAAATTTGATAGAAAATTTCAACGATGAGTGATATCTTGAATATAAACACACGATCATATTTTAAGAATTTTATATAACATTCTCTTAAAATTTATATGATTTAAATCGCACGGATGAATAAAACACACAATTTTTGCAAACCAAATTCCTGCAGTTGGCAATCACAATTTTCGCATGCGGCACTTGATTTATGAACGATTTAGCAATTTTCAATACAGAAACTAGCCGTCCCTTTTTCCCACTATGCTCCATATACGCTGCGGATAAATGCTCGGATTAACTCCTTCATCCAAGCGAAACCCGCCTTGCTTAATCTCATTCTTTTCATATTCATTCTCGTTAAATGCATTTGTACAAAGTGCAGAATATTTTGATTTTACAATTTTAACGTCATAAAACATGAAATTTAATCTCTGCGCATTGTGCACAGACTGAAAAAAACCATTAAAAATATTTGTAGCTGTATAATAATTGAAAAATGTACTTGGTACACCGAAGTCGAATATTGTACGCAATTGTAACAATTTGTAAATTAATAAATGAGCCGTCATAAATTTACCGATATCTTGATAGTAAAATATTACTAACTGCAATCTAGTATATGATCTATGGAGAAATATTGCCTATGGTGAAATCGATGAGTTAGGCGGTGACTTACACGCCATATCGCCGTCAAGCGAATGGGTTACGCTTATACTGGTCCTCGGCATACCTTAATCCGCTCCAACAATTCCTGGCAGACCGTCGTGACGTGTCGCAACCAATGTATTATCAGAACGAGCTTCTTTCCTATTTTATATTTTAAATCTGTTTTGTGCCATTTTCAGCGATAAATTTAGAAACTGTTGAACAATATTACCTCTAGTCGAAAAAGAAATCGAGGAAAGATAAACAAACTTATATTTTCTTTCACAAAAATTGCGTTTTCTATAAATTTCAACAAGTTTCATTTCAAATATCGTTAACTATCAATGGATTCCATCAATATCTATTCTATATAAAGGAAAATTAACGGAATCAAGCAGTGCATATTAGCAAAGTTTGCGCGCACAAAAATAGCAAAGGGTCACCGGCCCAACATGTAAATCTCATCGAGAAGAGACGAATGATCAATTGCTGAGGCTGCAGATCATGTTTACCTGCGCACAACTGCGTTCCGTGACGAATGAACCGCGTATGCAATTTCGATGCAGCTTGTCCTAGTGGGCGGACATTCACCCCCATGAGTCGAAGATCGCCGATCAGAGGCGAGGCTCCGCGAAGCTTCTGAGAATTGGTCAGATACTTAGTTGTATTACGAAATTTTTTATTTCTAGATTTAGAGCTTTTTCGTGCACTCTTCTCAAGCGGCGTGGAAATTATGGCGCTCAACGATATATGGCTGCACAGTGGTTGTAAAAATCAAACCAGCTACCTTTACGTTACCTTTCTCCCCGCGTTAAACGTTACTTCTAAGACTTCTTATACTGATCGGATAAACTATTATAGAACAAAAAAAAGTGCACTTGACTTACTTCTCGTTCTGAGGCCTTCACACAATCACAAGTTTGTTACAAATATTTTGTTGTGGTAATAAAATACAATGCCTTATATTTATAATAGATTTTATTGTATTTCGCACCGAGTAAAGATATGCCATGACCCGTCTCTGAATATTCCAACGCTGTGCTCTCGGCTGGCGCGATCGACCTCGACGACAGAGAACGGAGGACGTTGCACTTTGACCGTATCTAATATAAGACACTGCACGCGAGTATAAATACGGCGACTAATAGGGGTTGACGAAATCATTAGCGTATCGCTACATTTTCGCTCTCATACTTATCCTTAAAGAAAGATCCTTATAGATTTAGCAGCTGGATTTATAATGTTTTATACAAACATTTCTTTACCTTCTCTATTAAAATAATTCCATAATTATTTGAAATTAGATTTTACTTTTATATTGCTCATCTGATAAAGTTTTAAATAAGATATATTTGAGCTTTTTAAAAATACTCTAATATACTTTTTACTGCTTTTTCAAAAGAATTTGGTACATTTTCGAAAAGTTTACATTACGTATCTCTTTGCATGAATAATTCTAAAAGAATAGAAATAACTATTATTCTTGCGCAGGCGTGACGATTGCAACGCGTGAAGACCGTTATGTGCGCAGTGAAAGGACTTCATGCGTATGAAATTAAGTGTAACGTTATAAGTATTACGAGGTAATAATGTCGCGTTACTGTTCGTTTCTTAATGACTGCTGATATTAATAGCCGAGATTAAATGACCAAAGCCTGTAGATATAGAAACAGAAACAGAATAACAAGCAATGAAACAAGAATAAAATAACAAAATGCATTTTAAAAAGTAGAATTATGCAATTAAAGAATAGAATAGAAATTTTATATCATATATGATAGAAAGTAATAATGGCGCGTATCAAATTAAATTGTGAAATTTTTATTAGAAACAAAATTAAGAAGAGCACTACAGTAGTTTTAATCTCGAAAAATTATTCTCGTGATAGTATATTTTTCGTGTAGTGGCGATCTTGTAATATTCTTAAAAAAACTATTAGTCATTGTATCATACAGTCGAACAGTTCGATCGGACTTTCGCAAAATGTATCTTATCTCTTCGTCTGTATCACAATTAACAGCATTACTACACCTGGGCCACCTAAGGCCACTTTTTATCAGCAGAACAGATTGGCAGGCATAATGACAGTGCTACTACCGTCGTGCAAACGAAACGAACTGGCTGGCATTTCGACAGTCACATAAATCCGTGGTTCGATCAATCGATAAACGGCGCGGTCGGATCGTTGCAAGGCGGTGAAAATGCACTTACGACAGCGCGGCAGCGCGCCGTTGACAGCTAGGGTGAAGGAACTTTATCTAACTGACGACTATCCGGTAGCGTAACGTCTGGTATAACGTAACGCCTGCTAACGCATTACGTAGAGAAGTTACGACGTCTAGCTTTCTGCACTTTCGGCCTAGTTTAGGCGAGACATATCCTATCTATCTACCTCTCTGAGAATTTCTTTGCCTCTTCTGTTTTCTCCTGGCGCGTTTGGCAAAGGCCAGTTCTCTGAATTCTATCGCCGCCTTCTCGCGTCCGGCAACAAGAGTCGTTTGACCATGCAACAAGCTTATGCCACACTCGATCTATTTGAAGCTCAGGAACGCGCGCTATTTAAAGGCGAATAGAATTTCAATGGAAATCCAATGAAATACGATAAGAAAGGCTATTTGAGTCGGTTAAAGAAAAAATTGGATCAAAAAAAATTTTCAAGACATCTAAAAATCTTGAAAGGAAGGGTGTAACTGAAAAACCTTAAATCGACCCTAATAATAAAAATTAATAAATTAACGTAGAATATAACTGGAGGACCTTTAAAAGTCCCTGTCCATCTTACAGAATATAAAGGCAACATTATGATTACGAATTTACTTTGTAAATTATTGAGCAACATTATCTCTCTTGCAAAATCAATTATGTATATTATTTCTCACACATTTAATGGCTGCTTCAAAGAAAATTTATTATATATTTGCATTTTACTCATAACATTTGATTGATTTTGTGCAAGTTGGTGGACATTTTTATCGACGAAAGCGATTCTTCTTCAATTAAGTAGAGCAAATTGAGAGTATATCGCATGTAGGATAAACTTGTGAACCCAGCTTCGAGAATGTTATGTTGTTTAACACTATACGCAGATGTAGTAGACTAACAAAACAATGATGGAATGTACATTGGTCAGCTCTCCCTAACGTCTGCAGATTCATGCCGAGAGCCTCGCTTGGTCAAACTGTTGTTTGCGCTACGGCATCCTAGCGACTATGTGTTTGTGTACTCATACGTTTGTATATGTCGCATTGTTGATTAAGAATAGCACTGATTGTGCAATGGAAAATTGTAGGCCGAACAATGTCGTGAAGAACGCGAAAAGGAAAGGGAAGGTGATAGAAATATTCTTTGAGAAAAAATTATCGAGATAATTTACAAGTAGGTATGTTATACCTATTTATAGATTCTTTTAAACAGTAAATGTATTTTGATGAAAGAGTGTATTTACATTTATATGTAGAATTAATTTTTTAATCTGGTGAGTTATACATATTGAGTACGATTGGTATTATATTGTATACTATGTTATTGCTAAAAATTCATTCGTCTTATCAAAATCCACGCAAAATTTCGTGTCAACGCGCGTTTCCATCTCGCCTCGTTTCCAACTTTGGATGTAGAATAGACTTTCCCGACCTAATCGTTCCAGTCAACCTACCTCAGTAGCCTACACTCTTATAGTTACATTGCGAAAGAAGTGCGAGTCCTAGTTACCCACATTCTGTGCCAGATATTGGCTGCTAATTAAACAATCATCGATTCAACGTTCTTATTTCGAAATTTTCAAGATATTACAATACAATGGCGAATGACACATAGGACAGATTTTATTTTAGAAAAATTTGTTCTAATAGTACAAAGAAAAGAATGAGTTTCTTTTAAACAGTTCTATTCGTGCATTTTTCGCGTGAAAAGATTTTTATTTATATATTTATTTTGATACGTGTTATAATTTTTCGATTTGCACGTAGAAATATAAATAATATACTTAAACTCACAAATTATTTAGCTATTTTTCGCTCTTTCTCGGAAACTAAAACCGTACTCGTAGTATATATGTGCCTGCAATACACATTGCAAATGCATAGCGTGGGACAAATTGTGGGTGATAGAGACGATAAAAATGTCCGCCATGATACTCCGGTTTGTCTGTTCGGCGCTTCGTAAAATGAATAGAAAGGAGGCTAGTTTCAAATCAGTAATCGGTACGAGATATTCAAATCAACATCTATTCACTTTCTCAATAAGCATCGCATGTGGGAGTGGACTGCGAGTTTCGTAATTACAGGTTTACTTCTAGGACATTATCTCGCGCGCGAATCAAACGGTGCAAACTGCACCTGAAAAATTTCTTGCGAACGGTGGGCAGTTATTGCAACGTGGAAAGTGTCCCACGCGAACTCCGCTAGGCAGCTGACATTGCATAGACATCTATTCCGACCGGCTGCATATCTCAGCCTGTCCATTGTCCACATGCAAGTAAGCCTGCACGAGAATGCAATAAAATATCGTCTCCTGCCTCCGATACGCGGACCACTTATAAGATAAATTTATCTGTTTCAGTTTAAAAAACTACAGTTTCATAATGAATTTTTTAAAATATTTTAGTAGTTACTAATATTCGAAGCTTTGTATAGCTTAATTAAGTGCATAGAAAAAAGTCTGTCTTTAAGACAGGCTTTGTAGGAGATAATGATACTTGATGATGCTAAATAATGATACTTGTGTCTGGTAGATAGAATAATCCCTTTCGAGCAGTTAATTAAATAGATCACGCCAGGATATTAACTCATCTTTTTCATAAATTATATGTATTTATTAATTCTAACCATAGCGCTTTTAATTGTATATATAAAATTGAAACATAAATATGTTTAAATTTTATATATAATATAGGAAACGATATGTAAACAATTTATATATAAAAGGAAACGACCTAAATAGATCGTTTAGTTATTATATTCTTGGGCGTTTTACTAAACAGCTTAAGAAATCGGAAAATAAAAAGGATTAGAAGAATTTTGCACAATTTCAAGATCTTGGCAAACGAATCTTCAATTAAATACACGGGGTGATTAATTCAATAGCTTTTAAAAGAATAAGTAAACTCTGCTTTAATAAGGAGTTTCTCAATTTGTCAGTAAAATGTTTACATGATTCATTTTAAAAGCGCGAGTTCTTTGTAACGTAATGAAAAATATTCTTATTCCGGAGCACTGTGTAATTATATTTACAGGCCATAGTTGGGGTAGGTTAGGCCTCGACTGCGCGTAGATTACGCTGGCATCTGTGCACCGTTGTTCGCTTCGGTCCCACCACTCACCTGATCCAACTTGTATTTTCCGTAGATGTAACCCACGTGTTCATGCTGCGCACACACATGCGTGTCTGTTAGTGCAAAGGTTTAAACGGCTTTCACTCTCCGAGTGTTGGTGAGTCAACGACAACTTGGCAGGGGGAATATACTATATTCCCCGATTGTATACCACGTCCACAGGGCCGTAACAAGATCAACCCTTCGCATTTTTAAATTGGGGATTTAAATTCGAGATTATAATTTTTTAGAAGAAAAATGCATACTTTTTTAAGACGAAACAATACAATTAGTACGGTCACTTATATTTAAAAAAAAAAGTTTAAATTTTGTTTAATTAATATCAATTACGGATCTTCAAAGTTGGCTTAAATGTACAAGACGCATGTACAAATATAACAACAAGAACTCTCATGAATCCTGAAGAATCATGCATAACAAACTGATTGAAGAATTCAATCGTTTTAATATCGTCAATGAAGTTCAAGACAAGTTTTTGTTATATGGAATTTTGTGACTCGTCAAAGTACAATAAAACCTAGGTCGAACTGAGATCCTTGATCCTAATGACGGGTCAACCATATCAATTGGCCGTATGAATACAGTAGTTGTTTCAAGGATTGTGGTTTAAATCTCGAATCGCGCGCGCGCGATAAGATCGACTCTGACGTTCAGTTGCTCTAAAAACAACGCGCATCAATATCCATTATGCTGTAAATTCATTGAAAATAATTAAAATGATTTTTAATGAATAATTATTAAAAATTATATCAAAGATCAAGACAAGTCATACTGGAGTTCCTTAATCTATAAATGTATGAATCTAATATCCTAAGTATTTTTAAATAGATTAATAAACATAGACATAATATATAAAAGTGACTTATTAACTGATCAGTACAAATCTTCTAAAAATATCAACTAAAAATATTTATATATCCACCGAGTATTTTGATATTATATTTTAATATAAACATAAAGATATATATTCGACTTTTGATTTCTGAAAATAAAAATAAAATAAAATAAATAATCTGTTTGCGTGAAGATAATGACTTAGCCAATCTGAGGTCGACGATTTCGACGATTTTTTAAATTGGATTCAGATCTCTTGGATCGAACCAAAAGCTAATTCTTGAGAGCGAGTGGTCGAACGCGCGGGGTGGACGCGCGGCGGTGGCACTTCGGTGATCCTGGCGGCTCGGCGCGCAGGCGCCACGGTGCGACGGCACACCACGCTGCGAAGAACTCACTCGCGTACTGCATCGCACGGCACACACAGCACACCAACTAATCAACGAACCACGAGAGCGCGGATCAGCGCCGATTTGCAGGTAAAGCCACGCGGTCGCGCCGACAGCTACGGTGTGACAGCGACGACACAACAACGCGCCGGTGAAAAATCGGTGTATCGAGGAAAGAACAGTGATCGAACTACCGATTTTTTTTGGATCACAATCACGTAGTGATCGCAAAGATTGATGGACAAGTGTGTGGCTATACCATTACGGGTTCGTTAAGTGAGAAATTTGACTTGCCACGATCACTGTCAGTAGGGACAGTTTCGCATTACTCGCATATCCTCGCGGCGTGGCATGTGCTTCAACTGTTCATTGTTTACGTTCGAGTGGACGCGTCAGAAGGAGACGCGCGTCGGGGAAATATAGCGCGATTATCAAGGGTGCAACTCGCGACTTTTTCCGGTGCTGGGCGATGACTGTGCAGAAGGTCAAACCACGCGGTACCACGGCGGAGGAGCAACAACCCTCGGCGTCAGACATCCTCTCACCGACGGGCGAACCCCACGAGAATGACAAGGAACAATCGGCACGAAATTGTTATCGTGGGACCGGTCCGCAGGACAGCGAGAATCTCCTGGGATGCGTCTTGGCCGGTGAGTGAAAGACCCAATGAAAGGGAAAGTTTGCCCTCGGGCGATGCTCCAACTTGCTATATTACGCGTTCATCCATAGGCCTTAACCGTTAGTACACCTAACGGGCTCGCGGAAACATTCCTAACGTAACACACGGATCGCTATTCATATAGGAAGGAATGGAGAAAGAGGCGTTTTCACTTTCCAGCGCGAGCAGGAATGTAGGTCGCGGGGCCCGGGACGAGGCCGAGTTCGTTGCCCTCGGTCGGCGGCCTTCCACTCGGCGCTCGGGCAATTTTTCTCCGTCTCTTTCTATCTCCCTCCTCTCTCGTTTTCTCCCTTCCCTTGACTACTCATACACACACACGCGCGCGCGCACGCATACACCTCTTATTCGCACTAGCCTAGATAGTGCGAAAACTCTCTAGAGCCTCCCACTCCTCCACGCATACACACACGCGGGCGTTTCCTCCTCTCGCTATTCTCTCTTTCTTTCCCCCTTCCATTTATTTCTCTCGCGCTCTGTCTCGCTTCTCCTCCTCTTAGCGAATCGCACGCTCGTGATCTGCCGTCTCGTTCTCTCCCGACAGGAAAGTGGGTCGACGGGGCCTTGGCGCGAGGCTAGTTCGTTCACCCTGCCTGCCCCGTAACTGGGGCAAGATGAAATTAACCGAGCAGTCCGACCCTCTCCGTCCCTCTCTCTGTCCCACCGTTCGCCAAGTAGAGCCGTTGGTGAACTCCGCGACTCGCGTGGCCAATCGCCGTCGGGCCGGTTCAACGAACTTCAACTAGGTCTCCCCACCTGCCCCACTACCCGGTAGCTCTCCCACCCCAGTTTAGCTATTCGACGACTAAACCTCCCCACCTACATCCACTAGCGAAGGTCACCAACACAGCCGACGACGTCTCGTCGGCGCGTTAAAGATTGGCCGAATCGCTTGCATATACGCATACACACAAGAGACATGCGTGAGTGACGCGTGACTTCTCGAGGGAGCGAACACACGACGGAGACGACGACGATGACAACGACGACGATGGTGGGTACTTTGGTGACGTACGTTCGTACGTACGTACGAACGTACGCGCCACCATTGGCCTATCATCGGCTGGGAATTCTCGTCGGCATGGATTTCGTTACGTAACCGTACACGATAGTGAATTACGGCAGTAAACCTACTCACGAGTCCCTCGTCGCAATCTCTCTTTTCTCCTTCCCCCCCTCCTCTGTCTCTTTCTCCCTCCTTTCTCATCCTCGCTCTTCGACCCGACTTGTCTTCGCTATACATGGAGAAAGTACCAGCTAGCTGCATCGCTGGACCGTGATCACTCTCGCTGCTAGAATGCTTTCACCGTTTCTTCGCGAGTGGTCATCCTCTCACCGCTCGGTGCATCATTATTATCATCATCTCCGGAGCACTAACCTACCGCATGCGACACATACACGGGGCGGATCGTTGATTGTGATGACTATTAGATGAACGCGGTACGAACGCTGTATTTAAAACTTAAAATAGTTTACGCCTGAAAATTATATGCTACCACTCTTGAAAACTTCCTTAAATTTTCCACATGAAGTCATATTTATATTCCATGTCTTCTGGCATTTAGTGTATGTACATCTTAGTTTTCAATTTTTATTTCAAATGAACTCTTTAATGGCTTTTGGATGAAAAGTATTTCAGAATCCAAGTTCCTAAATCATTATTTAACATTCATCTAAAATTGACATTATTAAACATGGAGCGAAAACAGCTTCCAATGATAGTTATTTCAGAGTGTTATGTCAGTTTAAAAAAAAGAAAAGAACAACGTCTATTTGATAAAAGAAAGCCTATGTCATAATAAAATCCATCCTCGGCTAGATATTTTCTAATTGCGCTTGTGCCGACTGTTGGCTAACCTCAAAAGCAAGACGCGCGGGCAATGGCCTGGCCTCCTCCCGGTCCCCAGTGACCTCGATTGATGCGCGGTGTCCTCTCCCAGTCCACCTTCTCCCTTCCCTCTTCTCCCACCCTACACTCTCTAAGCGGAGCGTTGACTCGACATCGCCCAATCAGAGGCCGGTTCGTCGACTCTCCGGGCTGCTCTCTCGGGGTCGTTCTAATCTCGCAACGTCCCTACGCCAAACTGACGAGAAGCCCGATAAGAGTATGATCTCCCTCATCCTCTTTCCACATATATGCACACGCATCTTTTCTTTCTCTCTACCTCCCTCCTTCTCCCCCTCCACCCCCTCTCTCTCTTTCTCTTCTCTCGCTCCCTTCTCCATTTTGCCTTTCTCTAGCTCCCTCCTGCCGCCGAGGTGAACAACCTCGAATCATGTCAGCACTCTTATCGCCCGCGAGCTCGGAACCCTTATCGAGTAAGCGCACGTTCGCTCGAGTTCGCCGAACCGCTGGTAAAAATGACAATTTTTCTTGGTCACCCCGCGCAAGACGAGCGCTTATAAAGCGCGCTCGTCCTGTATTAGTGCACGGAGTGGGAACATCGTGATACTTCGAGGAACCGATGACCCAGTTTGGCTAGTCACAGCAAATATCAACGCTTTTGTCAAGAGGCAGATAACATCAGTCCATTAGAACAGAAAACTTACTTTCAGCAGTGTGTCTTGCAGACCTCTAAAAGCTAATAATAAATAAAAATAAACAACATGACTGTTTTAAAATAGAGATAGGTTTCTCTTTCAATAAGAAAAGTTAATCAATCAAAGGTATTTACGTTTCTCTTAATCTTTATTTTGTCACGTGATACTACATACAGAATACAGCGGAATCAAAACAAATAAATGAGTGAAGAACGCACGATGAGGAAAGAGAAAGGAAATCATCTTATTTCTGTATTTTCCTTTCATTGGCATCCGGACGAGCCACCTTCGCCACTGCGTTAACTTCCTAGCTAGACCACTCTTACTTTCTTTCTGGTGAACCATGTTCCGTTCGGTTAGCAGTAAGAAAAAGAAGAGTAAATTTCTAATACATTAGAATTTTCTATCATGTTCTACGCATTTTCCATTATGTTGCGCCGAATCATCTTGTTCGAATTTTATCTCGAATTTGGAATTGATTGAGCGAAAGTCTCGTATCTCTATCGACTTCTCTCACATCTCTCACAATCTCGTTTTCAACGTAGCTATACATTTCATTTATTTTGTTCGATTAGATCAGCGAGAAGTGAAACGAATAACCATTTACGATCTAAAGTATTTCACGGAAATTCAAACTGAACGATTATTCACGCGCCCCCAACCCTCGGAACTTAGGTAGTGTGGGGAAAAGGTCGTGGGGGTGAAGGGAGGGCCGGTAACCTCGAGGCCAATGAACTCTGACCCACCAACTAGTCCCGGTATCGTTCATCCCTCCCTTCAGTGCTAAGTATAGCATTTCTACCAACCTGTCGTCCTATGCTACAGATATTATATCCACCCTAACTTATACATCCCTCCTCCGTGCCATAGCTCACCCACTCCCTTCGAAAACTCACTAATTCCACTCTTCTTGTAACAAGCTTAATGCAAACTACTTCTGTACGTTACAAAATATGTCTGTTTCAAACGGTTACGCTAGAAAATCTCACACGAGACTTTTCTAAAAATATAACAGAGATGATAAGAGATATGATAGGGAGATATGGGAGGGAGTTTTTTTTATATCACTTATTAACTTTAGTTAAGAATAGAAGTAACATAGAATAATTATCTGTTAAGTATAAATATCTAATCGTTAGAAGAGAACATATATATATATATTAAGTAAATTTCATACAATTCCACCGCAGATAGATTCTCAAATACACACTTTTTTGGCGAACTACCATATGTACTTTCAGGCAAGAGGGAGATTCGCGAGCGTCGAGGTCGCGAGGTCATTGACCGCCGAGGGTGGCACTCACCCTAACTAGGCCAGCAAATCTATCTTTCTCTTTCTCCCTTTACCACCCCCCTTTCTCTCGATACGCCCTTCTCTTGGTTTCTCCCACTCGATATAATCATATCCCCACCAGGACACGCAACCTCTCGGAGACGGGTTCCATGGTTCTGCTATTTTCGCGGGGCCACTCGACACGGATATACACAGGCCACCTACGTTTGGCGGGATAATTTGCGCTATCGAGGTCATTCCACCCTGCTTCTCGAAGATGAAATTCGCCCCACTATAATACTACCCGAGACTTAATCTTTTTCCTACTGCTGAAAGCGAAAATATCTCATGTTACTATGACGACAATGATGATACTTGAGATCTGCTTTTATTCATCTGTCTCTTTCGCCAATCAATCTCGACTGAAACAACAATTCCACGATTACATAAAGACAGTATGATTATCTAATATTGTATAATTTTGTATCGAAGTTATTAGATAATATAATAATTGTGAATCGAAGTTATTAAATAATAACTCCGATACACAATTTATTATAGATAATCTTAACATTTTCCAAAATCTGTTCTTCTTTAAATAATTATAATTGCTTCTTATTTCTTAATTTTTTCTTTTATACCGTTCTAATAATTAACTATTAACTATAAGCGATTACAGCGAAACAAATTCAAAATTTTTTTTAGAGACGACACTATCTATCACTCTACTCGCCTGATTTCTTTCTGTCGAGTAAAAAATGAACAATTGTAGAGAAACAGTGGTATAGAAATTGGTTTTTCCGGGAAACGGTTCCACAAAAAATCAACAAAAAATCTAAAGGAAACAAATATAAAAAGATAGAAGAAAATTCAATTGCAATTCATTGTCAATGTTCATTTTTTCATCATAGTGGAAAAATATTTTATAATCACGTACAAAAAAATTCGTTCAGAACTTTTTTTGATCTAATAAATCCTCACGCATTCATAAAAGATCAATTGAGAGAAAGCAATCGAAAGAAAAATCACTTTTGAATTTTTAGATACAAAAAATCGACTTACTAGTTCTAGAGCAAATCCCGTTAGCAATTTATGGTTTTCCGAGTAGTATTTTTAACCTTTTTTTTCAGAGGTTTACCACACACATCGGACATCGTGTCTCATTTTTGAAAGAATAAATGAGGTTACTCAGGGGATTTTTTTGCTATTGTGAAAGGGTTATATGGATAGCAGAATTTTGTTATAAAAAATGTCATGCCTTTCACTTTTACGCGCAATAATTTAGAAAGAGCATATATCTATCCTAGTTTTTATTTCCTTTCATAATTTTTCCCAGAATAGATTGTATATTCGATATCTAGATATTCTTACCGGATGTTCCATTTAGTTATCAATTTAAAAGATATCATGTGCATTGCAACACACATCGATTTGATTGATAACAATATCAGGATCAGTGAACTATGTATCCCAAAATAAATGAGAAAATAAAGTGTCTCCGGGCTACATATATTATATTATTGTACTATTATTAATTATTCGGCATGCAAAAAGAATTACATCAAGCTATCAGTGAAATAACGTGTGTTTCTCAAAGAGAAAGTTATAAATCTTATTCGATTTCGATTGCAACTTTCACTAAATTGCGTTTACTCTTCGTCTAATAATACCAATCGCATTTAGCGTGTCGTACCTAGCTTCTACGCTCTTTAACATGCACGTTTCTCCACATTGTAAGTGATTATCATATCTGTGGTTAATAAAATGCATCGCACGACGGTTAACCGTGACGTGTAAACACTTAATCACTCCGCTGAGAGCGCATTCAGCTTAGAAGGGGAAAAAATATTGAATCACGATCGAGAGGCGGTGTGAACGTCGAAGGTGCGCATACAGAGCGATTATCCTCGTTCGATGTCGATGAACCACTTGACGCGGATTCCGGCTTCGAAGGACACAAGATCGCCGATCCGCGACGAACTTCACGTACAAATCGGTCGCTATATCGACGTACCAATTTGCATACCTGTATGTTACGCGGCGCTAATCACACAAATTGCAACTATTGGGCAAGTTATAAATAATAGTAATAATCAATGCATAATGTCACCGCCTGCTGATAAAGCGATACGATCGATGTAAAAGCACACAATAATATACAGGTATGCTCCAGAACTGTCATGCTTCTTTTCAGTTAGAAATTGTTTTAATTATTTTAATTATCTCAGCGTGCGCAGGCTTACGCAATGCGAGAAAAAGATACGTTATTTATCCATAATTCCATGTTCCATGTAAACTGATAGGATGGTCGTTTGAAATTTGTTGAATACTTATTTTCATTTGTTGCGAAAAATATGTGTAAGATGAAAAATATATCTCGCGATTTATTGAATTTGCATAATTCGTAGGATAGTTTTGAGTATTCTGCGAGCAATCGATGTTACGGCAACACATAATCGGGGGGTAGGTGGAGGTTGATGCGTCGAATCCATGTCGCGGTTGACCGGGTTAGGGATCGTGGTGAGATCGTTGCCCCAACGACCCGATACCGCCAACCCCGGGATTCGTGGTGGTATTTCCGCGGGAGAACGGGACACCGGAAACGGACAACAAGGACTGATATCTCAAATGTAACAGCAAATTTTGCACAATTCATTAATGTTCGCTGCAAACAAATCATCTAACAATAAGATAACATTTTACATAAATACATTATTTTTTCACACAGATATATTATTATTAGAAACGGTATTTTCTCGTAATACTTTCGTATAAAAAAGATAGAAAGATAAAAGATTACATTTGATGCATGTGAAGTAGAAAACCGTTCCATTTCTTTCATTCAGCGACCAATTTTGAAATCACATTTTTATAAAAGCTTTGTTTGCGTAATTTGTTTTTTCATCACGAGTGTGATGACACTAAGAACATAAGATGCGGAAGAACATTAACTGACAAAGCAGGAATTTTAATTCTATTATGGAATGTAGTAGAAGAGTCGTGTAAGGCCCACGACCGCTTGCTTTCACTTTCTAGGAGTAATCGATTGATATCACTAATAATGTTTTGAACTATTTCATATATATATATATATCAGGAATCTATGAACATAGTTTAAAATGTGTATGTTATATAATATGTATATATACAATATATATTGTACATTCTATGAATTCTTTTGATTAATTTCAACATGAGAGAAATGTAATCCATTTCTCTCATGTTGAAATTAATCAAAAGCAATTTGGTCAATTGAATTTTCAATAACTACATATTGCATATGGCAAATATAAAAAAGTATCAAGTAACAGCAGAATTTTCATAATGCAAAATTACTTTTGCTCGATATAAAATTAATCTCATCTCCCTGCGAGCTCTAAAGTTATCGACAATCTAGGACGAATTTCGTTAGCAAAAAGTTTCATAAACGGAGAAAGATATATAGATAGATAAACAGAGAGAAAGAGAGGGGAGGACAGAGAGAGAGAGAGGATATGTGTATGTCACGCGCGTTTGTCTGTATGTGAAGGCATGCGTCAGTGATCTCTCAAGGCCTTCACATATTAGCCGTTCGGTAGCGTTCGCACCGTCCCACTTTCCTTCGCGCTCGGTCAACGACCTCGTAGGTAGATGTAGTAGGTGCTCCAAGGTAGTACACTACATGCGCGTGCATTCGCGCGCTCGCGATTCTATCACGTTTTTGCTACAGATTGTTTCAAAAAGGATTATACATCAGCAGCGAAATTTTGTCTCCGAAATTATAAACATACAATTCCGTGAATGATACGATGTAAACATTTATTCATGTGAACTTTTATCATCTAACAATAAGCTCAGGAGAAATGAAATAAAAAGGAGAAATTTACGCGCGATTTTCATGAATGAATAATCTGACTTAATGAGGATTACTGAGATTTATTGAGATCATAACTTATGAAATCGTAAAGTTTCAAATTTTTCCTCGAACAATTTTTCTTACGACACTTTCGTTACATATATTTTTATGACACTTTCGTTACATATATTTTTTAATGTAATGTATGTGTTGCATATTGTTCTTTTTCAAGGATCATCTGTTATATCAGACAATTCTAGGAAAATTATGTCAAAATAGTCCGGTCGTAAAAAACTACTAACAAAGAGTAAGCAATAAACTATTGAAATAGTATATTGCCCCACCAATAAACTAACTGCAAAAAAATCGCTCAATAAATCCAAGGTAGTTTTAAGATTAGCCAAAAATAATGTCATATCTTGTATCGGGTGACATTCAAGGTAACTTTAAAAAAGACAATTTGTTCTGAATAGCTAAGTAACCGAGTAGGTCGATTCTTTGAAAGGATCAACGGAGAATTGTACAAACTATGCGGCATTTTGTTCCGGTGGTATACAAAGCACCGAACGTAATAAATCATAAAGATTTTGATGGAAAAATTCTGTTTAACTTCATCGAACAATGACTGAATGACAAAACGAAGGACGGAAAACAAAACATCCTATTAAGAATTTTGAGTCATCCTGTATAAAAGTGTGCGTCTGCTACGCACACGCATGAAAGAATCTCCACACATTTCGTGTACAGTTCGCGTGCGATCCGTGCGACGGCGCCACTACCTTTCGCGAATCTTCACGGAAAAGTCGGTACGACAGAGAATTCACATCTCACGAGTCGGTATCGATAAAACAGTCGAGATAATGCAAAAAATGTTTAAAAAAACTTCATCAATCTGGGTAATTTTCAGAAATTTACGGTTTTATTTTTTCTAGCCTGTCAAAATACTAAAAAAAAAAACGTGCTTCTCTACCTAAAGTACAAGCTTAGGTATAGAAAAAACAGGGGTATAAGAAGTTTTTGTAACGACTAGGTATTACTATTGTTATGACTTGCACCTTGAGCCTTTTGGGTAGAGATGCAATATTGTGATTGTTCCGAAGAATTGTTTAATTTAGTTTTTCCCTATGATGGTATTTTTCGGTGCATCGAGTTTCTTCTTGACGACCTTATTACAATCTGTTACAGAACGTTTGGTTGACTTACGCAACATATCAAGAAAGCAAAATTAAAAAAAGAAGAAAAATTATTTAAAGCAGAGTGACTTGACAGATGTAGCGAAAGGTCGGTGAATGTAGCAAATAATTAGAACGCCGACTTGCGCGATACATTGACGTCAAGCTTAAACCTTACGCAATACCTATAGATGAACGCATTTCTGCATATGGTATCTATTTTTAGTTGATCAGTGTCAGGGGAGGGAGGAGGGGGAGTGTCCCACTTGCGATGGTATGTGTTCATACATGTTTGTGATAATAGCAACAGATATGAAGTATCACCTACACGTGAAATAGACATAAGTTAAGAACTTTTAAATCGATTATATCTTTCGATAACACGTACAGGTTTTGTCGCACATACGATCGTATAATTACACTAATATTAATCTTTTACCTTTTTTATTATAAGTAAGTCGATTTCAAGTAACAAACTCGCGATACTATTGAATGTATCGCTAAACAATAAATTACATTAGCAAGATAACTATATTAAATATATTAATAAAATAAAATTAGTATGATATTTTCGATACTTCTGTTTTCTCTGAAACGTTGCCTTCTCATTTATTAATTATTATATATTAGTTGATACCATTTTGGACGATCGTATCGATTAACATTGCTAGATGTATCATTGTTCGTGCGTTTAATACTAACTGTCCGTTGTTAGTTATTAATGACTTCCGCTTATAGCCTTCTATTCTATTCTTATCCTCCGCCGCCGCTATTTCTCGCAGGATTTATATCGCTCGTAAACAGATGTTATAAATGTGCACCGGTAATTTGTGGAATTTAAAGATTGGAAAAATAAAAGAATCGCGATGATCGCAATATCGTAATCTCATGATCGTTGAGCTATTAATTAAAAATATTTTTGTGGCAAAAAGTCCTATATCGCGTATGAAGGAGATAATTTCATTTTAATTTATTCGAACTAACATATGCATCCTTTATTTGCTCATTTCATTAATTCTAAAACAAAAACGATTTTCCAAATGAATTAAACACATTCACACACATCCGCGTCCAAGTTAAGCCTCCCCCAAATAGTGTGGGTACTGACGCCTGCGCAAAAAGCCCCGCGTTCATCCCGCATTTCACCCTGCCGCATCATTCATGGTCATATCAACCCTCGAGTACGCATTAACTTTCCGCCGCGGCAAAGCACTGTTTTAACGCGCGGGTATGTCGACAATCGTGATGCATGATGACGCGAGCGAGAACGCGACCGTTCGCGGACCGATCATCGGCTACAACAGCCTGGACCCGATCGTGATCAGCGAGACGGCCACTATTGTAATCACCGAGACGCAGAAAGTCGTTAGACGTCATCAACACGTCAAAGGTTCGTCCTCTATTCATCATAATGTTCAATAAGTATTCCAGCACGATATCGCGTTCATATTCCAAACAACTGAGGTCTTTTGAGCGAACGTAAAAAAAAAAAAATAACCAAATGTTTATTTAGCGAATGTAAACGTACATGTTGTCCCATCTAGTCGATCCTCTAGCCGGTATCTCGTATCTCCTATGCATCAATATATCATGGAGAAAAAGTACTATTATTTATTATATATTACAATTATTACTTCTATTGTTACAATTTCTTCGACGAGGTTTTCTTTGTCCCATCTAGTCGATCCTCTAGCCGGTATCTCGTATCTCCTATGCATCAATATATCATGGAGAAAAAGTACTATTATTTATTATATATTACAATTATTACTTCTATTGTTACAATTTCTTGTCTCGACGAGGTCATTTCTTTGGAAGGATGTGTTGCTCAACATTACCGTTCCGCGCAGGATCGGTCGCTGATGTAGGATTGGACTAGTCTAATGATTCTTGCGTACCATATGATGTGATATTATTTCCTATTATTTCCCGAACACGTGAATGTTTGCGGATCATACATTTTTATCATAGTTATATGTCAAACTATCAAAACATTGGAGGCTGTTTTAAGCTTCGACAAATGATTACTCTTCATTTACGCAATTGAATTGATGCTGTATATTCTCAAACTGTATATTTTCATTCATATTAGGTCATCATTGATATTTGATGTACCAATTTAATATAATTATTATTGCGAAAAAAGATATTTGCCGATTAAATGAGTCCCTCATCATTAATCATGGGCGTGTTAGAATTAAGTTTATTATCCCATTATGATTACGTTATAGAGTTTTCGCTTGAAGCACTCATCAGTGTACTTCTCCAAGTGGAGGATGATCATACCTCACAATGCAATTGGATGCATTTAGACTATGCAACTTGCTCCAGGAAAAGCTTTGACACTGAGTCGTATCGATTTTACCTCGAGCGGAGCTCACGTGCTCGTTGACATTGACATTGTTCGCGGGCTTGCACGGACGCGGGCCTGCCATCTGTCGACCACAAACCTTACATGCACCTGACGATTAACTTGCTCCGTGTACCGCGCGATGGCAGTTGCTTCGTTCAAGATATCATCTCTTTAACTTGCAGAAGCGGCAAAAATCACGTGCTTTATTTATATTTTTTTATTTGCATAAGAAAAGATATGTCTATCATCGATACTCATCGATTTAACTGCTCGATGCAATTTGTATTTCTTTTCTAAATACATTCAGTGATTTCAAATAAATCATTTTTAAATAGTCCAATAGTAACTTTTTAGGTGCAAGTAGTTTCGCTTGTTTTTAGGAAACCGCCTACAGTAATAAGTGTTAGCACCTAAAACCTGTGCTCTACCTTCTCTCCTTTTATCGCACGTTAGACTTTCTCGTTTCAAGGATGTATCGAAATTCCTTAATCGTTCGTCAACGCGAAGTCAACAAGCTCTAGTTTCGCGCTAATAATCGCAATTTTTATCAAGCCAATGTCCCGTTCTCGCGGCAAGTGCTCTCTTTCATCGAGATCAGACAACTAATCTCGATGCAAATTATGCACTACGTCCCTGAGCACGTCAAAAGAAAAAAAATTGTCTGGCAATAATAGATACGAGAATGTTACCAGTCGTCGCGTAAGTTTCGCAATTGCTCGCAAAGGCTCATGGCTGTTCTATAACTATGTTGACTGAGCGCGAGGTCTACGCCCTCAACAATGTACTCTTTCCTATATGTCGTGTATATCCCTCGTGTATATATGTTTGCATTAATTTACTTATTGATTTAGTATCATCGTCGAAAAAAAGTTACAGCGTTTCAGTAATTTTATCAGTATTATCGAAGCTTCATTGACACGTGTTTGATACGTTATGACGTCTGTTCCTGTTATCAATCGCCCTAGATGATAAAAATCCAAAGATCCTCTACGAACGGCGCGTGTCGAGGTGAGAGTGCTTTCACCTTTCTCTCTGACGTTGTCTCTCTTCTCGGCCGTGCGACTTGCCTCCCGCTCGCTTCTCTTTCTCTCTCCCCTTGACAGCTTTTACTCTCGATCGCTCGCTACCTCTGCCACTTGGAGAAAGCTGCAGCTCTGACCTCGCGCTCGCGGCGACATTTCTTCTTTCTCGTCTTCGATCTTTCCCTCCTTACTCTTTCGCAGATTCTCTCGCACTCGTTGTCATTTCATCGACCCACCTACGGGATTGCGTCACGACTCGCAGCCTCGTACACTTCGCCAAGTTTTATCCACGTGTGACACCTTTTCCTCATCGGCTTATATAAACACATCAAACTTCTTAAACGCGTTCCTCGTAAAATCGAATGGTTCTTGACTTAACGATTAGTCAATCACCAAATACGCATCATTCAGTTGTATTTCGTCACATTTTGCTGACTCGCAAAATTTCCTTTTTTTTTCAATCAAAATAGTTTATTATTAAATCTTTACAATAAGACCCAAAAAGGAATTTCTCACTTTTATTCACGTTAATTAGAGATGAATATAGACTAGTCGTTTAAAAAACAAAATCATAGATACTTAATATGTACGATGACTGAGATCATGAGCACATGTATCAACAAATCGTATTTTTCACTATAATTTGTTTTGTAAATGATTTTTGCAATAAGAATGCGATATAGCAATATATTTTAAAGGTTGCTTATAGATGTGCTCGATACCTCAATAGCGATAAAACTTAAGCTGCTGAAACTCAAACTCGACGAAATTTGAACGTCCAGACAAGAGCGAAATTTCTCGCAAGTGCGGTGATCGTTTTTTACAACCAAGCATGTCCAACGTGGTATTGAGCAATAGCAAACGGACCTCGGCCGTCCTGGATGTCGGCCGGTAACCCCGGCCGAATCAAGGCCGCGGTACACCGACGCTATCGGCTCTTACTTTCACGCGTTAGACGACGTTTGTTGTACTCCATGTATCAATGACGACGTAACGTCATCATGCAAACCTAATGTTTGATCACAACATAGATCAATGCTATCGCTAACCATTTTTGCGATGACTATTTTTTTCTATTATATTATTTTACACACTTATTCCAGGTGCATTACAAAAAATTATGCAATATTCTAAAGATGTTTGATATAAAATAATATAAAAAAGAAATTTTAAAAAATCTTAAATCGTTTTATCGAATCAAAAATATCAGGATTAAGATGAAGGAAAATTAAACTTTTTTTTTACGTGGGAAATGCGTTGCGCATACCACCGGCCTCAGGGGAGGTCCGGAAGTTGTGTGGGACTTCCCGGGATTAAGTTTCCCGGGTATAACCACTAAAACCCCACGGCGATCGTCTTCTCGCACTTTTGGAGGACCCTGGAAACGAGCTTGCATACCTTCGGGAAGGAAAATTAAACCTACACTGAGAAAAAAGTATTAAATCAAAAAAATATTTCTCACGGGCTTGTCGAGCAAATATTTATTAATTTAAAAAATATATCTGTTTCGGGAACATATGTTTAACTTAAAAACGTGTTTATTTGGACTAAAAAGATCTTAACGTATTTCGTAGTTATATCAATAACCTTTTTCTCAGTTTAAAATTAAGAAATTAAAAAAATTAAAGTTGGTGATATTTCTGCATTATAATACGCGACAAATCTAGTCGATGGTACACAGATAATTTGGCCAAACGAGTCGATAAAACAATTGAAATTTGTTTATTAAGATTCACTGACGAAGAAAAAGAATTTGAATTTATTTAAAAAATATATTGTATTGTAAAGACATTAAATCATTAAAGACATTAAATTTTTAGGATAGCAGAATCATCTCTTACATCAGATTTCTTTTCGTCTCTGCCAGTCTCTCGGCTATTAACACGAATAACTTAGCACCGCTTACGTCAGTAGAGACTGCGGGTGCCGGAGAACACCTCCCCTTTGGCATTCTGTTAACTCCGCGGTAAACAGTAGCTCGTACTCCTCGTGTCAGCAACAGGCGCAACCAGGCCATGCCTACGACCCGATGGCCTTGCTTTACGCGTTGGACCGCGTCGTCTTGCGAAACCGGCCTACTCGATTATTTTCGATCGCACTTCTCTTCGTTCATCCTGGTTGCTTTTGCGACACCTACTTTTATAAAATGGCGAACAGAAAGTAACGTTCGAAGCGTAAAAACACCCTCTTTAAATGATCGTGAAACGGAGGATTGTCCGGCGTTTGATACATTTTTGACGCGTTTGAATATTTATCAAATACTTCTTTTCCAAGATTCGGCAAATCGATTTAGAATCGAGCGATCGAATAACTGCTGCTTCCGTATTCTAACTTGATTTTATCCTTTCTACATAGAAAGTTTCTTGCGTTTGCATCGCATCGAACGTGTGTAGTAATACTTTTGCCAGCTTGTCGTCCGCCTGCGATATTTCTGCCATCGAGTTAGAAAGTTTTCGGAGATAGTGAAAATCGAAAGTAGTTTACGTGGCGGCGACTTGTCGCGGAAAGGCCTCGCGCTAAAGACGCGCGCTCTTGCTTTTCTCCGAGATTCAATTAATGAGCGCGGGCGACGTGTTCGATGCGGACACTGTACGCGAGACTTGCGCAATGTGCGAGAGTGCGGCGACAGCGTCCTCAATAAATTTTCAGTTCAGCAATGCCGAGCTGGTCATTGCCCCCGACCTATTTGCGCGCCAACTCGCCAGCCAGCTCTCCCCCTTATTTCGTTCTTCTTCCCTCTTTTCTCCGTTCCCGTCTCCCGCGTGGCAATGTATTGTACCTCTTTTGAAAAATAGGTGAATTGAAAAAAAAATCGATGGAATTCATTATGCTTAACTGAACATCTAATCATTGCTCGAATAATCTCTCTTATATCAAATTGCGAAAATAAAAACTGAAAAGAGATAATCGCGCGAACTCTCCGTTGTGCGCTCCAAATTAATTAAGAAATACATAGGCGAAACAAATGGCGATGACTTTGTGATTGTAAACGATTATGTACGTGCGATAAGAATAATAATAACTTCCACATTATGCGGTGCAGGGTAATAAAACGCCGTCGAACTTCTCAGACATCACGCAGACTCCTCGTATACGTTCGCGCGAGATCATATCGATTACACGTAATGACGACAGAAATCATTAACGCGATACTCGCTTCGTTCGCTCTTCCTTCTTTCTGGTTCGTTCTTCCTTTGGGTTCGTTCGCCTCTCCAGTCATACCCCTAAGCGCAGCCGCTGCGTGATAAACGCATACTCTGTTAGAACGATCTCTGTGAAGAAAATCCATTATTATCTCGCCGTACTAATGACATTGTGAACCGCAACTTTGCTTCCCTGTAATCTCGCCTAAGGATTCACCGTTAAACTGATGCATGACAAAAAACAAAATTGCGAGGAATATCACCGTGTTAGTTCCGCATACTACTCCTTTACGGATATTTATTTTTATATTCTTCTGTCTCCTCCCGCCAGCGATGTAATGTCTATTTAATGCAGATTCATATTCATAATTAGTATTCGATTATTTTAATTCACAACATAACAGTGTTGTTTCTGGATTAACTCGCTTCAAGCACTTAGGAAGGGTGATATATAAAATTTTATTTAATAATAATTAAATATATAATTAAACAATTAATTAAATAAATAATTAAATATAATAATTATATAACAATAATCTTCATCCATTATTTCACAATTTTATAACAGTAACCTAATTTCTTATTTGATTGACGAGTTCAATTTTATTTTCGACAGAATTTCGCGAGGGGAATTATGGTGCGGTGTTTAAGTACGATTTTTCGTGATCGTGGGTACACGATTCACAGATTAATCGATCAATTTCCGGTTGTCATTTCACCGCGCGCTGAAAGAAGAAAGATCTGTCGCGCGATATATCGATAAGGCGCGTCCAGCGTGACCGTGTATTTACGCGCACCATTGCACGACATTCGTACGTGAGTCAAGTACATTGACACGCAATATTCGCGGAGGGCAGGGACAAGAGGAGCCATAGGTCACTCACCGCCGCGTGTACCGCGCGCGTCGCGCCTCTTCTCCACACGCGTTAAACTCACGTACAGCTAGCGCGTGAACACTCGCCGCGCCGCCACGCGTTATCCTTGACGCGTGCACCTACCTTCTCGTTCGTTTCAGGATTCCGCACGTATAATATAACGGAATCACGAGTTCGTTTAATAGAGGTACACGTGCCAGAATCTATTCGTAAAGTCTGAGCTTATCGATCGGCAGGTATTTCTTGGAGAATTAATTTTGATCGAGATTTTATATATAAAACGTGTCACATTTGAGAAGTTGATTTATGTAACAATTATATTTTGCTATTTACGCTATTATTGTACGGTCATCCGGTAAGTCATCTATATGATTTATAGTGTGAATCAATTTTCAAATTTATATCTTCAAAATTAATCTGTTAAAGTGTGATTGACAGCAGTATCTTATTATTGGAGATTACTTTCGTAATTATATTAGATTAAATTTCTGTACATCTTCCCCGCGCCCTGAAGAAGATGAATGATCTTGATGCAATAAAAAACGCACGTACTACTATTGGAACACGCGAACAATCGAATGTTCTAGCGCCACCTTTTAATTAGAGCACGATGAAGCGGTTGAAAACGCACGAAAGCAACATTCGTAAACACTAAACACTTTCAGCCAAATTGTTTAGGCCCGCGGCATGATTCATCTCCATCAATTCGTTTTAAAATTCATGACATTAGATTCACATTAGACTACGTGACACAAATATAATTTAACGCGTCAGTAAATTAATTGAAAGCTTTTCTCGCTGTTTCTATTTAGGTACTCTACATTAGGTACTCTAACATTACGTAATATCGTGATCAGTTTATTTTTTGTTATTTTTTGTCTTCTCAACAGATTACGTTTTTATCATACGTACAAGCAAACTTTTGAAAATGCAATCTCACGATTAATTATCGATGTTTAACATCAAGACGGCGCGCACACATGCGTCCTTCGAGAGGAAATAAAAGAAAAAAAAGAAATGGGAGCGCGTTTCTCATTTCATGGTGGGTATGCGACGGAAACTTTCGCAGAGCCGGATCGTGGCCATTGGCATTTCGTCACTGGCCAACCAGGTTGAATAACCGGCGTTACGTCATCGCGGTACGCGTTTGCAGACAGTCAGGAGGAAAGGGGGGCAAGAGTGCCAACGGGAAGCAGCGGCGGAGTAAGAAGATGGCAAGGGACGAGTGTAGAAAGGCGGGGAGACTATGGAGGTCGATCACCTACGTACGGGAGTCAGTGACACCTCGTGATGAGGACGCTCTTTTTTTCTCTCCTTCCACCTCTCTTCGCGCCACGTTTCGAGTAGACTCTCGCCAAATCCTCGACAATGTCCTCCTGGAGGCCGCGCGCGTGAACGACCAAGGAAACGATTCCGCCGAGTCACATGGTTGAATTCGACACGCGAATATCATGGTGCCAAACAGGAAGGACTACGATTTGGAGTTTGAATACTCGTAAATGTGGGTGAGATCATCACGGAATACATAGCCGCCGAATAGATGTATAGATGTTGCGGAACGGATCTTTCAAGATATTACGTCTCGTCGATGAGATTGGTCAAATCTATTTACAGAGAAAAATATGTTAATCAAGACAACTGTAATAGTTTCGCGGAATTCACGACAAATTTCTGCCATATTAGTTCGTTCGGCCTTGTTAGGTCAATGGCTCGCTGTCAGGCTACTGACTCCTTCGACATATTACGCCACCAAGCAGAATCTACCTTTTGGTGTAGTGTGTCATGTGAGGAGTCAAGGGCCTCGACGGTTGTTGTTGTTCTCGAATCGTACCGAATTACGATGTCAAAATGCCAAGACAATTACACTTGGTAAGCAGTCCCCATAGCCGATAGAATTTCATTCGCTTAATCGAACACAATTCTTACCAAATATATCTTGTTACACTAGTTACTTCAAACGATTATGGCCGAAAACACGTGGCATTTTGTGATTATTTCCTTCTTGCGTAACCGCATTGGTACACTCGTATCAATTATTATTATCTCGCGATTAATTTTCCGCTGAACGATCTCCCATGTAGCCTTTGCAGACTCGCTTTCATCTGAATCGAGGATCTCGTTAGCAGGTGCCCTTTTGCCAACACAGTCGGTCGAATCACGTAGGCGGTATGTTAGTGAGATCTAATGCTAATCGCTCTGAAGCTGGATCAATAGAAGCGGGTCGATCCGAATCGGGATCACAAATCAACGTAAACAAAACAATCGATTTGTGAACCGAAGCTCGATAATAAACTAATTGCCAGCAAAATTTAAAATTTGCAAAAATATCAACGAGGTATAATCCATAAATATCCACGATTATTAATTCTAGAAATCTCGAGATATTTTTAGAACATTATTTTCATTTCATCACTCATTGCACAAACATTTTATATAACGTCTAGTTTTTTCAATAACAAATTCATCAAAAAGTATTTATTATATCAGGTAGAAGAGATTGTTGGAAAAATTAGTTTGCTGAAAAAAGATCCAGTTTTAAAACAAAAATAAATCGCGGTGTAATGACTGCGACAGAAATGAGAAAATAGGGCGTTTAAATCGGCATGCAATCATCCGTTAGTGATCTAAAAATAGGTCGACAAGCTGCGGCTAACTTCCTCGTTCATTGTCGCGAATTCGGTTCGCCTAACTGTAGATCCGCCGTGCACTAGCCGTGCACATGCCACATGGTGAGAGGTCGATGCATCGTTAGGAGCAACCGCAATGACGCCGTGTATATGCGCGAACGCAGACTTGCTGCATTCAGCCGCGTGCGCGATGAGCTTCTGCCGTTCCTTTAATTTTTCCAATTCGCGAATCTTCTCTGCAGTATAAAATAGAACGTAACTCGATTAAAATATGAATAAAATAAAATAAATAAATAATAAAATATATTAAAAAATTGTTATATATATTTTTTTTTTTAAGTTTAAAAAACATTTTAATTTTTTATCTGTTATACGATTCCGTAGCTTTTAAAATCGCTACCTAAATAAAATACAAATATAAAAAAATATTAATCTTTTTTGTCAACAAAATATGTTTTTTTTCTAGATTCCTGCTCGTTGTTATTTTATACCTGCATTTTATACTTGTTATTAAATGTAGAGTTTGATAAAATTCATGATTTTCATACTAACAATAAGACCAATCGACCAATATATAGATAGTATTGAAATGTGAGACTTGTTTAAAATAGGTCCCTTGGGGAGCGCTAGTGCGAAATCAGTCGAAACAACGCGATTACGTAACGACCAAAGTAGGCAAGCGCAAATTTGGTTATTCGGTCAGCGGCGCACGTCGCGGGCCAATGAGCGCACAGAACGGGCCAGTTTTGCAAGGCGCCACTCTCGTGTTGACACTCTGAGTAACTCTACTACAATTTCAAAAGTATTTTTAAACTATATCGCAATCAAATGGGTCCTATTGTACCTATCCATCGTACATATCGTGTCTGTCGATAAGATGATACTTTATTGCTCACATTAATAATCATACTGCTGAACATGAGAGGAAAAGTGGAAATGAAAGTTACTTTCTCATTTTTCACATTAAAATTCGAAAAATATAAAGTATTTAATCTCATTGGAATTTCTGCAGATCTCAATTGTAATAATGTATCTGTATTGTAATATTTATACTGTTATTATTTATTATAATTATATTTATTTTATTATTATTTATTATTTATTACTTAATTTTTATAATTTAACGTACACTTAATTTAAATAAATCTGCTGTTAATTATTATACTGTAGTACTAATGTCACGATATATTGCCATTCCTTTTTGTTTTTTATTTATTCCATAAAAATTCTACTTCATGTTGATTTTACAACATAGTTGTCATTCTTTCATGTGGTTTCTTGTGTTTCATGTGGTTTCTCGGATGACAATTGACATCACCTTTCCTAACGTTCTGTCCAGTAATCTTCATTCCTCGCGCAGACATCGCACCGTGTTTCGCACCGACACAGTGCATCGGGTTCAGTGAACCCGACCTGACCCTCGCTATATCGATGCTAATGCGGGACCACGCCAACGCAACATGGGGACCGACCGGTGCCCGTCCCATCGGCCGCTCGTTACCGCAAGCGGGCCTCCTAACAGCCCGGAAGGAACGCGTTCGCGAGCAGAAAGTCGCGAACGCGGTCGTCCTCCCGTTGAAACGGGAATAGGCCGTTCGTAAATTTAAGATACTGGATTCGTAGCTCGTAGTTTCAAGCTGAAGTTATCACGCTGTGCGATGCACAAACTAGAAAAATACAAGCTCGTATTTGATTGAATCCCTCGTACATCTTGCGAGTAAAACGGACTACCCGCTGAGTAACTCTCGAACAAAATTCTCGATCCAAGGAAACGATAAGATATCTATCTGTTTCTGGTACCACCTTGTCGCTCGCTAGGTATACGAAAAATACGTATCGCATCGCAAGTTGTACTCGTCATGCGACGGCGATTGGCTTTCCCAGATATACTCTCTCACGAGACTTTCTCCGGCACGCTATCGCACATTGTTTCGTGACACTCTCGCCGTGAAGCGAACATTCGCCTTACAAAGTAGCGTGTAATTATACAAACGCTCTATCTTTGAGACGCGTAACTTAATACGTCGGTGAAGCAACGTCGACGCGCTTGGCCGCTTGATTTCCTTTCCCGTTCGTCAAAGCGATTACGAGAAAATAGCAACGGTGCAACCTATTTTACAAGATGGGACGAGGATGAAATTTGAACGAAATTTCGTGCGAACGATTACACAGCCAGTTTCGCGGATCCTTTTGTCCCTGTGCATAACTTTGTCCCTGTTCTCTGTCATCTAGTCCAACCACCACGTCCTCCTCCCCCTCCCCCGTCCCTCCGCGTTTTATCTTCAGTGAATGTGGAGCAATATGGTTGGAGGTGACTGACCGACGTCCAGTTGCGTTCACTAACCTCCCTCCTCCCATTCCTCTACACCCGCGAACCGCCACGGCTGGTCTCCTCCCATTTTCGCGCTCGCGCTCGTCGCGCAGCACTCCAAGCACGCGAATAAGCGAGCACTCGATGCCCCGAGTGGACTCGATTGCACCGCCGGTACTTATGAATTTAGAGCGCTCGGCAGATCTGGAGCACAGTCAGGTTTAGCCGTGCACGCGGTCTTTGTTTCTCCCCTCCTCACGGAGAATTCTCATTTTTACTCCAGCCGTCCGTCTCGCAATAGCTACGTCGTCGCGGATATTAAATCGATGCTCGAGACGTTTCTGTATATAGCTGAATTTTCTATCGGCATATGTCAAACATCGTTTAGGGGAATAGTTGTATAATAGTGATTTTAACACAATTGTTTTGCTTTTCATAATAAACCTTTCTTTAGATCAGAAAGTAAAATCGATAGTTGCAACAAACTCAAAAATCTCTCCGCATTCAATCTGATCAAATATCCTTAAACCGAGAAGTTTACCGGAAGTTTGTCACACACAATCGAAATTTCGTTGCTACGATAAGCATTTTATCAGGATCACTTCAGTTATAATCCAAATTACATTTAATATATTGGCGCGTAACAAGGCGAACAATTACGCTCTCTGAATACCGAAGAGTGAACCGTTTAGAATTTCCGTTCCATCTCATGTCACCGAGATGTACCAGATATATCGGTAATTCGGAGAAATGATCTTAATTCGACCAAACTTTTGCACATTTTACTTTTATTCGCGGTAATCTAACTTGTGGCCTATTTATCATTGCTTATTTCTTTGTCAGAGTAAAATAAAATAATTCGCTTTTGTTATCGTAAATAAAAAGCTACCATTATGATAAATCTATGTTTTAATAATTGAAGAAGAGATGTGATAACTACCCCTGCTAGTACCGGGGTGAATGTACGCGGCACTAGTATGCATGCGTACGGATTGCTGAAACTCACCGCCCTGACGGCGCGTGTGCACATGGTCGAGGGTCGTGCCGATGACCGATCAAAGAAGAGTTCGCGTTGTGAATACGTGATACGTAACCGTCCAAGGCACACGGCCACTGACCGACGCCGAAGCGACGATTCAGCCCGAGCATTGTCCTCACCATTTCTCGCCCTAGTACCGAACTTATTATATTATATATTATCGCATTCACTTCACAAAATAAGAACGGACAACAGACGATTTATGATATCAAACATTTAACGAGAGCTTTAGCTTCAAAATTTCATCTGGTGAAAATGATAAAATCTCAGCAAATTGAATTTCAAGCCAAAATAAATAATAAAAACGTGTTAAGTCTCATGTCTTAATCATGCAATTCAATAAAAATCTATAGATCAAAGTTTCTTTGAAGTATAGAAAAAGGATAAAGGTGAACTGTTGTCCTTTAGGATCCTTCTCCCTCTGCTTGCCGAGGTCAACTTGTGTGGACACGATTATCGAATCCCAAGGTACACAACTTCAAAGACTGATAAATAAAAAACTACGCAAAAAATATTTTCGGTCCTCGTTTAATTAATACTTGTCACTGGAAATTAAAACTCGAAGAAATCATTAAATTGCTTAATTCATGCAAATTATTTTGCGTGACTAATGCAAATTATAAATCAAAAATTATAGTTAAACTATACAATACTTCTTAATAAATTTTGGGAACACAATTCTATTTTCTTCTTGCTTTTTTACTACTACAAATTTATCGTACATTTAATGTTATTAAATTATTGTTATAATTATTGTTATTAATTTATTATTATTAAATCCAATTTTGTTTCGTATATTATTTTGAAAGTTAAGAAAGTTTTTGTCCGTGAAAGATCGCTGGGCTACAATTTTATAACTCCACGTGTAAATCTGACACGCGTTATACCTATTTCACTTGTAACGAGCCGCACGCACGTGCGTACAGCGTATAAATGTTGAAACGTATGACCTGATACATCATACGTTACAATAAGCAGATTGGACAGAATAAATTAGCATACGAATCAAATTGATTCGAAAGACCATTCACTAATGAATTTCATACGTCGCACATAAACTTTTTTATTACTAAACCGGACTCCCAGGTCTTGCTTAATAATAAATGCAAAACCACTGCCGCTAAAAGTTATCAATAAATTTAATTCAAAGACAATAACTACTAACAAAGACCGAAAACATTATATTATAATTTAAAGTAGAATATATACTTTTCAACCTTCAACAACCGAAGACCTTCAGGTCAAAGTAAATCTCTAGCGTATGATCTTCAGTATGATAAAATTTTTTTCAATTACAAATTCATATCATTAGGTAACTAATTATACAATCAAATTCATCTTTCATACATAAGTCTAATTGTAAGAAACGATTAAGTTGATTATCTCATCGGTATGTGTCGGAAACAATGAAAACCGCGGTAGAAATCGTCAAGGGAATTTCTCATCAAAGAGAAGCAAAAGGAGCAAGGAGAAAGAAGTAGAAGGAAGAAGAAAAGGTGGCCGAGAAGGAAGGCGGAGGAGCGAGGCAAGCAGGCGAGCAGGCGTTCTCCGTTCATCGCAAGATTAGCCAACCTGGAAGAGGGCCGATGCCAGTGAACTCGGTTGGCCGGTCACTAACCAGGTAACCCACACTAGCAACGACGTCAATGTGCTATGCAGCAGCAACAGCAACGGTTACGCTACGGGCTTTTTCACCGTTTGTCAGGAGGCCCTCGCCTGGGGAGTGCATAGCCCTGGTTAGGTGTACCTTGAAGTAATTGCACACGCGATTTCTGCCTAACCTCCTCCCGTCCCTCCCTCAGCCTTCTCTCGTCCTTTCCTCCTATATTCCCGTACATCCTTCGTCAGGGAATTACCTCGATGCCGAGTCAACCCGCTCTCGCCTCTTCCGGGAATGGCAGAATCCACGCGGTTATCAAGTCAGCTCTGGGAAGATTGGCGAGATAAATAAAAGGACAAATATCATAAATCTTGCGATGAGAGCTTTATTTCTTATCTAATTATAAATCATAAAGTTGGAATTTATTTATAAGGTATCAACCTGTTGCTAACATTTATCGAAGAAAAAGTTATTAGAGAATAAGGGAAAAATTTCTATTTTGTATGCACGAATTTATCCATCATGTGACAAGAAAGGGTTGAAGTAAAAGAAAGCATGCTAAAGTAGAAGTAGCTTCATAGCGTCATGTTTTACCACATTATTGGTGTTAACGGCCAATTCATGTTGCTGGATGATCACAGAAGAAGACAGCAATTTAAGACCAAGAATAGATTTAATTGTTACGTTGCGTTGTACATTTATAAATATCTTACTGTGTCTTTCTCAAAGAATTCTTAAATATTATTGTCGAAAAATAACACAACACATTTTCGATTTTTTAATTATAATTGATACTAATAATAAGGTCATTATTTAATAATTCATGACTTATCTAAAGAAAAATATACAAATCCAATTTAACATCTAAAATTTTGAGAATTAAAAGATATTAGAAAATTGGAAGTTGACAATTCAAAATTTTAAAGTTCTAAAAAACTATGTACGACCTCGCGTATTTTAGAATCAACGACTCACTTTTAGTATCCACTGTTCTCCCAAAATGCGATGGTAAGAAATCGCAAGGAATCGTCACACGGTCAACATGATTCCTCCTGGTTTCCGTGCGAGAAACCTCGAAGAAGCATCGAGAAGTTCACGGTCAAGCGTCCCTTGAAGCAGCGTTACCTTCCATATAGAGCGAACGTACGTGTGTATATGCTGTGTAATCGGAAAGAGACGGCACCGAAAGAGCAGGAAAGGAAGAGAAACGCAAAGTAAAAGATCGAGGGAGGGAACGAGCGAGAGGCAAAGAGGAAGCCACGATGGCGAGCTAGTGGGGCTTGCAGTTTGTTGCCCGATGACCGAGTTCATCGCCTCCTTCTCGTCGCCAGTGCCCCGAAATCGAGAATCTTCGATGGTCGAGCGAGTCGCGAAACGAGACTCGCTTTTTCATTGAAAGCTGCCGGAAAAGGAAATCGAAAAAGCGACTTGTCGTGAAAGCCTGCTACGTGGCTAAGAATAATCAATAAGAATTCTCAAGACGTAGTGACATACACAGCATTATAAAATGTAATTTTTATGAAATAAGAAATTAAATATTCGAATATATTTTTCTCTCGAATATTTTTTCTGAGGTATTTTAGAAAGTATAATCGATATTCTCGTGTATTCTAAAATATATTACATATATTCAATATACGGTTTGATTATTGTAAAAGTAAAAATTGCGAATATTTAATTGATTAATATTAATGACTATTATATTATTGATAATGATTATAGTTTTCTTCTATCTTTTATTTATTATTATTAATTTTATTTATTAATTTAAAAAATGCCGAAAAAAATATTGATTGTTGTATATAGACAAAGAACCATTCCCGGTCCCATGATCACGCAATAGCGGTCATGAGTCTTTCCTCTACTACAGACGTTACACCAACGAAAATAGTGATCACACCGAATGACGCAAAAGATCATTCATCTAACAAACTGCGCAGGTAACACTGTCATGTCTGTATTATAGTGGCAACGAACTTTCGACGATGTGGGTCACAAAAACAGGCACCCATATTAACCTGGCACCCCCACCATGAAAAATCGGGTTCGAATATAGTGCATAATTAAGTGCTAATTTATTGCTAATTTATTGCCCTAAGCGCGAATTTATTGCTTTTACCGGTTAGCAGGAAAATGGCATTAAAGATGGGGGTGCTGACTTGCCATTAAGCTAGCACCCCCGCTAACGAAAAACACTTAAAGTGAAAGGTAAATTAAAAAAAAAATACACTAAAATTTATTGCTAATTAATTGCTCAAAGACACTGCAAACAGATTTCAAAAATATTTAATTCTTAAAAATATACCAACATAAAACCGTGAACATATAAAAGTGAGCAATAAATTCAATATTATATATTTTGAGAGCAATAAATTAGGGAAACATTTTAAGACCAGAAAGACAACAGCAATTAATTGCATTCATGTACTTTACTCTTGCAAGCAAGCTAGCACCGCCACGTAAAGATCGATTTTTCCAAGTCAAAGATTGAGCAATAAATTTAATATTATATATTTTGGGAGCAATAAATTAGGGAAACATTTTAAGACCAGAAAGACAACAGCAATTAATTGCAATCATGTACTATACTCTTGTAGGCAAGCTAGCACCGCCACGTAAAGATCGATTTTTCCAAGTCAAAGATTGAGCAATAAATTTAATATTATATATTTTGGAAGCAATAAATTAGGGAAACGTTTTAAGACCAGAATGACAACAGCAATCAATTGCATTCATGTACTTTACTCTTGTAGGCAAGCTAGCACCGCCACGTTCGGATCGATTTTTTTAAGTCAAATATTCAGCAATAAATTCAATATTATATATTTTGAGAGCAATAAATTAGGGAAACATTTTAAGACCAGAAAGACAACAGCAATTAATTGCATTCATGTACTTTACTCTTGCAAGCAAGCTAGCACCGCCACGTAAAGATCGATTTTTCCAAGTCAAAGATTGAGCAATAAATTTAATATTATATATTTTGGAAGCAATAAATTAGGGAAACGTTTTAAGACCAGAATGACAACAGCAATCAATTGCATTCATGTACTTTACTCTTGTAGGCAAGCTAGCACCGCCACGTTCGGTTCGATTTTTTTAAGTCAAATATTCAGCAATAAATTCAATATTATATATTTTGAGAGCAATAAATTAGGGAAACATTTTAAGACCAGAAAGACAACAGCAATTAATTGCATTCATGTACTTTACTCTTGTAAGAAAGCTAGCACCGCCACGTAAAGATCGATTTTTCCAAATCAAAGATTGAGCAATAAATTCAATATTATATATTTTGGAAGCAATAAATTAGGGAAACGTTTTAAGACCAGAAAGGCAACAGCAATTAATTGCAATCATGTACTTTACTCTTGTAGGCAAGCTAGCACCGCCACGTAAAGATCGATTTTTTTAAGTCAAATATTCAGCAATAAATTCAATATTATATATTTTGAGAGCAATAAATTAGGGAAACATTTTAAGACCAGAAAGACAACAGCAATTAATTGCATTCATGTACTTTACTCTTGCAAGCAAGCTAGCACCGCCACGTAAAGATCGATTTTTCCAAGTCAAAGATTGAGCAATAAATTTAATATTATATATTTTGGGAGCAATAAATTAGGGAAACATTTTAAGACCAGAAAGACAACAGCAATTAATTGCATTCATGTACTTTACTCTTGCAAGCAAGCTAGCACCGCCACGTAAAGATCGATTTTTTTAAGTCAAATATTCAGCAATAAATTCAATATTATATATTTTGAGAGCAATAAATTAGGGAAACATTTTAAGACCAGAGGGAAAGACAACAGCAATTAATTGCATTCATGTACTTTACTCTTGCAAGCAAGCTAGCACCGCCACGTAAAGATCGATTTTTCCAAGTCAAAGATTGAGCAATAAATTTAATATTATATATTTTGGGAGCAATAAATTAGGGAAACATTTTAAGACCAGAAAGACAACAGCAATTAATTGCAATCATGTACTTTACTCTTGTAGGCAAGCTAGCACCGCCACGTAAAGATCGATTTTTCCAAGTCAAAGATTGAGCAATAAATTTAATATTATATATTTTGGAAGCAATAAATTAGGGAAACGTTTTAAGACCAGAATGACAACAGCAATCAATTGCATTCATGTACTTTACTCTTGTAGGCAAGCTAGCACCGCCACGTTCGGATCGATTTTTTTAAGTCAAATATTCAGCAATAAATTCAATATTATATATTTTGAGAGCAATAAATTAGGGAAACATTTTAAGACCAGAAAGACAACAGCAATTAATTGCATTCATGTACTTTACTCTTGCAAGCAAGCTAGCACCGCCACGTAAAGATCGATTTTTCCAAGTCAAAGATTGAGCAATAAATTTAATATTATATATTTTGGAAGCAATAAATTAGGGAAACGTTTTAAGACCAGAATGACAACAGCAATCAATTGCATTCATGTACTTTACTCTTGTAGGCAAGCTAGCACCGCCACGTTCGGTTCGATTTTTTTAAGTCAAATATTCAGCAATAAATTCAATATTATATATTTTGAGAGCAATAAATTAGGGAAACATTTTAAGACCAGAAAGACAACAGCAATTAATTGCATTCATGTACTTTACTCTTGTAAGAAAGCTAGCACCGCCACGTAAAGATCGATTTTTCCAAATCAAAGATTGAGCAATAAATTCAATATTATATATTTTGGAAGCAATAAATTAGGGAAACGTTTTAAGACCAGAAAGGCAACAGCAATTAATTGCAATCATGTACTTTACTCTTGTAGGCAAGCTAGCACCGCCACGTAAAGATCGATTTTTTTAAGTCAAATATTCAGCAATAAATTCAATATTATATATTTTGAGAGCAATAAATTAGGGAAACATTTTAAGACCAGAAAGACAACAGCAATTAATTGCATTCATGTACTTTACTCTTGCAAGCAAGCTAGCACCGCCACGTAAAGATCGATTTTTCCAAGTCAAAGATTGAGCAATAAATTTAATATTATATATTTTGGGAGCAATAAATTAGGGAAACATTTTAAGACCAGAAAGACAACAGCAATTAATTGCATTCATGTACTTTACTCTTGCAAGCAAGCTAGCACCGCCACGTAAAGATCGATTTTTCCAAGTCAAAGATTGAGCAATAAATTTAATATTATATATTTTGGAAGCAATAAATTAGGGAAACGTTTTAAGACCAGAATGACAACAGCAATCAATTGCATTCATGTACTTTACTCTTGTAGGCAAGCTAGCACCGCCACGTTCGGTTCGATTTTTTTAAGTCAAATATTCAGCAATAAATTCAATATTATATATTTTGAGAGCAATAAATTAGGGAAACATTTTAAGACCAGAAAGACAACAGCAATTAATTGCATTCATGTACTTTACTCTTGCAAGCAAGCTAGCACCGCCACGTAAAGATCGATTTTTCCAAGTCAAAGATTGAGCAATAAATTTAATATTATATATTTTGGGAGCAATAAATTAGGGAAACATTTTAAGACCAGAAAGACAACAGCAATTAATTGCATTCATGTACTTTACTCTTGCAAGCAAGCTAGCACCGCCACGTAAAGATCGATTTTTCCAAGTCAAAGATTGAGCAATAAATTTAATATTATATATTTTGGAAGCAATAAATTAGGGAAACGTTTTAAGACCAGAATGACAACAGCAATCAATTGCATTCATGTACTTTACTCTTGTAGGCAAGCTAGCACCGCCACGTTCGGATCGATTTTTTTAAGTCAAATATTCAGCAATAAATTCAATATTATATATTTTGAGAGCAATAAATTAGGGAAACATTTTAAGACCAGAAAGACAACAGCAATTAATTGCATTCATGTACTTTACTCTTGTAGGCAAGCTAGCACCGCCACGTAAAGATCGATTTTTCCAAATCAAAGATTGAGCAATAAATTCAATATTATATATTTTGGAAGCAATAAATTAGGGAAACGTTTTAAGACCAGAATGACAACAGCAATCAATTGCATTCATGTACTTTACTCTTGTAGGCAAGCTAGCACCGCCACGTTCGGATCGATTTTTTTAAGTCAAAGATTGAGCAATAAATTCAATATTATATATTTTGAGAGCAATAAATTAGGGAAACATTTTAAGACCAGAAAGACAGCAGCAATTAATTGCAATCATGTACTTTACTCTTGTAGGCAAGCTAGCACCGCCACGTAAAGATCGATTTTTCCAAATCAAAGATTGAGCAATAAATTCAATATTATATATTTTGGAAGCAATAAATTAGGGAAACGTTTTAAGACCAGAATGACAACAGCAATCAATTGCATTCATGTACTTTACTCTTGTAGGCAAGCTAGCACCGCCACGTTCGGATCGATTTTTTTAAGTCAAAGATTGAGCAATAAATTCAATATTATATATTTTGAGAGCAATAAATTAGGGAAACATTTTAAGACCAGAAAGACAACAGCAATTAATTGCATTCATGTACTTTACTCTTGTAGGCAAGCTAGCACCGCCACGTAAAGATCGATTTTTCCAAATCAAAGATTGAGCAATAAATTCAATATTATATATTTTGGAAGCAATAAATTAGGGAAACGTTTTAAGACCAGAATGACAACAGCAATTAATTGCATTCATGTACTTTACTCTTGTAGGCAAGCTAGCACCGCCACGTTCGGATCGATTTTTTTAAGTCAAAGATTGAGCAATAAATTTAATATTATATATTTTGGAAGCAATAAATTAGGGAAACGTTTTAAGACCAGAATGACAACAGCAATCAATTGCATTCATGTACTTTACTCTTGTAGGCAAGCTAGCACCGCCACGTTCGGTTCGATTTTTTTAAGTCAAATATTCAGCAATAAATTCAATATTATATATTTTGAGAGCAATAAATTAGGGAAACATTTTAAGACCAGAAAGACAACAGCAATTAATTGCATTCATGTACTTTACTCTTGCAAGCAAGCTAGCACCGCCACGTAAAGATCGATTTTTCCAAGTCAAAGATTGAGCAATAAATTTAATATTATATATTTTGGGAGCAATAAATTAGGGAAACATTTTAAGACCAGAAAGACAACAGCAATTAATTGCATTCATGTACTTTACTCTTGCAAGCAAGCTAGCACCGCCACGTAAAGATCGATTTTTCCAAGTCAAAGATTGAGCAATAAATTTAATATTATATATTTTGGAAGCAATAAATTAGGGAAACGTTTTAAGACCAGAATGACAACAGCAATCAATTGCATTCATGTACTTTACTCTTGTAGGCAAGCTAGCACCGCCACGTTCGGTTCGATTTTTTTAAGTCAAATATTCAGCAATAAATTCAATATTATATATTTTGAGAGCAATAAATTAGGGAAACATTTTAAGACCAGAAAGACAACAGCAATTAATTGCATTCATGTACTTTACTCTTGTAGGCAAGCTAGCACCGCCACGTAAAGATCGATTTTTCCAAATCAAAGATTGAGCAATAAATTCAATATTATATATTTTGGAAGCAATAAATTAGGGAAACGTTTTAAGACCAGAATGACAACAGCAATCAATTGCATTCATGTACTTTACTCTTGTAGGCAAGCTAGCACCGCCACGTTCGGATCGATTTTTTTAAGTCAAAGATTGAGCAATAAATTCAATATTATATATTTTGAGAGCAATAAATTAGGGAAACATTTTAAGACCAGAAAGACAGCAGCAATTAATTGCAATCATGTACTTTACTCTTGTAGGCAAGCTAGCACCGCCACGTAAAGATCGATTTTTCCAAATCAAAGATTGAGCAATAAATTCAATATTATATATTTTGGAAGCAATAAATTAGGGAAACGTTTTAAGACCAGAATGACAACAGCAATCAATTGCATTCATGTACTTTACTCTTGTAGGCAAGCTAGCACCGCCACGTTCGGATCGATTTTTTTAAGTCAAAGATTGAGCAATAAATTCAATATTATATATTTTGAGAGCAATAAATTAGGGAAACATTTTAAGACCAGAAAGACAGCAGCATTTAATTGCAATCATGTACTTTACTCTTGTAGGCAAGCTAGCACCGCCACGTAAAGATCGATTTTTCCAAGTCAAAGATTGAGCAATAAATTTAATATTATATATTTTGGAAGCAATAAATTAGGGAAACGTTTTAAGACCAGAATGACAACAGCAATCAATTGCATTCATGTACTTTACTCTTGTAGGCAAGCTAGCACCGCCACGTTCGGATCGATTTTTTTAGGGAAACGTTTTAAGACCAGAATGACAACAGCAATCATTGCAATAAATTCAATATTATATATTTTGAGAGCAATAAATTAGGGAAACATTTTAAGACCAGAAAGACAACAGCAATTAATTGCATTCATGTACTTTACTCTTGCAAGCAAGCTAGCACCGCCACGTAAAGATCGATTTTTCCAAGTCAAAGATTGAGCAATAAATTTAATATTATATATTTTGGGAGCAATAAATTAGGGAAACATTTTAAGACCAGAAAGACAACAGCAATCAATTGCATTCATGTACTTTACTATTGTTAGCAAGTTAGGACAGCCATAAGTTCGGATCAGTTTTTGTTAAACATCGAGCAATAAATATTAAAATTGTTTATTTTCGGAGCATTTAATACAAGAGATAATTTTATAACTCAGTGTGATTAACTGCTTATTTTTTATAATGTCACTTTTATATGTTCACGGTTTTATGTTGGTATATTTTTAAAAATTAAATATTTTTGAAATTTGTTTGCAGTATCTTTGAGCAATTAATTAGCAATAAATTTTAGTGTATTTTTTTTTTATTTTACCTTTCACTTTAAGTGTTTTTCGTTAGTGGGGGTGCTAGCTTAATGGCAAATCAGCACCCCCATCTTTAATGCCATTTTCCTGCTAATCGGTAAAAGCAATAAATTCGCGCTTAGGGCAATAAATTAGCAATAAATTAGCACTTAATTATGCACTATATTCGAACTCGATTTTTTATGGTGGGGGTGCTAGGTTAATATGGGTAAAACAGGCTTCACACGCCAAACACGCTTCAATACGAGACACCCATTTCTGACTACTAGCGGAATTATCGTACTATTTATCACGCTAAATATCCTATCAAAATAAACCAAATTTGTAGCTTGAAAAAATCATCATAATATTCATCAAATTTATGTCTTCTTTATGTAATTTTTCAAGACATTAATTTATTTGAGTTTTTCTTCTGCTGTCCACATTAAATGTATAAATTGATAGATATTTCCTTATAAGAATAAAACTTCTTTCTTAAATTTCTGACAAACTTAAAATAATTTACATTTGATTCATTACCATTTTATTCATAATGATTAAAAACTCCTACACGAATCCTATGTTATAGAAAAAGTTTATTCGTTAAAAAAAAATGTTTTATTTAATGGAAACTCTTTAAACGAAACACATCGCTAGTGCATTTGCAAAGGTCAACAACCGAACGCGTTCGTGTCACTGGTACTCTAACGCATACCTACACATCTAAGACAAAAGAGTTATATAATGCAGAATTTAGTGGTCATTCGTGACATCATCAACTGCGACTTTTCCCGTTCGCGTAAAAAATAAAAAAATACAAATCGTACAGAGAAGCTAGTGCAATACCAATAATGTACCGGCGATCCAGGGTCGATGGCCGACTCTACAATCGTTATGTCATTCATGCTCTTACGCACGCACGTACCTCTTGCTACGCGAGCGTACGAGCGCGTGGACTTGAGCGTACTTAAGCGTAGAAACGTAGAAGTACTGTTACGCGTCGCGTTTCATACCCACGACGAATTTTCTCAACAACCAAGTATTTGTAAGCAGGGAGATTATATCGTCGACGACACAGAGGTCACATTCATATTCTCGAGATATAATCTGTGGTTTTCGGCTAGATCCACTTGTTTAAGAACCCACAATCCATCTTAGTATTTAAGTGGATCCATTTCTACATATTTTTATTTATCAACTATATAAAGCAAGACTCTGACAAGTTTCCGATAATCTGCGAACTTTTACGGTAAACATGTTATTTTTTAAATATAAGTAGAGAGCGAAATTATTCATCGATTTTACGATTAAATCGATTGTTTATACGAGACACGAGTAGTTCGAAGAGTCAGGTGCGCCCACGAACATCTTCGTAGACTATTATCGCCGGAGTCACTTCATGCTCTCAAAGGGGCCCTTCGCGAGAGAGTTCAAGGACTCGAAGGAGATAGAGGACGAAGAACGAGAAGAGAGGAGAAAAGAGGACGCGCATCTGCGTGGATGACGAGGATACAAGTAAGGGCAGCTGGGAGCGTTACACCTAGGTAGGGCATTGCACCGGTGCATACGGCGGTGGTGGAAGTCTTTGCCCGACGCTCGCAGTGCAACTGCAAAGAGTTGCATTCGCGTAGCCGCGTGCAGTGACCCGCCCTACCGTTAGGACGGCCCCGAGGATGCGTTCCCCTCTTCTTCTGCTTCTTCTTTCTTCTTGTTCCTCTTCTTCTTTCTTCTCTTTCTGCTTCTCTCCCCCGTCCCTCCCCCACTTTTCGAGCGGCCCTCTCTTCTTCTTTCGCATATCCAGCGTTCCTAAGCACCGGGAAGCAGAAGCGCATCTATCTAACGAGGCCGAAGGGAGAGGGCGAAGAACTAACTCACCTTCTTCCTCCGACTTTGTTCACACCGCATAAAGCTCACGCTAAATGTAATTGACCTCGCAATCTCTCGAAGCGACATCCGGGATTATCTCGAATTCGAAAATTGCTGATGATATTCATTAATTTTTGATGTTAAATAATATTGTAGAAAATAAAATTTAAGATTCTCAAACAACAAAGCGAATAGTTTCGTGAATTTTCTTTTCTATAGCTGCATTTTCTCCGTTTTCTTTTCCGATTTTTTAATTAAAATTTTGCATGACGTCAACTTGCTTATCTTATTAGAAAGAGTAAAAATAAAATTAATTAAATTATTCATGTCATTTATATCAAGACTGTTTGCCTTAACGTTCGATAAAACCGACGACTGAGAGATTAATTTTCTTTTCTTAAAAAATCGATTCCCCAAGGAATGTTGGGGCACGTGCCGCTATATTTCGCTCGCCACCCCGGGCTTTATACCGGGCGTCGCGACGTCTATACAATCCCGGTGCGGCGTCGTTTCGTCAGCGTCGATGCAGGTGCCCGTCCGCGGCGCGACGTGGTGGCGAGCCGCGGGGTGGGATGGGGACGAACGGCACGGAGGTCAGTGACCGTTTCGCGAGCTGGAGGGGTCGGCGCACTCCCAAGATCAGCGTGTGTGCACGTGTGTGCACGTGCGTGCACGTCGGTGCAAGACGCGCGCGCTGGTGCAGTCGCTGCACTCCCACGTCGCTATGCAGTCCCGTAACATTCGCGGAAGCCGCTGCCTACTCCCTCTCTGCTTCTCCTCTTCGTCCTTCTCCTCCTTCTCCATCTCGGAGTGAAGCTCCGTGGATAGACTGATTTTGACTTAGCAACCACTCGCGGCGATACACCCGTGACCGACCTTCCCCTACCTTTCCATACCCAATTGCATTGCACTGTCGAGGTGGAGGACCTCGTTTCCTATGCTCGGCGGAATCTCAAAGAACGGTGGCTGCATCGGTCGTCCGCGAAAAGCGTGCATTCCGCATGTCGTGCGATCGCGAGGTCATTGAATCCGTGCTAAGCTTTTCGGTTGTTCTTCGGGAGCACGTTGGCTGCGCCGCGTCGCCGTAATCGCGATTGGTTTCGCTTTCCGGCCCACTTGGTGAAGGACCCCGGTGAGAGCCGCCATCGACAGTGAATCGAGGCGCGACACGGTTCTCTACTCCAATTAAATTTACTGTACATTGAATCGGTAATTTATGATTATCCCTTTTATGATCTGCGGAAAGTTTCTTTATTGTTTGAGAGTCTCAAATTGATAATAAAAATTAAGATTAAGATGCACATCTACAAAGAATTCACTCCCCCACTTATCAATTCTTTAATCATATCGCACCACATTAAAGGGATGTTATGAGTTACCAAGTTATGATTGCATAGAATGCGTTTGAATCTCTATATAATTCTGCAAGAAATGGTCTTCTACCACGCTACTTATACGAAAAATAGTATCTCGATAGTAACTCGTATCGTATGTATTAAAACGTTCTTTCTCACTACTATCTACAGTGCCTTCTGCACTCTTGTATTCGGTGCAACAGATGCAACCAGCGTCCGTGCTATACATTGCTATACATGCATTTTGCGAAACCGGTTCCCATGCAGCGTATTGTCGTCAAACTGACAATGCAGATGCCAGACGATGAGTTAGATCGCGAGATCACAGGCGAGACCTCGCAAGATTCGAGAGCGACAAGGCCGGTTATGTAAAGGCCCCATTAATCGTATCTAGACTACTCTCTGGGTCAACGCACCGCGAGGACGCTAACTTAGTATCCATTGTCTTCCTGAAGACCACGCCTCGCAAACGGGCGTTCTCGCCGTTCTAAGATCGATGACCGTGAATCCAGGATCTTACCTCAACCTTTCCTCCTTATTACTCGTTTATATTAAATGCATTAACCTTTGGAATCGAGAATTTAATTGGTTGGTGCCGTCGGTTGCATATTATTACCTACCAAATGTAATTTACTGTCGCTCATTTATCTAGAGATAAATAGGTGGCCAAATCTTTTTATAACAAATTTTCAGAGTTTATAACATTCTCAGAATTTATTTCAAATATGTATTTCTAAGTAGATGTTTTTATTTCTTTTAATAATAAGAGCGAATTGTGATAAAATATTATTTAAGGAGGCTTAATTAAATATTAACAATGTATCTATTGAATTGATAGAAATGAAAATGCGCAATTTGTGAAAAATATGTGGAAAAATTATTTAATTATATATCGTTGTAAGATATATGGCTATTACCACAGATTAAAAGACAAGACAACTGAGTTGAATATCTTTAACCGCAAGAAATAATATGAATAGTGTACTATCAGTTATAAATTAAATTACGATAATAGATGATCATAGAGAAACACATGTATAATAGTAGAATATTTCCATTCTTTTAGATATAGACAGTATTCTATGATCAAATTTAATTTTTGTAGATTAAATTTATAACAGATTTTACATCATTGTCTTTATAAAATTTATAAATAATCATATAAATTTATAACTTTTATAAATTCAATAAAAAATGAGAGGGAATAAAAAAGGAATTAATCGATTACATCACTCAAGTCCTAGAAACACGGTCTCGTCGTTCTCACAGGCAGCCCAGTTAGCGACTTAGGGGACTCGCGTACGATCGGCCTCCACATTTCTCTTCGGTTTTCGCGATCAATTGAGAGAGAAAAAAGCAGTTTGCCGCGGCCGTCCGTTCGTCAGTCCGTGAGAGAAGGCGGGACCAGGGTAAAGATACTCGCTATAATCAACTTGCACCTCGAAGTAGCAATGCGAAGCAGGCCAGCCTGAGGCTAGTGGCACACGTTCCTTGCTCTTTCTCTTCCTCCTCCTCTTCTCTCTCTCTCTTTCTTCCCCTCTTCTCTCTGCCTCTCTACCGATGTCTTTTACCTTCGCGTTCCATGTTATTTCCTCGCGGAAAATGCCTTTCCTTCCGCATCTACCTCTATCTTTGGCTTCGCAGTTATAAATGCTACTTTCGATGACAGCTTTAACAGGGTGATCTAAAGCCTAAATAGTGGTTTGACCAATCGCTATATATTCTAACATTCTTGAATTAATGTTTCTAGATTTTCAAAGAATGTTAAGATACAAGAGCTGAAATGCATTAACCATTCGTAAAGCTCGCGATATTCAAGGGGCACAGGATCTAACGGTTCAAGGAGCTAAGACTTCGCAGGTTGAAATACTCTTGGTTCCTAGAATACAGCTAGGATAACACGGGGCATCCTACTTCTTGCGTTCGCTTAACCCACGCGATCCGATTTATAGATGGCAATCTATTACAGCTCGATCATTTTTCCTCGTCGACAATATATAATGACTTAAGGAAATGGGATTTTGAAAATCGAAATCTTCGTAGACACCATGATCGGAGTGATGAACGTATGATGCTCAATCATGATGTTCTATTTCTTTCTTTATATTGAATCGACGAGATTTGCGGCTGTCAGTACCTTACTATAACTTGTTCATCTTGGTTCATCAAAGATCTAACGGTTTAAGATGCTAAGGCTTTGAAAATCGAAGTCTTCCTAGGACGCACAATCAGAATGGCGCACGGTACTGGATTTTTTTCTTTAGCATGAACTGCACGAATCGCGGACGCGTCTTGGCTCATCTCGCTTCGCCGTTTGTTGCAACTGTACTCGACGCAGACATCTACATTACTTGCGTCGCAGCGTGTGTTACGTGGCATCCTCTCATTTCTTCTTCCAGGTTCCACCTGGACGATGTGACGCTTCTTTCGTAGCAGCAATTGCACGCGTCACCATTTATAGATGCAAGTCGATTGTGTACGTGTGCTCACTCGCGAGCGCAACAAGGTGGTCAAACGGCCTCCTTGCATTTCTTTGCAGGTCGCGGCACAAGTCGTCCATTCGGCCGACCCAGCACGAGGCGCCAGCAGAGAAATTACTTTTTCCATTTTTCTTTCGCTGTGAACGAGCGGTATAGCATTTATACCGATTTCAGTCTAATGTGACATAATGTACTCGTAGAATAGAAGTAAATTTAATAATTGCATTCCCCTTCCCTTTATTTTTTTAACATTTTTATTATCAAATTTAGATTCAACTAAATAAAAAATTTATTGATATTAACAACAAATGTAAAAAGACTGACAAATGGATTTTAATTAACGTTAAAATTGGTATGGAAAAAATATAATGATTTGGAAATGATATGACGTTTATATTTCGTGGACGAGGTGTTCAATGTCTACACATCCGTTCGACACATCGATGCATCGTTGACACATATCCTGAGTCACTCTGCTTCCCGAGCGTGATATGATCGAAGACACGCGCCGCATTAAAAAGATTACGCCGGCGAAATACAACACGCATGTTAATGTGCGTGCAGCGAGTGCACGCGTGATGCAACGCAGCTGCTTTTCCACGCCCCCCGAGCCTTCCATTTCTTTTCTTTTTTAGGACAACTGACCCCTCGACATTCATACCGGGAAAACACGCATTTAATTAAATAGATTTTCCAAATACGGCACTTAATTTTTAAATATTTTCGCAAATGTGAAACGTCTTTCACGATCTCTCCTCTTCCAATCAGTGATATTTTAGAGCGGTAAACGTGCGTTTATAGTAATTCAATTGCTATTCCGCGAGTTTTCCAATCATCTTACCCGTTACACAATCTTAAGAAACGCGTTGCAAAAATTAATGAAGCACGTGCAACGCAGAATCCAGTTCACTGAAGCATAAGCGACGCATAAAGCGACGAAATAGAACAGTCGCGTGGTATTCTTGCGGATTGTACATATGTGCACCCGCTGTTGCTGTTGCTGCTGCTGCTGCTCCAGGTTCAGTGACATCACGCACGCATATGCGTGACGCGCCATGCGCACCGTTATGCCCATAGCCTGCCCCATAGCGCCCACTGCGGAAGTATCGCTATATTACTCAGCGGTACGACATATACGCGACGATCGGTGCCCATGCTGATGCACCAAGCCTACGTATCTGCGATTATGCTCGCCGTTAACCCGCCAGCGATCGTCAGCACAACGACCAGATCGAAAACTGTTTCCCTCTTTTGTATATAAAAGTGGTCGATATGGGCACCACACAGTTATCGCATCGTCGTATCTCTGAATATGTATTTCTATTACGATACAATGTCGTAACTTTATATATTTTATAAAATTTGTATATGTTACGATGCGTCTTTTTGTTTTGAAATATAGATAATTTTTTAAGTAATCTCCAAAGATGTGCGAACAACACCTAAACAACATCTAAAACTGATGCATTGTGATGCAATAACGAAGCTGGTAGGAAGCTGAGAATCTTGAAAGCAGTAAAGCGACGATGAAGTCGGTGACCGGTCGCTCAGTGCCAAGGACACGGACGGTAGACAATGCAATCTTGGTTGCCGCGAGGAAGCAACCTCTAATTATGCTTCTGCTTGTTACATTTTTATCCGCGCCTCTCTTTCCTGAATGCATCGTTGCACATTACTATTCTATTATAGCGAGAAGAAAGAATCACGGGCTGCCTCGATACAATGCAAACAACGATGATCCCATTTACATAATTGCTAAAACATCAAGTATACGTGAAGGCGGAAAGTGTAATTTAAGCACGATAATTAGACAAAGCGAAGCAACACGCAGATTTATGCGACGCAATTAATATTCCAGCGTCGTAAAATGTATCGTTCGATCGTATAATTTTTTCGTGAAGGCCGTCGGCACACACACACACAAGTAATCATCTGTATATATACCGAAGAAATTAGTATTATATCGACATTTGTGAGATTTATTAGAGAAAATAAACGAAATTTTAAGTTCATTTCCAAATTACACAAAAAAATTTTTTTTTTTTTAATTAATTTTATTTAATACGATGGACAAGCGTGAAAACAACACGATAGCTTTACATTACGAGCCATTAAAAATAGATACTAGAATCGTGGTGTATTCATTGCATATAAATGTGCGGAGCTGCAGGTCGCTACCCGATTTCAAGGAAACGCCATCGTCTGACCTCCGTCGTCGCGGCCATTACATTCGAGGTCTGTCTGAGTTCGTAGTCGAGTAAGAGAGCGTGAAAGAATATTTTGGCGAACTACACGCGTAAATCTATTTCACGAAAAGACAAAATTAACTATGTTGTAGTTAATAGGCGTCGATTAATTGAAGAACTCCGTTCCGAAATACATACCAGTGGTTTGTAGGAAACGTAACAAAGAGATTGTAGATATCCAACTTACTTAAAAATTATATATTTTTATTTTACTTTATGAGTTCCATGACATAATGTAAATGTAAATGTGTGCAAACACTGTTCCATAATTATTAATTATGATTAATTATTATGAATTATTTTCAATAAAAACGAAGAAGTTGACTAGGAAATATTCGCATTTGAATTTAATACTGTTTGCATTCGATTCATTAACCATCTAGATTTTGTAGACGACCCAAAAAAATATATTTATAAATTTTTCGTAATGGACAATTTCGGATACTGCAAACATACTTTGTTTGAAAAAATTAATTATTTCAGTAACCATGTCGGATCGTAATGCAAGAAAATCGAAGGAGTGTCACATAACTCTTTTCCCTACGCAACCCTTTGGGATTTGACTGTTGATCTTAGACCCTAGACCTTAGACCCGAGAGAGACATTTCGTAAAACATGACTTCACAAGAGTATCAATGTTTTATTTTATGAACTTAATAAACGTATAAATATTAACTTTCTCCAGTATGTGTGCAAACAGATAAGAATTTTCAAACGTGAAAGCTAATATATTTCATCATTAACACAATAATTTATCTTTTATGATAATTTTACAACAATGTCGAATAATTACGAGTATTAACTTTACTTTTCTTCCTCTATATCTTTTCTGGTACATTAACCAAATTATGAGATACCGGTGAAAAGATGATTCATAATCAATCTTACTAATAATTTAATAGTAATAGTTAATAATAATTTGAAATTGTTCGACACAAAAGGAGCATTCATGTAAAAATTCAATAAGAAAAATACATCTGCTGTTTATTTCATTATTTACACGAAATTCTTTCATTCTTGTTGCATATTTCAAGAGATTTGATAACTAGTTTAATATCGAGTTCGGTTTTATCAGCAGTAATTCGATGCGACGTAAGAAAACCGATAAACAGTCACGAGAATGCGATCGGGATACTGAATGTAATTTATAATGTTAGAATACCGACACTAACTTGATCTCTTGTATCAGCCGATTCAGCGGATACGTCGAGCCGTCATCACATTTTTCGCGCAAACATACACGTGACTATGTGTTTCGTTCATGGATACGAAGTATTCTTGATAATAAATTTTTAAATTAAAACACGTTTCGCAACTGACATTATCGAAAATCGTTACGAATAATCTTTGGATCGGTAAGACAATCGACGAAAGTCATGATATAAATCTTCGCGCAGGTATCAATATTTTCCGCAAGGATAAGACATGAAGAAACAAAGAGACATATGCTACAAAAAGAGAGAGACGTATACAGTATACTGATGAAGAAGAAAGAGAAAAAAGAAGGAAAGAGTAGATGAAAAGAACGCAATATAGAGAGGAAAGAGCGTGCGAGAGAAGAGAAAGAAGTAGAAAGAGACACAAGACGAAAGACAAGAAGACAGCGAGAGGAAGAGAAAGAGAAAGAATGAGAGAGGGGAGGAGAGAGAAAGAGAAGCAACGCGACAATCAGTACATTCGCGGTTAGCTCGAGCGAGAAGGCGCATGGCCTTGGCCGCTGCTGCGGGGTAATTCAGTCAAGGTTTCGGCCGATGAACTTCCTCCAATGGGAGGAAGGAGACTCCACCAGTTATGGTAGGGACGAGTCGGACCAATCACGCAACTGCGGGGCCTACCGAGCTGACGGCGGATTGGTCGGGCCCGTCTCGACCACGACAGCACGGTATACTGCGACGGGCCCGCAGCGACTTGCCAGTGACCTCCAGCATTGAAAATACGATGAACTCTCTCGGGGGGCCCCTGTAAGAGAGCTTACGGAGCAATGTGTTGAGTGTCCTCTACTACATACTAGGTAGCCAGGGCGTAGACATTGTAGATGGTCGAGGCAGCCTGATAGCCTGGCAGCCGAGCAGGCACATCAATCCCTCCCCTCCACCTCCGAGTTACTCAGAGTAAGGGCTGCACGGCCCCCAGGTAACCAACACTCGGCAGCGCCGAACAAGAGTCAGACCAACGCGAACCTCCCTCGAGCGAAGACTTACTTTCACTCTCTCTTCAGGCTACTATCCGTTCGCGCTCAGCTCTGTTACCAATCCGTCGCGTCGTCTACCGCGAGCTTCGCTCGCGTTTGAAGTCTAACGTACGTACGTCTAACTTTTGCACAGTTGCAGAACGTTTACGTGTTCCGATATTCGGAAAGTTTTTGAACAGCAGTTACACGTGGACGCGCGCGCGCGCGCGCGAATCTATATTGGTGATTGGTCAGTGAGCGTGGTGACAGTGAGAACGAGATGGTAACAAGTGGAACAGTATCGTAAACCTCTGAAACAATATGTGAACTTTTAATCGTTTTCTCAGTGTAGTGTTGTGAATAAACAAATGTTCTATCCGTTCGAAAGGAGAGCGTTAACGGCGAAGACTCTCCTGTACAAACATGATTCTTACTCCGGACAGTAGCGCGCAGGACACGCTGGCTACGCCACCAGCATCCGAATTGATCCTGGTTCCCAGCGTATTCTCGCACGATTCCCGAGCGTCCAACGTGCCAGGCGTACCCAGTCAAAGCATGTCTAGTCCGTATCATGTAATGCAGTTAGCAGATCATCGCCTTAGTCCCAGTATGCCGATGATGGATTCAACCGTTTCATCCGCTAAACCCGAACCCGAGCTTAACATAGGTACGCGTACTTTTTTTTTATAACGCCACGACATATAGGAAAATATGTCAGTCACAAATGGCGTGCGAACGTAAAACGGGTGGGATCGCGATGTCGCGACAGTGGGTGAAAGCAGAAAGTTGTAATGCGGCGCGATGCTGTAACCCGCTACACGCGCGAGAGAGGAGAAAGTGTTCTTCTTTCCCTCCCACCTTTCTCTCGCGCAGCGCGAGACGAGAGGAAGCCGCGGGAGAAGATATCGTTACGATCTTCATTAACGAAACGCACTTTTCTTGTTTGTTTCAGAATTCGACGGGACCACTGTGTTGTGTCGGGTCTGCGGTGATAAGGCATCCGGTTTTCATTATGGAGTTCATTCCTGCGAGGGATGCAAGGTGAGTACCGACATTTGTTACGATCCAATTTCTTTGATCGTCATCTCTTCGAATTTTTACGTCACGATCCTTTTGTCTATATCTAAATCGGAGACGCTAACTGAATCTAATCTTGTATGAGCAATCGGAAATGCCATGTTTCGTGTGTCAACGATTTCGATATGTAAATACCCGGTTTGGTCAAGACTACTCTACTGTAAACATCGACTGATTCATAATCAGAGAAATAAATATATAATGAAAATTAGAAGTAATTTTATAAATTTAATACTTACAAAACAAAATGCATCATAAAAAGGAAAAAAAATTATTAGAAAAGAGAGAATATGATTACACAAATTTTCACTAAAATTATGCAAGACTAACTTCAAATTGTTAAAGAATCCAGATTCAAGATGCAGATATAGATATATTATAATGTCTTCTATCTAAAAATATCGAAATTGTGACCAGAGAGTGAATGTGCACGATGTAAATGTATGATGTGAGAACCAAGGCTAAATAGGAGTTGTCTGAGCGATCAAGCACGAGTTAACCTTGGTCATGCGGAAATCATAAGAGATTTGAGGTGGTCCTTGAAATTACGAATGAATTCACGACCCGGCAATTCCGCCATCGGCAGAGGATCTCATGAAGGTCTCTTTTGATGTACTGCCAGGGTCATTATGATTATGTACATATTTTTCAACGGTTATAAATCAATCAATATATCATAGTTAAAAGAATCAATCATTTTTTTACATATTCTAGTCAATCCTCTTTTTGTACCATTTTTGTTACAAAATTCGCCATTATGTTAAAAGAGAAATAGCTAAGCGGAAAAAATGTGATTTTTTTAAACATCATTTTCAATGAAATTCAGAAAAGGTTCAGAGCAGGTAGATTCAGAACACGTCGAATTCTTCTTAAAAGTTCGTCTTTCATCGATGGTTTCTGTGTCAAACTAATGTTCCATCCAAAATTGTCGAGTAAGACTTAACAAAGCTCAAAGAATTTTGAAAATGTCACTCAAGCAGGAATTACTTTGCATTTTTATTGTTTTCTCAATATCTCTACACACACATATTGAGAAAAAATATGGAATTTTCCTTCGTCACGAAAAATTTTCCGAGCTGGTCAAATTACAATAAGATCGGCATATCTTTTGTTTCGTTTGTATGCATCGACTCGGCCGGAAACGGGTAGTAAGATCAACACCGGCTATCGATGCGTTTTAGGAAGTGAAGGAACGGCGCCACTACCCACCATCAGCTTTACCACCTCCAGAACCACGCGATGTGGTGGAGGTGGTCACGCTACCAGGTACCATTACCATGCATCGTTCGCGCTCGCAGATCGACTTAGACCGCTCGTGCGATAGCTTCGTCTTTCCATCATCTTTCTTCTATTCTCGTGTTTCGCGCTATTTATCTTGATTCTTTTCTAAATGCACATATTTATGCAAGATTTCCTATTTGAATGCAATCGTCACATTCATCGGATTATGTGATACAAAACTTGTTGATAAGTGATAAATGTTTACAGCATACAGTTATAATAAATCATTAAGAAATTAAATCTTTCAACATTTGCAAATATGTCTAATTTTTATTTTTTTGTATTTTGATTTTGCAAAAATGAGATGCACAAATATGGAACATAAATTTCGAAATTAGATTGAACAGTAGACACTATTTAAACGCGTCCCTTTCAGAGAGTTTCACAATACATAAATACATTCGTTTTAGCGGCTTTTTTCATTGAAATAATCGAGCAAAAGTAATGGAGCTTCCAACAGATGTCCTGCTGCGAAGAAACCACAGGAGAACTCAAAAGAGGAAATGAAAGAGATAGTTGGGCCTACCGAAAAACCAAGATGATGATGATTGCGACTGCGGGATAGTGAAAGTCGGAAAGGTCTTTAAATCTAAAGCGCAGCAGCAGGTACCTCTGCTTTCATTGCTCCTATTGTAGGCACGGAGGGAAAAGAACTACATCGACCGCATTTTGTATGAAAACACCTGACTAAAAGATTTTTCCGTCTCCTCCGTCAATCACCTTCTTCCTGCTTGTCTGCGCCATTTCGATGGCTAGAATTCACTGAGGAGACTAATCGCTCGGACAGAGTCATGGCCCCGACTGGTTGACTAGGTCAGTAACTTATAGCCGCAGCGCCGTAAGAGGCACTAAGCCGAACGAATCTCCACCGAGTGACCTAGCCGCCAGCGGTAGAGCGTCTTAAGGTACTGGAAAGAGGAGCTTGTGGAAAGGGAAGAGAACGCGGAAGAGTGTTGGATATCTTTAAGACTAGGTCGCTCGGTCACACCACTACATAGTTGCACTATTTCGCTCTATCTCATCACGCTACTTTTCTCTTAACGTCACAGATTGCAGTATTGAAATATTAATTTCGCCAGAAGAAAAAAAAACTTGCTGATGTAATATAAAAACAAACGTCAGTATGACTGTTAGGAAAGTTAGTATGATATTTCTGTATACTTTGTGTTATTCAGTAGATTCGGAAGTATTTCAAAAATAGACTAAAAATGACATTTTAAAAAAATAAAAATTTTAAAGTCAAGATTCAAGAATCAGAAATATCTAAAATTTTTTCCAATAAATCTTTTCTAATTTGAACTGAAGAATAAAAGTCTCTCAATTCATTAAGGGATCATGCAGGAGAATAAAATAGATGCAGTGTCTTGAATATTTTAGATCAATTTGAGTTAAATCGATTGGAGTTCGAGAATAGTCGAATGGTGCTATTATCGTTCTACTCTTGCCATCATAACGGTACATATCGCAGCAAATTAGATTTGAAATAAATATAATTTTTACAGTATCTTTCATTAGTATTGGATGCTGTGACTCATAAAAACTCATAGCTTGATTTCGTTAGACATCCGATGTTCTTTCATCCTATGTTATTAAACATTGAATTCAAGCTGTTAATTTGAAAATTTTGTATCTCGAAATCAGAAAATATAAGTATAAAATTTGCAATATACGTATAAACCTTCATGAAATAAAAATTGTCGCAAAGAAACTCTTACTTGGCTAATCTTCTTGAAGACATTAGAAATTATTTATATTAAGAGAGGATTCTTTAGTAACGAAGCTCCTCTTTAAATTTCTGCGATACAAAACAATCGGTGGAGGTGCACGTCGGCGCCTTTTCCGGAGGGTTGAAATCAGGCGACCGGTGCATTAACCCTCCGGTCGTCGACCCTTCGAGCCAGTTACGTCACTCTCCCTCTTCCTCCTCCTTCTCCTCCCTCATTCCGCTGCCCTCGCCCCCTTCTCCCACAGGGAAGCCTTCCCCCACTCTCCCCTCTTCTCTCGGGTAACCGTCATTTTTGACGTCGTAACGAGTCGCGATCTCATTTTCATTTGATTGCGCGAGTATTTCGGTGCTCGCTTGAGGTTACCGACCCCGGTGCATCTACTTTAGAATCGGGTCAGCCGCTTATTATCGTGGTAGGTGTTCGCTCGACGTGGTATTTGTCCACCGAAGCGGGAGCTCTTCGAGATAACGCTTCTCCGCAGGGCGAAATCGGACCGCCGCAATTTTTACACCCGATAAATTTGTCTCGCGAAACACGATATCCTCAAAAGTATAATAGATCATTCCTTCTACCACTTAAAGACGTGTGTTACTCCGCCTAATGTGTTAGCGAGCCAATGAAGCCCTCGAAGGATTCGAAATTTATAAGGGTGAATCTTGTTGCAAAAATTAACAATAATTATTAAAATTTGCAAATTATCAAAATAAACATTAAAATTTGTTGATGGAAAGATGAAAAAAAAACATTTTCAGCAAAAAAATTAAATTAATTCTTAACTATTTATCATTTATAAATAGATCATTTATAAATAGTTTCTCATATGTTATCATATGTTAATGGATATGAATGTCGAAGTCTTTTGATTAGGTCAACCCATGAATACCAATAAATAATCGCGACATGATTTCGTAAGGTCTCATTTATGCAAGAGCAATCGGTACCTGACGTTATAACTAAATCATATCACCGCTATATCGTTCGGTAATACCAGCATGGTACAAAACTGCGCGCACGGGAGCAGCCATCTCTGACCTCTGCGATCGACTTCACCGATATCGATGCCCGGGCAACAGAACGGAACGGCAAATTCTTGGGGTCGTAGGAGAGTGCTAGAACGAGCGAGCGGTTAATGCCCCCAAGCAGAGCGGAGAGTGTCGCGACTGTTGGAGCGGCGCGCACGCGCACGCGCGCGCGTTACGTACGTCACCGTTACTCCGTTTCGCGTCCTCCTCTCTCCCTCTTTAGCCTCCTACTTTTACTATGGTACCTCACGCCCCCACTCTCTTCGCGTGGTAGCAGATACGCTCACCTTCCCCTACCGTCCCTCAGACAGATCGCCATCCCCCTTTTCCCTTCCTCCCCCGTTCGTTGCAGCAGTCGCGCGCTCCGGTCGTTGGCCCCGCGACCACATCGTGTGTATATCCCACACTCTCTTCATCTATACATGTGCACGTATATGCAAGCGTATAACACGTATACAACCCTGTACCATCGTCACCGACCGACGTCTCTTCTACTAGCTACTAGTGTCGTCGTTGCACTTCTACGGAAAATAAAATTGGAACTTCAACAGCCGTCGGCCGGACAACCACGGTTCTAAATTGTGAGATCCTCGCGCGATTTCATTTTAGATTGGAATCGAGAAATTGGAATCCTCGATGTCAATTTTTACCGATCAAACATTACCGCTCTATGTCGCGTGTCTCAGCTTCAGTTTTTTAAGAAATTAAAGATTTTTTCATGCATTTCTTTTAAGCACGATAGGGAGATATTATAATAGTAATTAATTTTTTAATTAAGATCTTGAGACTTTTTTCTCATTGCGGAATTGAGAACGGAGAATAACAGAACTTTCTCGACTCGGCGAAAGTTTCGTTTGATTCTCCTCTCGACGTATTTTTCCTGAAACTATTGTTGAATTCAGTGTTCCCTGTTCGAATTGTTAAGCAAAGAAGAAATTTCTATTATCAACATTTAAAATTATCACATATTTGTATAAATCGAAATAAATTAACACAGAAATATCGAAATTAATAAAATATTTCAGATTTCAATTTTTAACAAACTTAAGATATTGGCCATAGAGATTCTCCAGCCTTTTTCATAAAGATTTTGAGAATAAAACGCGTGCGCAAAGGAACACTCGCAACTTGAGATAGCGCGCGAAGGTGGTCGCCCCCTGACCCGTCACGGGCCATGCACGGTTCGAGAGATCGATGCACCGCATTCCCCCACACACCTCCTCCTTCACCCTTCGCTCGTCGGATTCCCGCCGACCGAGAGGTTCAACAGGGGTTGCTGGCTTCGTCCGGGCATCCACGATGATCACTCGTGGTCCGTAGCCTGATTTTATAATTCTAATATTTTTCGCAAAAATAAAAATTATCTCGAGTCAAAAATTATTTAGATTTACGAAAGAGTGTAGAGATATTTTTTTTTATTAAAGTACTTTTATAGTTATTATATTTCAAACATTAAATATGATCTGAAGTATATTACAATAAATTTCAAAGGAAATTTGTTGTAGGTTATTATATATTAGTTGTAGAATATTGAATTGTGAATTATGATTACGCCATCTCATTTGAAACGAGCTGGCTTCTCTCGTTTGAAGGCTCGAAGATGTAATTCGCCACCGAACTCAACCGGTTGGAATGATCGAAGGCAGCGAGGCTTAACATTGGCAACGCTGACAGTTCATTGACTTGCATCAAACGCTCGTGCCGATTGACAGCCCGGGCGCGGAGGTGCAACGGTACATCGTTCTCTCGATGTGCTCCGCACGAAGTTGAGGTAGGCGAGGTCGCGCGTCTGACGTCACGGCGGAGTTACTCGGCGACGAGCATCGCCAACTTTTCGTACGCATACGTGCATCGACGCGCGGTTGTCGACGCGACGACGACGACGACGATGACAACGTGACGAATACAGAAACATATAGAAGCTTCACGAAGGGTCCCCCACGCGTTGCGCGTTACGTAATCGTCTCGCGAGGTCGCTGACCGATACACAACGGGAAATACCTTCCCGCACTAACCTACCCTTTTCCCAATCTTATTCATTTCAAATATCTCTCATTTTCTTTCATCGTGTCTCCGTAGCGATTAACAAAATAGGCTGAAGAGTAAAGATAAAAATAATGTATAAGTAGGATAAGAATTTGCATATTCACACTTATTTGCGAGTGGGTGGATATTAGAGGTGTATCAACCGTGAGGGTAGGAACCGAGAGCTGGAGGTAGGGCAGGTCGTTCGGAGAGGGTGGCTCCTCCGGTCGGTAAGTGGGGAGAAGGGAGGGAAGAAACCCGTTAGTAGAGCACCCGCGAGCCTCTATGGTAGCGCTCGTAGTAGATACGACGAAGAGGACATCATCTAGAGTTCACTCCAGCGCGAGAGAGAGAAACTGGGAACTGGAGAAAAAGAGAACCCAAAGAGGGAGACGGCCGAGGAGCGCCAGTCCGCGCAAGGGGGACTCTCACTTTCACGCGGTGAACTGCGGGTGAACGTCCGGGAATTAGGTCACAGTGTCCCCCACCTCGGCACGCCAGAGGCAATGTGCCGAGGCTCTATGTTCTCTGTACTAGAAAGAGCCAGTCCACAGCCAAGCTTCGATACAAACGGTCGCTTCATTCCCCTACGAAACTCGCGTTGCACTTGGGTACGCGCGTCCACCGCGAGAGTATCCGAGAAGAGACTCCACGCGAGTTTGATGAACGCGAATTACGTGAGGACAGTGACCGATGCGAGCCACCAAAGATAGATTTCCTGTTTTCGCAGAGACTACTCTCACCTAGGTAGCGTCCATTAGTTTCAAACCGGAGGATACGTAGCAAGTGATAATCATTCGGTTAACCCGCGCGAACCAAACGGTGCGGTGGTTTATCGTATTCGTTCGGTTCGTCAGCGACGCCGAGCGACTTTTATCTCAGCCGGAGTGAATTAATGGGGTGCTTGTGCGAATGTGATCTGGCCGCCCCGCGCTCGGGGACCGATTGCTCATCGGGGTCTTCGTCGGACAGCGACGGTCAGATTGACGAGGGTTTTGTTGGTGATTCGCAGGGCTTCTTTCGTCGGAGCATCCAGCAAAAGATTCAATATCGCCCGTGCACCAAGAATCAACAGTGCAGCATCCTCCGAATCAACAGGAATCGCTGTCAGTATTGCCGTCTTAAAAAGTGCATCGCCGTCGGCATGAGTCGTGATGGTGAGTCTTTTCAATATTTTATGCATGAGAATAAATTTTGTCGCTTGAAATAAATAAAATTTCGATAATTGAATTTAAAATTAAGTAAATCGATATAATAACAAAAAATTTTAATAAAATTTAGTGAATAAAAAAAAATGTCGCAAATTATTTTAAATAACTTGATCTTAGCCTTCAGCCTAAGTATTGAAACAGTTTTAAAGTAAAATATTTTAACAGTTTTAAAATAAAATATTTTATTTACAACTCGAGAATCGCCAATCTTATAATATTCGCAAGCTTGCAATTAACGAGCTCTTTCGAATCAAAATCTATTGTCACACCAGATAAAACGCCGCATAATTCCTCCTTTCCTCTTTCGCGTGTCATTCTCTTCATAAAAGAGTTTCTAAAATTTAGTTTGCCGGGTCATCGACCGTTTGCGTAACGTCTTTCCCCACGACACGATGGAGTGTCGCAACGGGCGAAAGTGGCCAATTCGCCGTTTGAGAAAGCAACAGCGATTATCTTTCAATTGGCGTAATCAGATCTTGCTTTCTTTCCGACGAATCGATAAAATCCCGATCGCCTTTTGTCGAATAATCGGTAATGCAGCTGCGCGAGATGCTGCATAGCATCTTCCGCCCGGATCATTGACCTAGGTCGTCGACATGTCGCGCCGACGCGTATATATATATATATATATATATATATATATATGTATATGTATATATGTGTGTGTTGTGTGTGTGTACAATCTAGTTCTCTCTCGACAAAATTAGAACGCGCTCTTCTCTGAATAGATATGAAACTTTATATTTTTATTTCAATTTTTGTGAATTAATTTACATCGGTGCGATTTTTCAATAATCGTAGCTATTCGACTCAGTGTAGTCAGGAGTATAATCGATTTATCCATTACAATAAATGCGCGTGTCATGAAAATTATGTTTCATCTTAAAAATCAGTGTGAAAAGTGCGCCTACCGATATCAACGCGATTCGCGGGGTCAATAGACGGCCGTTGCTCGTCTGGCGGGTGACTTCGTGTCCGTAGAAAGAGTACCGCTACTCGCCGCTACGTCCCCCGGTGACCCTCCCACCTTCTTCCACCCTCCTTTCTCAGCACCTCTCTGCCGCCGTCCTTCTCACTCCCCACCTCGGAGAACGATCGTTGTCGCTTGCTTGGCTTCTTCGGTCGCGGAACGCAACCATCCCCCACTAACGGCGATGGCGCGCCGTCGCGTGGCGCTACACTCCATGCGGAGACCTCGCGAACTTTGTTTCCTAACTATATTCCCCTTCCTCAATACGCTCAGTCCTCTCCTTCATCAGTTCTCCCCTCTTCAACATCGTCTGAATCCACCTGGTAAGCGCATGCTCCCGTCACGGAGCTACCGTCTGGCCAGAGCCGTACGTGACTAACTGGTCATAGCGCTTCACGCCTTGCTATGGATAACTTGTCACCATCGTCATCGTTATTATGACGCGTTTCTCTCATTTTTGTCGTGTTGTACTTTCAAATATGTCGCAAACCGTTGTAAATGCGATCCTAAAAACACGAGTTTGTACCACGAGATAAAACAATTTGAAGGGAGCTCAGCGCGGAATTGATGAGTTCCAAACTAGAAGATGTTGAAAGTACGTTTGATCGAGTCACCTTCGCAGGACATTTGAATTTTTTTGCACGGTACTCCGGATTATTCAGATTAGATGCGGTCTTCCACTGATATCCCGTTATTATTTGTGATAAGACTAATCGTAAATCAAATTGTACAAAACTTTCTATGAAAACAAGTCAAATCAGTAGTTCGCTTTAGCTTATAAGAGGTACATCCTCAACGTTAAAAATCGATAGTCCACAAATAGATAAAGCTTGGCTATCGACAGCTGCCTGTGACAGAGCAGGTAGCTGGCAAGGGGTTGCACAAGGTCGTCGAGGGTAAGTTACCCCCGACAAAGGAAGTTCGCATCTGCGCATAGAGAAATTAAACTATCTCTCTCACTCCTCGTGCCGGGTGCTACAGCGTTTGACGCGTCGTACATTTGCTCGCTATATCGTGTATATAGGTCGGCGGTACGCCTCGTGCGGCTGTCGCTGAAACCAAGTTCAAGGCCAAAGGCTCGGCAAAGGCCACATTCGCGCGCGATGGTGGGGGTCGTTGATGGTTGAATAAGTAGAGGGGCTGTTGAACGCAACCGCGGAACATCACTCAGTCGGCGGTGATGCTGTCTCGTGTTTGCACGCGTACTGCGGTCGCGCTCGTTTTTCAAACTCCGAGCGGCAAACCTCTCCGTCGTAGCACGCGCTATCTCGCGCCGTGCGATCACTTGGAGTGACCCGCGACTCGCGAGTCAGCCAAGAGGATCGTTGGTGGCTTATCAGTCAAGAACGCGCAACGTTAGAGTCAAGGAGTCCTCGCGTACTCCGAGTGGCAATCACGGTGGTGATCTGATTGAGAGAAGTCAACCACGTGCGTGAGAGTGTGATAGAATCGAAAATTAATCTGAGATTTAACGTGATAACGTTTCCCTGAACCGTCATGGGAGACGAGTTGCCGATTCTGAAAGGGATCCTCAACGGAGTAGTCAACTATCACAATGCACGTAGGTGTCCCTCTGGCAACAATAATGATTTTGACATTCGAGCGGCTTCGATAACGCTCGAACGTATACTTTCTAATTGAAGATTCGCAACGCGCGGAGCGGCAGCGCTTGTACGCGCGTGAGCGCGCGGCACTTTCATCTCTCCCGCGAGAAAGTCGTGCGCTTTCCCCTCTGACTTTTTTTCACCTTTGGCGCGAAACCATATCTGGTGTGACGGTACTCACGCTTTGAATGACTGTTGGTTTTACCGTGGTCGAGAGTCGCATTTCTTTCGACTCTCTCGCGCGCCCGATGCGAACATCACGCGACATTCGTTTGCGCGAAGGTCAGTCCGCGATAGCGACCAGGTCCGTCGTATGATTCACCCATTGATCGCATTAACTATTTATCATCGTCCTTCCTTTTGCGTGCGACGTACGAGCCTCACAACAGACGTCTAACCTATTTTGCCCGTTTCTAATTACAGCGGTACGATTCGGCCGTGTGCCCAAGCGTGAGAAAGCCAGGATTCTGGCTGCTATGCAGCAGAGCTCCCACAGCCGTTCTCAAGAAAAGGCGGTAGCAGCCGAGCTAGAGGATGAGCAACGTCTGCTCACAACCGTGGTGCGAGCCCATATCGACACGTGCGACTTCACCAGGGACAAAGTGGCCCCAATCCTCGCCAGAGCCCGCGAGACTCCCAACTACACCGCGTGTCCACCAACCTTGGTAAATAAGCTTGACCTTTCCTCTTGGCATTGGCGCGGATTACGCAAGCATCATTTTGAGATTTGAACAATCGGCATCTACGCTGACGTCAATAACTACGCGGGCCTTGGGCCGTCTCGATCTTTCAAGCGTTCTACGCGGAAATCGTGCGAGAACCAGGCGACCTCGGTTGCCGCGAAGGAGGAAGCGAGACCCGACGAGAGCGCGTAAATGTTTCGTCTCTCCTCGTTCGTTTCGATCCGCCTCATCTCGCCACGCGAGGACGCCTGGTATGCTCTTCCGAGTAACGATAACGATATGGGCGACCTTCGGCACGATTTAACGATTCGTCGCTTCCTGACCTCGGGATTTGGTTCCTTTTGTTACAGGCATGTCCCTTGAATCCTAATCCGCAACCATTGACCGGGCAGCAAGAATTACTACAAGACTTCTCCAAAAGGTTCTCGCCAGCTATACGCGGTGTCGTCGAGTTCGCGAAACGCATACCTGGGTTTAACCTGCTGGCACAGGACGACCAAGTCACTCTATTGAAGGCTGGCGTTTTCGAGGTGTTACTCGTGCGACTGGCCTGCATGTTCGATGCTCAAACGAACAGTATGATCTGCTTAAATGGCCAAGTGCTCAAACGAGAGTCCATCCATAATAGCAGTAACGCGCGATTCCTAATGGACTCGATGTTCGACTTCGCCGAGAGAGTCAACTCCTTGCGATTATCCGACGCTGAGTTGGGACTGTTCTGTTCGGTTGTGGTGATCGCTGCCGATAGACCTGGGCTTCGCAATACCGAACTGGTTGAACGTATGCACAATAAACTCCGAAACGCTCTACAGACGGTACTAGCACAGAACCATCCCCAACATCCCGATATTCTTCGCGAGCTTTTAAAGAAAATACCTGACCTAAAAACTCTAAATACCCTACATTCTGAAAAACTGCTGGCTTTCAAAATGACCGAACAGCAACAGCAGTTGCAGGCGCAACAACAACACCAACAGCAACAACAAACGCAACACGTCATCACCCCTCAACAACAGCCGCATTGGCCAATGGAAGAGGAGCCTCCAGCTTCCTGGGGTTCAGCTTCGGACGTAACTTTAGATGAAGCGGTGAAGAGTCCTTTGGGTTCGGTGTCGAGCACCGAAAGCACTTGCAGCGGTGAAGTTGCCTCTTTGACAGAATACCATCACGTAGCTCCAGCCAGTGGCCACCATGCATCGAGCGCACCCCTTCTGGCTGCCACCCTAGCCGGTGGGCTGTGCCCACATAGACGACGTGCGAATTCTGGCAGTACCAGTTCCGGTGACGATGAACTTCATCGTTCTACTATGTCCAAGACTCCACAGCCACCGCAGTGTCGCACTTTTCGCAAGTTGGATTCGCCAAGTGACAGCGGAATCGAGTCTGGTACCGAGAAACCCGATAAACCGGCCAGCAGCAGTGCCAGCAGTGCTCCCACATCTGTATGCTCGAGTCCACGCTCGGAGGACAAGGAAGTCGAGGACATGCCGGTGCTGAAGCGCGTGCTTCAGGCACCACCCCTGTATGATACCAATTCATTGATGGACGAGGCTTACAAACCTCACAAGAAGTTCCGCGCTTTGCGCCAGAAGGATAGTGCTGAGGCCGAACCGGCCGTTGTAGTTCAGCACACGCAGTCTCAGTTGCATCTGCATCTAACTTCACCACCAGCGCGCAGTCCACCCACTCAAACGACACAATCCCAGTGCCCGCAAACCGCGAGTTTGCTGAGCAGCACGCATTCCACCCTCGCGAGAAGTCTGATGGAGGGCCCGCGGATGACGGCGGAACAACTGAAGCGTACGGACATCATACACAATTACATAATGCGTGGCGAGGCCAGTCCCAGATCGCCGACGGCATCGCCATCACCCGCAGAACAGTGCGCATCGACGACTACCGTGACTACACGTTCGACGCAAGGATCTCAAGGTCTTCTGCAATGCGCCACCACGAGTTACTCAAACAGATGGCCGGCCACCTCGGTGATCACGACGACGACCGGTGCGCGACAACAGCAACAACAGCAACAGCAGTCTTCCTCGGACTATCTCGCTGTTGTCAACTCTCCGGCTTCGTCACCGCGGTACCTCTCCGCGGCGGCAACTAGTAGTACGAGCACAAGTCCGAGACCGACCTCGAGTACGGCAGCTACGCTGGTGTTATCAGGCTGTCCAAGTAACATGATGGAGCTGCAGGTTGATATCGCGGACAGCCAGCAACCGCTGAACTTGTCCAAGAAATCACCATCTCCATCACCGTCACCCAGACCGCTCGTTGGACCTTGCAAGGCTCTCTCTCTCGAGGCGTAGTGTTCTCGCGAGCTCGAGTGATTTCCCGTAACATGCACTGACGTGCGCGCGCGCGAAATCGGGATGTTCGATCCATTGATCATCAGACGACGGAAACTTGTCGTCGTGATGCGGTACGACCTTCCGCGATCCTTAACTAGAAATGAAAGTGCCAGGACGCTCTGAGCGCGTGACAAACCAAATAATTTATTAATTTAAACTACTTATTGCTAAAATCGCGCGAGAAAGGAGGTGGAGGTTACGGAGATATGGAGAGGATACATCTCTGTGTACAATCACGAGGAAGACAGACGTTCAGTGGCGAGTTGTTTTCTCCAAGTGCGCGAAATGACGATAGACGGACACTTGCACGAAAGTACGATTCAATGAAAGCAACAGTGCCGTGTAGGAGAGTCACCTATCCACCTAAACTACCTATCTACCTGTCTACCTACCTAAAACCTATCTGCTCTAGGTGTACATCTAGAAGCTAGAAAAGCATCTACGACGGAAACAAAAGAAAGGTTGAGTGTTACAAAAATTAATAATCTATCTACATGTGATAATCATGGAAATCGCGCATCCTGTACAGTCTCCACCTCATTCATTGATCATCTACTCTACTATAATTATATTAAATATTATAAAACTAATTAATATTATTGTAATATGTGTAAGGTATCTCATAACCGTAAAAGATTATCATTTCGTGTACGTGTAGAAAAAGACGCGTATGATACTCTTGTGTGTGAACGGTGAGAGAATTAAACATGGAATGAATGGGGAAAAAGAGAGAATGAATGACGGATGAACGTGCTTGTGCAAATGAGTCGGGGCAAATCGAAAAGCTTTCTTAATCGCGGTGGCCGAGAATGGAGATAATTTCCGCGATTTTAAAGAATTAAGAGTTTTGTTATGAGACTGATCGGCCCGCCGCGGCCACCAGTTTGCAATTACCGTACCTTTATATTACATGTCGTGTCTCTTCGTCGGGAAGATGCGAGAAGTAATTATATCCTCTAATCGCGTCGTATAGCGAGATAGGTATCGTAGGCCCGCTTAAACGCGTTATACAATATTATGTGTCGTGTGTGCATGCATGAAAGTCAGATTAGATAGATCGAGACAGGATTGCGAAAAAGAAAGTGAGAAAAAGAAAGAGAATGAGAGACAGGAGGAAGAGAGAGAAATAGAGATAGAAAGGGAAAGAAAGAGAGAAGCCGCGAAGCGTTCGAGCAAAGCGGAGTTTCCGATTAGAACGGTGAAACGCATTGTAAATAGTAGTTTCGTAAGGCTATGTCCTGGTAGGCGCGAGTGAACCTCTTCTGCTTCTGAGAAAAAAAATCGTGAGAAAAAAATTAGAAGATACGCGGCGGGCCGCCGCCGACGTGTTGTTGAGACGCCCGCCCCGCCCCCTCCCTCTTAACCACCCTGCATATCCCAGTTTCAGCATGAACATCGCATCGAATACGCATTATTACATTCACAACACGCTGAGTTGCGAGCGAGTAAATCGATCTTGAAACAGTTGTAGAAACACTTATGCCTCCTTTCGAGACGGACTAGATCCTCGTGGTTCGACCTAGAAGGAGCTCACTTTAATCACGTCCGCCTTGAGTTTCGTGCTCGGTCAACAGACTAACGATTTGAATAGAGTCGCAATAAAGTTCGATCAGATTAAAGGGAAGCTAGTACTCGTCAGGAATGGGGCATTAAAAGCACATTCAATCTTCCGGCTAGAATATAGCCTAGCCAGAATATTCCTAAACACCCACCCTTTCCCCCAGCTTAGAGGCCTCTGTATTTATTGTACCTAAAGAGAGAATGCATTTCCTACGCTGTGCCGCGTGTATCACATCCACCCACGTTTGTCCGAGCGAATCCTCGTAGAATCCTTCTGACTGTCCTTACAGGTACACATATACACACAAGATGGACACATTTACACACAGCGACACATGTGCACACTGAGCGAACACTTATTCTTGTCCTTCCCCCCTTCCTCCCTGCAGACAACCTAGCGTTGATATTCGTAATACTTGTTATGCATAAACTACACATAATTATTATAGTAAACGATACATAAAGTATGATATATTTCCCTATCCATTAAGAAGAATACAAACACAGCTGTTGTTTCTGGTGGAAAAACGAAAAATATGGATAAAATGTACTCTACTACATGCAAGAAATGCAGCCCCGCATATTGCCCAGTGAGCACGTCATTTTGTACGCTTGGGAGTTGTGAGGTCGTCTGAATAAACATTGTCTGGTGAATTATACATAAAAAAAATATTGTCTTTTTATTTACCTCTAATCCACAGCCTTCCGATTTTTCCAAAAAAATCTGAGATCTTGTTTTCTAAGGATAATGAAACCCTTATCCGACATTCAGTTTTATTTGTATTTATTATATACATGTATACACATATTCATATAAGCATGGAATAAAATTTGATTAATCAATATTAGTATAATAACATACGTTTAAAATATTTATACTGCATTTATATAAAAAACAAAAACAAAAAAGGCTCTGAGCAATTACTCTTAAATTAATGTAATCATTATACGTACATGGAGTCACTCAATTAACAATAGTCATATATTAAGTATCCTTAAATGTAATATATGTAATGTCTTTTACAAACGAGCAATTTATACTGTTTAGTTAAAATTCTCATTTAACTTGCGCAATTCTGTGATCATGCCACATTTTTTGAGCAGAACGTCCTGACGTTTTTCTTCTTTAATGCTACCTTGAACTTTTATATAGCCTTGGTAAGTATAATATATAATATTATAAATACGAATATACGATTGGATTTTGCGGATGCGTTACCGAAGACACCGAATCGCAACAAAAGACTTGAATCAAAAAGTTTTTTCGTTGATTATTATATATATTCTCGATTGTTCGATAATCAATTAGATTCGGAAAAATGGTTCATTTGTTTCATTTATTCTTACCCTTTATGTGATTACTTGTTTTACACATCAGAAAAGAATAATAAATGAAAAATGTGCACACATACACACGCGCATACGCACACACGCACGCACACACACATATCAAATTTTGTGCATAAATCCAATTATGCATAAATTTAATGCCATATCACATGTGCAAAAGTTAATTCTGACAAGAATGCGAGCAATAATGGTTTTTAATTGTTTTTCCGAACTTTTTTGCGTGGAACCCGATACACAATCTCTCTCAGTGATCCTCCGAATCCGCCTACGATGAGGTGCGGCATAACAGAAATGGTGGTAACCACCCCGCTCGCGTAAATACCTACATTGGAGGCGCGTGGCGCCCCGTGGGCGTCGGTTGCCACGCAACCTAGTTCTCGCTAACGTGAACTGTCCTATCATGAACTCTGCACTTCACCTTCATCACATCATCATGTCGATGTGCTTCATCATAATTGCTATATCACGCGAGGCCGTTGTATTTTTGAATAAGGAAAGTACGAAAGTAAACTATTACCTAAAAATACCGGCTAGATTTGGAAACTAATTATCCCTTCGAGCTACCATGTTCGAATCTGTCTAACGTAAGTATATTACGACACAACTAACGCTTCGACTCCAATAATAAATATACAATTATGTTAATGCTTTGTGTAACCTATGCCTTAAGACAAATATGGCATTTGTTTATTAAGTTTATGTTCTTTATTATACTATTTATATATTTGAACTCACGCAAGTTAACTCACTTTTACGAGTCCATCATGCATTCGAGATACATCGATGCATCACGAGACTGCAAACAAGCTGTTAATCCGCATTAATTCTCAGACGTCGGAGAGCTCTTTCGAGCTATGCTTCTACCATTCGTCGGTCAGCGCATCGTCGGGCTTCGGATTAAGCAGACAAAAAGAAAACTAAGAGGAAGCTGTCGGGCAGGAGATCGACAACAAGTCGTCGACTAACAATAAACCGCTGAACAGAACTTACTGTCGAGAGCAATGCGATTAACCCGAAGGACGCTCGTTAACGTGCAACCTAGCGTTTGCATTATAAACATACAACCGTATATAGTAATTAAAATATGAACTCGTGAAAAATATTGTCCACTTCTATATTTTCAATTTTTTTTTAAATACACGAAGTGCCTCAAGTTCTAGTGATACTGAACCCATTCCTGTTTCGATTCTCTATTAGCATTAAAAGCTAATACAGAATAAAAATGATAATCATATTTCAGTATAAGTTTCATTGTCTTGTTGTCCCTGTTGACATCGGGAGGAGAACATTATTACAAGAGGGGATGCTGATCTCGTTGGATGTGTCTGCGATCTCGGTCGAAACCTTGAACGCGCTCTGTGCTGAGATGCAGAGTGCGAAGACTTTTATGCGCGGAAATGGGACGGAAGTGCGGGGGATGCGGGGGCTCGTAATGTGAGGGCGTCCTAGAGACTGAAACCCAGTCTGGGAATGTACTCTGCTTGTCCAGGGACAGCGCGCATTCTCTCGAACACCAGTAGAAGGTAGCCTCGAGCTGCACAGCGCCGTTGGTAGGATTCCATCGCGAAGACAATGCCCACCATCGTAGCTCTCCGATAATTGGATTCTAAGTATAAAGCCGGTCCACAAATGTAAATCGCGGACGCAATCGGGATGATTCCCAGTGGGCTTACTCTCACGACCGCACAACTTCTGTTGTACGTTACTCCTAATTAAATTATGTAGAAATACAATATTTTACAAACAAAATTAAAATGTCAAATTTAATCATGCATTCATACTGTACTCGGGCTTTTCAAAGAGATCGCAATCATATGAGCTAGGACATATTAAAAAAAAAAAAAAAAACTTATGTGATAGGATATGCATTAAATTTTTACAAACTTATTCCATCTCTTCGAACAACAACATATGCATGTATATTTTCAATATAATTTCTTCAGAAATAATATGTTAGATCAGAGTACGATTCTTCCATGTAGCCTGGTGTGTAGGATGATAATACCAATGTTTTTTTTATTACTCTCGAAACATTCTTCCGGGTTAACGCACTTTCGTCCTCCGATGACTTATCCCGTTAATTTTCGCCCTTTGACGATTCTCATCATTTCTTCCACGCTCCAGTTTTCTACGTAGCAAGGTCGCCACCCTCACGAAAAACACACCATCCTTACGCACGAAGTGAGCTCGACCTGGCTCGAGTTTTTTTCACCCCTCACCGACCCGAAAATTTACGAGCAATCTGACCTTCGACCTTCTTCAAGAGGTACGTGCGTTGTTTCATAGCCCTCTTCGTCGAGTCTCCCCCGCTGATTCTCCAGAATCCTTTCAAATCCTTTAGGGTCGAATTCACGTACCATTGCAAGATTTAGAACATGTTAGAGTCTTTGATTAAATTTATCTTCATTAAAGTCATTGTACAATATATGCGAGCGTTTTGTGTGGGTGTGCAGTAGCTTATAGAGCATTTACATTTTCTTTATAAATAATGCTTTTTAAGATTTCGCTAATGTAGGTATTGAAGATAATTGAAGAATATAAATAACTAAACTAAAAAATTCTTTTCTTAAATCTAATAATTGCGATTCTGAAATGGCATTTTAAACAAAATGCTTTAATTTAGTTTTTAGTTTTCTCGTACAATAAATTTCTTCGAGTTGTATTAATATATTTCTTCAAGTTCGAATTTTACGAATGGGAAATAAATAATTTCTCAAAAAAATAAATAATGTCACATTCTATTATTCTCCGAATAGAAATATAATATATGTACGAGATAAAATAAGAAAGCTTCAAACTTCATATAGGAAGCAAAGAGGAATGAGCTATATCTTGACCTACCATCTTTGGCCGTCATGCAAGGTATGGATTAATATTTGTGTCCGATGGTGCACGTAAAGAGTTGACCAGTTCGGGGGGAAACTAAAACCTTGAGCCAACAATGAGCAAACACACATTAACATCCATGAGCAATGTCAAACGTCTAGCGAGTTTCTCTCCTCTCACTTTTCACTGTCTCTCGGGTGAATCGTAAAATCTGTTAAGCTTTTACAGTACGGACGGTATTAGTAAAAACGTTATCACTCTACACTGCGATACGGAAGTAAAACGTAAATTTGTAACATCTAATATTTATTATTTGTGACAAATAAATGTTATAAATAATTATATCATCATCACCACATTAAGATATTAACTGTCGTGGTATTAAAAAGAAAATGTTGAAAAATGAGTCTATCTCAATTAATATATTGATAATTGTTTTATCAAAGAATTAACAAAGGATTAAAATTATTAATATATTGGTACATATAAGTTCTTAAGATATAATTCAAATTTGAATAATAAAACAGAAGACTAGCTTGACAACAATAATTATGCACAAGGACAGAAAGAAATGGCTTCGAGAATATGTACTAACCCATGTCTTATCTAGGTCGATCAGATAGAATGTTGAGGTTAATGGAAATAAGATATCGGAACCAGGGTTATGAAAAAAATACAGTAAGTATGTCGAACAGCAGAGATCGTAGATTGAAAAAAAATCATTTCGTTAGCGTCAAAGCACAAGAGAAAATCAAAGAAAATTTCGCTTTTCTTAAGTATATAAGAAAATACATACTAAAATTTATTATATCTCCGGCAATCCTCAGTATAAAAACAGCCGAAACATAATTCGTAACATCGAAATATGCTCGCAAAAGATTTATCTTCCACATAATCCCACAGATTCGACGGTGATGAATGATTCAGGTTCCCGGACTCTTTATCCACGGACTCGCAAAATTTATTATCAATTATTAATTCAATCGAGCCGTGAAAAAGAGAAAGAAGAGGTCTCGAACTCGATTCTTATTTCGAAAAAAAAATATATATATGTTCCTCGAAATATATTATATATTACACACACACACACACACGCACACACACACACGCACGCACGCACGCACGCACACACACACACACATTATTTATACATATGTGTGTGTGTGTGTAAACAAACAGATGGTATGTATTAAGGGACACGGAAGTAGTATTCTGAACATTTCCGCCATTGATATATCATAAGGGATATAAAAGTAAAGCCATCATTCCTGAGAATCAAAAAAACTTATTATGTTTCCGAAGATGACTTAATATATGATCGATTAATAGGGATCAGATATAAATAGAAAAGATGATGAAAAAAAACGTAGAATAGAAAAAAATTTGAAAATATATATAATAAAATAGCATTATGTCAAGTCTGTTTAAACTGTTATGCATGACATTTTATATTGCGATGTACCTCGCGTGCGAGAGTCTCAGTTACACTTTCGAATATGAGCTCTTGAAACGACAATTTAATTGCAATATGCTGTGCAGGCGCGCATTTAATGAATGCAACGAATGCGTTTTCACTTTTCCAGTGCTTTCACTCTCGCAAGTGAGCCACTTTTTCCGATACCAAACACGCGTATCTCGCCGTGGAACTTACGTAGCTAGAATTTATAAACCGATCTTGTAATGCGAAACGTATTGACAAAACATATCCTTCAAAGAAGATATAGAGATAGTTCTGTTCTCCGAACTTAATAATGGCATGATACATAACGTTACGCTAATTATTTTCCTCTACTATAAAAAAAAACAATTTTTTTCATTGGTAAGAAGCATCTTCAATCATACCAAGTATCCATTATCTGTGTTAATGATTTCGCGTGACAGTCGGGTGAAATTTCAATCGAGCGAGAAAAACACTGATAAAACATAATTAACCGTAGAATAAGTTTATCTCGATGACTTTCTTTCCCCTTCTGCAACGGACATTAACCTTTGCAAATCTTTACTTACTAGAAATAGAATACTTAACTACTATTGTGATTGTGACTAGATATAATAATCAATATTAATGGTGCGAATAATAAGCAAAATAATTCAGAGCATGAGTTCAGTTGAATGTAAAATGTTTTTTAGAATTGATCTCAGGATTTTATATGGTTAACATTCACATCGAATAATACAATATATACCTACGTTCTTAACCTCTGTACTCTACTTCCTTCATTTCTTCCGTCCCGAAACTCATTTCGGTACTGCATTTCTACGGTACAAGTCGATTACTCACAGTACCGTTAAAACTCGTTGATATCGGCTCTGAAATGGCCCTGACTAATCCGAATCAATAACCTACTTACCTCGAACCGTACATTTTTTTTAGGTAAGTCTTACATTTTATGAAATACTCGTGGAATTTTGTGTGCTGTTACGTGCGATAATATTTTATATGTTTTCAAGGTTCGATGACCTCCACGAGTCTTGGTTTTGCGTCACCGTACGCGTGATATTTTCGTTTCTTAATCGAAAGCCAAGAAAACACCGTAACGTTCTAAGTCGAGTTATCTCACAACGAAAAAAATACAAAAGCAAAAAAGCTTAGATTATTTTCTGTAATTGATACGAAATAAATTTTAATTTGCGTGATGCTTAGTTATTGATATCGATTCAATGTTAAAAATTCATAAGTCGTGAGCGACTTGTGAATTTTTAACATTGAATCGATATCAATAACTAAATAAACTTCAATCAATAACAAAATAAAACAAAATAAAAAATTAAAGGAAGAAGACCGGCACATAATACGTTAAAAAAAAATCTGCTTTCAATACTGTTATCCACAGTCATCCTTTCGATTCGAGTCATATCTGACTTCAGGGTCGACGAACGCCGCGGGATTTCCTCTTGTCTTCGCTGCAGTGACGAGGCCGAGGTGACCATACGGTATTTCCTTTCGGTCGGGCAAGAGCGCGGGAGTGAACGCGAGCGCGCGTTTATTGTTAGAGAGGAGGAAGAAGTAGTCGGAGGAGGAAGAGGGATATGGAGAAGGAGGAACGAGCAAATGGAGGAGGAGGGTATAACTGTACCATCTTTCCCGAGGCCTGCCAACTCCTTCCAGGGTTCACGAACCTTGTCGACCGAACCAAATTCGAAGGTCATTGCTCCAGTTTCAGCCTCGAGGAATCCCTATACCTCCGCGAATTCGAAAGTAACCGATTATTCCTCTAATTATCAGTAAAATTCGCAATATTTCAGGAAACTTTAATCTCTCATTTTTAATTAAGAGTTTTTTTCTGTGTATGCACATAAAAATGTATATATTTGTGCCAATATAAAGATTTACATACATGCATATAGATACATGCCAATTTTATGTAATTTTTATTTTGATGCAAAGAAGATATTGACAGAGTTTTCGTAATGAGAGACTTTTTGTTCCGACTATACAAAGAGTGAATACCAATTCATACGAGACTAAAAGTCAATTGCACCAATGACCTCTTATTATTAACCCTAATTAGCGATTTCGATATTTTTTTAGATTCGCTTTGATCGTAGCGTGCACGACGAGAAAGAAATTTAGTTAATTACGGTCAACGTTAATCAACGTAAATGAGACTGGTCCTAAATCTTGTTTATTTAGGTTGCTCGGCCATACACCGATGTGTCGGCCAACGTTCGACGTAAGCACAGTCCTTGATAGAAATAGTCGTGGCGATGCGATAAAGAGCTAGCTGTAATTTGAGCTGGCGTTTTGCTGAAACGATAAGGCGCTCATGTCGAGCGCTTCGCGTTAAGCGACCCTGAAAGTTCAAGAACGTTGAGGTCAATGACCGCTCTTTCAAATGATTTCACCATCCACGTATCATCGCTACACCCTTTGAGGTCAATAGTATAAAAAAAAAAGAGAAGATATAAACTTTTGGCAGCTCTACGAAAATGTAAGTGATAATTAAGTGAATCACACCACAAAAAATAAAAGATTGTTACAGTTTCGTAAAATAAAAAACTGTATTTATAAAATATCAACTCTTTTTATCACCTCTATCCTCAGCTTTATCATGTGTACATTATACACAATATAAAATTGTCATATTTATTATTTTTCATTCTCTTTATAATCTACATTCTTATATATGTAAGATAGTACTTGAAGATCTAAGAAAACAAATAAAAATATGAAATTTAATCGAGATAATGAATTAATTAATTTCTCCCATCATGAAACATTAATCATGTGTCTTTTATGGTATCTCATTTAAGTGTGTTGATGGACAAGATAAAAACTTGTATTAGCTACTTGATAGAAAGGGGGGACGAGTTCGCGTTGCTTTTAATTGATGGCTTTCGGTGTCCGGAAACTCGTCATCGGATTACGTCGTATTGGCGACACGACGAGAAGAACCGAGCCGGTCATTGACCGTGCTCCTTAACTGGTATATTTTCGTCATCTTCCCGAAACGCTCGCCAGTCCCCGGGGTCTTTACGCTTTACGTTTCACCGGTCGAGTAAAGCTGCGTATGTACGTACGTATGGCGTGGCGCGAACGCGAGCGAAACCGTGTCGGCCGTTGAACCGACGACTGATACACGTAAACCATGGGAACGTTGCAAGGAGAGAGTTTATCTGGTGGGAGGTGATCATCGGTTTCGTTGCGCGATATCGATCTTAGAACGAGCTCGTTTCGATACGTGCAATACAATCGGACTGTATATCACTGAACAATTAAAGAATTTTTATAAACTATTTATACAGAAATTTAAAAAATATTTAAAACATGTAGGATTTACATATACTATATTTAGATATTCGGATTGATGTTAAACCGATTAAATTTTTCTAAACTATTCAATTTTTTTTAAATAAAAATACCTACTTTCAGATCCATCAGTTACTTTGTACACAAAATTGTCACAACCCTTAATTTATTTCGTTGTTTCTGTTATATTTCGTTATTTCTGTATGTTTCCATGTTCTGTAAAATTACATAACTTTACTAAGATTTTTAACAAAACAAAAAGTTTCTTTTCTGTATATACAGCAAGGTATACAAAATACGAAGCAACAAGATAACTTGGCGTAAGTCTGAAACATGAAGTTCCTTGCTTGGAATCACAACCACAAACAGTAGGTCATTGGCCCAAGAATCGCATATGCCTGTTCGGTTAAAGTATACTAAAAGGTGTGTGTGTACTAAATGGAATCAAAATTAAATAAAGGACAATTAATATTCAATTGGATTATCATTGTAAAACCCGAAAATCTATATAATAAGATTATCACAATGTTGCAGTATTAATTATTATGCAGAAAAAAATATTAATTTTTATTTCTTTTATTTCATCTAATCCTCCATGAAAATATACAGTAAAGTTAACAGACAGTAAAGTTAGATAAGATTAAAATAACCATTTTTCAATTTTCATATTATTATCAAACAAATATATTATTTATAATTTAATTGTAATTTAACTTATATACATTTTTATTGCTTTTCTTTTCGCTTCAAGAAAGAGTATACCGATGGGATGAGCTCATTGAGACTCTGAAGTAACGAGATACAAATAGAATCCCTCGCGATTGCAGCGGTATAACAACTAGAGGTTACTGCCCCCACGCGTATTAGGTCACATTTGCACCCGCTTCAGCTAGTGTTAGTTTGTCCGACCATTACACCGCCTTCACAGGACCGCGGAATCATTGACCTCTTGTTATGTATATAAACCATCACAAACCAATATCTACGCGCCATTTTCATTTCTGCAAACCAAATGGAGAATACACTACGAGGAGAATAAATATTTTATAAAGTGTTCGCAAATATATTTACATATGAAAATTACCAATGGAAAATTTTCGGCCCTCAGCATTCGCGAAAATATTGGCACTACTGTGATTTTAATTAATACGTTCGTAGCAATAAAAATCTAATCAATAATTTTCCTAAAAGAAAAAACCTTATACGCTTTCACTTCCTCGTCCATCACGTCTGCTTTCTTATTTTCCTTTCACATTTACTTTTCATAGATTGTATCGTGTGTTTTAAATGAAGCATCACTGTAAGGCACACTATCAGTTTTTCCTTAACAGTTTTTCAAATTACTTATGAAAAGAATCTCAGTAATCAAGGGATACATAAAATCGATGAAACCTTATCGTAATGAATAATAGCGTGTTTCTATCCGAAGCATCACGGTAGACACTAAACTAGAAAAATGTCAAGAATTAAATGAATTCTGTTCCAGAAACTTTCTTTTATGTTAAAAAGATGAGCAGCAATATCAGTTTTTCATAACAAAAGTTTCGAATAAAAAATATTAAACAAAATAAAAATATTTACTAAATATGTAGCAATACAAATGTTATCACTAGCATTATGCTAGCACTTTTAAGTGCTCTTACTCTCACTTATCTTGACTTGTGAACGAAATCCAACTAAAGATATGCAATTATAAGTTGTAACAGCAGTTGCATTCCACTCTTATTCTAATAATCTCAAACGTATAAGTTCGTTTCGCTATATGCGCTTGAATATATTATATGGTTCGGTAAACGCGAGAGCGTGGAGATTGACTATGACATAATTTGAAAACATCACGTGATACTGTCGGGACCCATTTGTCGATTGAACCGCAACGAATATACGTAATTATACGGTCTGTCGTTCGAAAACGTTGACGGTTCGTTCGCCACCTTCTCGTTAAAATCATTCCAGTCTTTTCCTCCTTTTCTTCCTTTCTTATATCGGAAAAACTTTTTAGTTAGTATCATAACATCAAATGACAATAAAATGTCTCACGAAGAAAAACTATTTGATTTAACAATGTTAAATTTTCAAGAGATTTGTTACATTTACCGGTGACTATCCTCCTCCATATTTTACAATCTTATGCTCAACCTCACGCATGAACGAGAAGGAAATTGGGCGTACTTCTGGCAACTCTTTCGCCTCGACTTGACGTCCACGCCAATGTCTGACCAGCGAAGCGCACTTGCGCTGAATAGTGACGAGGCCGTTGACACTTGTCTACGTATATGTGTGTGTGTGTGTGTGTGTGTGTGTGTGTGTGTGCGTGTATGTGTGTGTGCACGCGCGCGCGTGTGCGTGTGTGCGTGTGTGTGTGTGCAGAAATAGCGTCGATGCTTCGGTGCACTTACCAGTTCCTACCGCTGTTCGATAGGTACTGACCTCACTAGGAGGTAGTCTATGATTTTAAGTCCCTTATAATTCTATTCTTTAATGTAATCCTTTAGGGATTATTATACGCAAAAATGCGTGACTCTTCAGACGTATCTCAATTATTGTCTCTTTTGTTAGAAGTACATTTTGTAACGACGAAGAGCTTTAAGGGGGTATTCTGGTCTAGAGGCATAAATTTTGGGCGTTTTGTCGAGCTCGATAAAAAAAAAAACAAAAAATATTTTTACCATTTATTTTTTTATAACATATTTATTGATATCTTGAAAATACACAAAAAAATTTTTGAAAAAAAAAATGAAAATTAAATAAGTTATAAGCTGGTAAAGTTGGGGGTAAAAAAAAACGAGGTGTGCTGGTTGACACGATTGCAACCCTTCTGGTCATCTGAAACAAAATTTAAAAAAAGATTCTTAATTAGTAAGAATGTCGTTATAGCCCCTACCTAAGAGAAAGTGGAAAACATTTTTTTCGCAAAATGGCGGCTGTTTGAAAAAAAAGGCATTTTCGACTCTTTTTTCTCATGATTTTTAATTTTTTAAAATAGTAAAAAAAATAATTTTGATACAAAAGTGGTAGGGGCGATAGAGAGTTATACATTGAAGGTTGGTACAAAATTTGAAGTCAATCGGTTAAATAGAACTTGAGATATCATGTCAACCATGTTGAAAAAAGTAATTTTGAGAAAAACGCGAAAAAATTTAAAATTTTGAGCAAAAGTTTCAGGCAACCGCAGCGGTCTAAGTCATAGAATGGTTATACTTACATTTTGTTAATCGGCGATTCCTGGTTCATAGAGTGTGTCTTCTTCGACTTCAAAATATATATTTTCGGAAGCTTGTTCTAATTTACGAGCAATTCTAGCTTCCTTAGAAGCATCAGTACCTCTGGTACTCAAACGGCTAAAATAGCTATAACTCCGTAAATTATTAGAATTTTAAAATTTTCTCTCGAGGATATATTCTTAAAGGTCTAAACTTTAAGAATATGCAAAAAAAAATGATTTTTTCAAAATTCTAGACCAGAATACCCCCTTAAGCTTTTAGAGAACGATAAAATTGCATCGTAAACTCCCGAAGCAACAAACGCCTCAAAATTAGATGTTAACTGCGTAATATCATTTTCATTTTCACAGCGGAACATTGTCCTTGAATAAAACTCAATAAAACATTAATACGATCAACGTAGAAGTAGTACGCATTACCGAATTCTAACGAACGTACAATGATTGATTCGATAACCGAAAACTGATCGAGTCAACTGATTAAATCCTGATCAACGATAATGACGCATAATTTTAATGATCAGCGAGTGGCCCGCCTACAGAGATTGAATAGCTGCGCTGTTAAATCGTTTCCTGCTCTCAAGGACTTCACGAGTCGATATCAACTGCTGCGTGTTTATCGTAAACGTTCAAGCGACCGATGCTTTATCGCGAATGGAAGCGTAGGGAAGAATGTTATGCCGCGAATAACGGATGTATAAAGACACACGATATGCGCGATCACCTGTCGTCGGCACTATCGCGACGAGGGTGTCGCAATTACCAAACTAAGGTCCCAGCTACGACGATACCAGTTCTCGCCGCCCGGTATCCGATTTCCTGTTATTCCATGACGAAGCGTCCCCCTGACACCGCATGACACTGACGATTCTGATACCATCCGATCGTGCACGCGTACATACGCTATCGTTTGATATTTTTAGCCTTATCGATCAGAACCTACGTCGGGAGTGTACGGTAGCGAATCGATCGACTAAAATCTTTTCAAATCTAAGAAGCAGAATTCCCCCTTTCTCTTACCTCCGTAGTCATCATAGAATATGTCACAAATACAAGCTGACTGAGATAATTAAAATTGATTTACATAAATGTCACAAAAATAAAGGGATTTATAAAATATTTCGTTGCAGTCGATGTGTATTTCTTGTGTCCTTGCTGACTGTTGCAACAGGTTAGTACGCTGGAGTCCTTTACAGTTACCCGTCGTGGCTACAGTTCGTTGCATCGTAACGGAACTCCAGTTTCTTCCGCAAAAGATCAGTATCCGATCGTAATAATTACATAATTGCGCAATTGCGTGAGAGCAAGAAAGCATCGCTTTTCGCATATCTTTATTTTTCATATTCGTTGTCAGCAACAAAACTATCACAAGATTTTAAAAGAGATTTGCATAAAACTTTTATTTTACGTAAAGATACCAATGCAGAAATATCTTATTATTTTATGACAATCGCACTACTACACACGCGCGCGCACACAATTATTATATCATAGTATGTTTGTTATATAATGTTTCCTAATTTTTCTAATAATTATATCATAAATAATTGTCAGAAACAGAGAACACAAAATAGTTTAGTCAATGCAAAAATTATTTTCTTAAAGATTATTAACACTGAATGTCATGTCATTCATATCAGAGTGACGCATAAATTTCCGCAAAGACCCTATCATCAATTTGTGAGTGATGGTCTTATTTATCCAATTAAGAATAATTTTACTAAATATTTAAGATATAATATTATAAAATATTTAAAAAATAATTTTTTATTAAGATATCATAAAAGATATGATAAAATATTAAAGGAATAAATTTTATTAAGATATTTAAAGAAGCAATAAAAAAATATATTAAATTTATTGAGTTCAATGCTGAAGTTAGCCTGGCAAATATCAAAAATCAATATCAATTATCATTTTAAGAGTTTTTAAATTAATTTCAATCTCGCTTTTTTTTAAATAATTTAATACTACTGTGTTTATAATAGGAACTGCGTAGATTAACAAAATCGCAAGGCTCGAGTGGATCATCATGATAATACAAATCATCATGACAAATACTGTTGGCCAAGCGTTTCGAGGTGAGCCATCGAAAAGCCCTTCGAGGGACAAGTTCATTCGTGAAAGCGCGCCGGAAGTCACGCCACATAAACCAGTTGGGTGCGTCAAGGTCTCCGAAATTCACCTTATAAATAGCTCTAATTATCATTTTGATAGGATAAACGGCTACACATACATGGACACAGGTCATGGACTGTGCTTTTTAACAATCAAGCGAATATCACGTAATTTTTTCAAAGATTATTGTCGACTTGACACACAATGATTTTTACTTTCACTAATTACTTTTTCACAATAGACACACGTGGGTGAGACACGTGCTCGAACGAAAAAAATATATATACATGATTGTTTGTTATCGACGTCAATGTCTATAAAAAAACACACTTACGGCAGATTCATCTTTATAAGCTTAACGATGATTAAGAGGGTGGATGGAAGGGTAAAGAGAAGGAGACGCGAAAGCTGACCTTGCGCGCGCGTTTTCAACGATCTGGCTAATAATAATATACCGAGCGTATTCACGTTCGGAAACACTAAGTTGCGCGTATCGGAATCCCCTTTATTCTTCCTCTTCCACTTTCCTCTTGCGTTGGACTTTGTACGTTTACTTTATTTCCTACTTTTTTGAAATTTTACGTTAAGGTAACAAATGAATAATGACAGCTACGTATTGATAAAATAAGAAAATAAAGTTAGAATATATTTTTATTCCTGTCGCTATTCTAGTGATCCCACCGACGATACTCCAATCTGTACAGCATAATAATCTAAATATGCTCGTGTCTTATCGTAGAAAAATAGATAATGTCATCTTAATTAACATCGTGCGATTGCAGACTCCTTTTTCTTTCGCGCGTCCTCGTTCGTTATCCGCGAACTCTTCTGCTTCGTCAGCTTCTACGTCGTCGCACACGTGCCGCTGCGTTAAGTATTTCGCTAGCCAAGGTCAGCGATAGCAACTTCGCTTCCTAGAATCAAGGGGATATCACTGATAACCAATGGCGCTCATTCGAGATGACAACTCGTGGCTGGAGGTACTCATATTATCTTCCCTCACGGGAAAAGTCCATTTAGATTCTCTGTTCAATCTCTTTAGATCTAAATCGAGCTCTTACGTGAGAAATTAATAATATTTATAATGGAAATGTGAAAGCGCAACAAATTAAAAATTCTCCTTTCGATTATCAGATGAATGTGAACGATTTTAGACTAAGGAAGAAAACACATCGCAGTCAAAATGATGTCAATTTGACTTCGATGTGTCCCTTGGACCATAAGTATAACAAAATGCTAATTACAAACAATAGAGCTTCCTCCCAACTCGTTTTCTAAGGCTGGAAACACACCGGACCAGTCAAAGACAAGACAAGGCTTTTTTCTGTTTTTCCCTGCTCAAAAGTGCACGTAGAGAATACGAATAACCCACACTGGACCAGGCAAAAAACAACAAAAGATGCCTTGTCTTGTTTTTGACTGGTCCGGTATGTGCCCAGCCTAAGATAACGTGCTATTTACACATATCATTGTGCGACCGCTCGTACTCTCGACATACATTGTGATACCGGGCACATTATTATTCACATTCAAATATAAAAAGAAGGCTGACGCATGGTCAGAAGCTGCACTAATCGTTCGCAGTCAGTATGATGCGACCGCAACCTCGACGCCGTCCGATAACGAGGAAAGATTATGCTCAAGGACAAGGTCGCGTCGCGTCGCTCTGCTCCTTGCCTCGCCACGTCTCGCCGCGTTCGCCCGGCTCTGCCTCCCAAACGACACGAGACATTGCGACAAATCCGCGAGGCGGAGATATATACGCGTGCACGTAGCAACATGCTGCGCACATGCGTGACGATACAACATTGATGTGTGCGCCGTCGTCCTTGTGACGCCGTCATCGCCGCCGCCACCGCCGCCGCCGCCGGCCACCACCTCCACCAACTTCGTGAGATTGTCAACAAGAACAAACTGTCAACCAGAATTCCGACGTCGGCGTTCAGCCTTTTAGATGTGCCAAAATCCTACTATGATACTTCTCTAATGTCGATCAAAAAGATCGATAGAGAGTAAGTTTTTACAAAAAAAATAAAAGATCGTAGGCGCGTCAAATTTCATCGGTTTTTTTGTAAATTATTCAATATCGTTGCTTGAATTATCATTGCTTGAATTATCGTTACTTAAATTGCATTTAAATTATTAATGTTACGGAAAACAAATACCGAAAATAGAAGCGGTTTCTATTGGGCTATCTCGCTTGCCTCGCAATTTGCTTCCTTGATTGTCTCTAATTTTAAGCGACTATGTATGCTAACACACGACAGCTAAGTTGTAGCTAACCTTATGCTGTACTATATGTAAGACTAATGTAAACTAGTCGCACCACGTAACCATGCCTCCCTCGCAACAGTGAGTCGAACTCCCCGAAAACTAAAACTGTCGCAAGGACGTAGACCAAAGGCGTTGGACTGTTTTAAAGCGTATATTCGGCGTCGTATTCGACCGCTCGGCCTTCGACGTGATTTCTGGTCAAAAAGATCGAACATCGGCCGGCTATCTATACATGATGCTGACATAATATCTTTATGTTATTCGATATACGGTGTAGAGGAAAGTTAAATAAAATTCGTCGATTTCAAGGGAACAAGTTTTGAGTTACGAAAGAGAGCGGAATGAGATAGAGTGAGACAGAATAGAACAGAAAATTTACTTGAAACCCGGAATAAATCCTTCAAGATTCATGAAAGAAATGAAGTAGCGAATAGGAAGACTAAAAACTGACAGTGATACAATAGATAATGATATATCAGAAGTGCAATTGAGGATGAATATTCGGTTTTATTATTATTACAAACCTTGTTTGGTAAAATTTTGTCGCAAACAGCATTATGCAAGCACTGTACAAAGTTTATTTAAGAACTCGAATCGGTCTTCCGCCGTGTATTCTCTCTCTCATTCCCATATACTTTCTGAATTTTTTGTAATGTCCATGAAGGTAATATATTGTTCAAATATTTTACAATTTTAGTTTTATTTTTACTATAATATATGGTAATTTGTTGTAAGCATTTTATTTTATATAATCATTGAATAAAATAAAAAATCAATTTCAAAAAATTAGTTCTACAATTGTGTTATATCTGTTATATATTAACATATAATATTATGCTCGCATATATAATTTTTCTCATAACCGCATTCGTAAAATTACTAGAAGATAACATGATGCAATCGACGCTACATTTCTAAACAGTTAGTTTAGAAACAAATGATAAATGTACAGAGATATAAGAAGAAACTAATTTGATTAAAGTAAGGATCTTCACAGAGTGAATATTTAGCTATATCGTTAATATTACAGAAGTGTCAATCGCGCGGTTGAGATGAAGATCACTTGAATCTATACTTGAACTCATCTAGCTGAGTCACTCAGCGCATTATTATCGGTCTTGATAACGATGAACACGCGACAAGATAACCTTCCTCATGCTAGCGAAACGCAATCAGACGAAAATTCTGACTTCTGCTCGAATAGGCGCCCGTTCAGAAGCGCGCAATGTACTCGACGTAATACGTAACATACCAAGCACGAATAAGTTTTATGTAATTTTAAGTTTTATGTAATTGCTGTGACATTAGATATCGTATAGAAAATTTTTTTATTAAAAGAGATAACTTGATAGCAAATACGAACTTTATCTTAAATGAAAAATATATACTAGAAATGTTAAAGAATACGAAAACAATGTAGTAATATCAATGTAGTAATGTCAAGCTTCTCCTACCGAGGATAAGATCAGACTTTTCTATGTGAGACATTAATATGCGGACTCTGCGTCAACAAAGCAATGTGATATAGACGGATTTATAATATAGCATCATAAACAAAGATCAAATTTTAAAGATTATTATTTATTTCTCAGGCAGCGATATATCCACCGGTTATATCCACCGGTATGAAATCAACAGGATTTTCCACCATCTTTGTTTGAAAAACATCAGCCTTGGAAAAAAAATTAGTTTTTTTGCATTAGTCATTTGTGTAAATTCTTTTGGCGTGGCACTTCAACTCATCGTTATTTTATTGTCACATGTATGTATATGTGTGCACACGCTCTACTCGCGCCTCTCCTCACCTCTCCTTTCCTCGCGCTCGTTATAGGAAGGTTCCACCGGCAGAGCCGAGTGTCGGTGGCACGTAGTGCTGTTCGATGCGACGTCGTACAAGGACAAGGCCACATGGTCACGGGCGGCCGGAGCGGACACGTTGTATAGATATATATCGACTACTAGTCGTGATCCCCTCCTCCCACCCATAGTCATCATCGCTGCCTCTTGCCATCACTACTACCATCGAAGGCATTCCTATATTACGACTAAATGCGAATGATACACCACCAATGTGTATGACCACGCGCACGTTATTTGACCCTACGTCACGATCTCGTGGATTTTCAGGGTCACGCAAAGCACACGGTAGCGTAAAAGGATGAGATGTGCCGTCTCGATCCTTTAGTCATCATTATAATACTAAACGAAGGTAGAGCGACAGACATCCTGCAACCTTTCAAAATTTTTCAGACGATTTTCTTCCAGCACAGTCATTACGTACGTTTAAGGCTAAGTCGACTGAGTTAAGCAATAACACTGACCTAAATCCTACATTTCTAAAAATATTGTATTTTAATATAGTTTTAACTCTAATTTTTCATTTCAAATCCCCGTTCGAGTCTGTTCAAGATTTACATGTTTCTTTGACTACTTTAAGTACAAACAACATTACGTAATAATTTACGAAAAGCGATCTGGTTACTAAATTTTGAAAAATTATGTGTGAACAGATTTCACGTTTGTGACGTGTAGTAGAAGGTCACATGCTATATTATAGTGCCAACAGAAATTACGAGAAATTAGACTAAAATATTTCGGTATACGAAGAGTTCACAACGAATTGGACAGAGACGACCATACGTATTATTGACTTATTGCCAAACGCAAGGTACACGAAATTGTACACATTGTTTTAGAAATATTCTACGTCGTTTCTACGATGCTTGCTCATTCAAATTTAAAATATCAGCTTAGCGATGCCAGGTAGAAATAACAAGGTTGAAAATACATTACGTAATGTTATTATATACGTAATAGATTATTTATTTTTATATTATATATATTTCTGTCGCCATTTGTTGATGTAACATGTGGAAACGTATCCAATACTGTTGTGAGCGTGAAGTGTTATTTGTCAGTTCAGTAAAACCGGAAATTTATATCAACGACATGAAGTCGAGTTTGAGTTAGAATAGACCCGGAAATAGTCGATAAAAGACAGGGCACGCATGCTTCTATCCTTGACTCGTCTTATCGCAAGGCCAGCTTTCGGAAACACGCCTGTGGAAGAGGTCAATGTGGCATCACAACATTTTATCACGTGGATTATATTTACAAGATTACTGTCTCAATCGGAAAAAAAACTTGAAATATAACGTAATGCGAGCTATATTCCAAAATATTTGTGTAAATGTAATTATAAAGTAAGTTTTATATGATCGATTAAAAATCATTAATATCAAATTTTTTGATATTTTTGCCAATGTTCTTAAATATATGACACTTGATGACAGTAGAGAAAGCTAATTTCTTGATGTCGAATGAATAAAAAATAATAAATTACTTATCGTAAGCTTTGAGAAGTGAACTTCTTTCGATCCTTTTTTATTTTACCTATAATCTTACTTGCTAATTATGTAACGTTTACCGAACACAGGTTTTTGCAATTCTGGTGCAACCCCGCGCGAGAAATTGCAATCTCACCTCGGCTGGCAATGCCAGCCAACGACCTTGGCCTTGCCCGAATAAGACGCGGCCTTGGTGGCCGATCGATGCGACTATCAGCCGGTGCAAGTGCAGCGGGAGGGGAACTGGATCTGAACTGGTTCTCACGTATTCCAGGTTTAGATCACATCGCGTGCATCAATTACGATGATCAGTCCAGCTCGGTCGCTTGAAAACTGTGTCACGCGTCATTGTCGTCTTTTGAGCTTTGATCCTTGGATTCTTCGCGTAAATGGCGCGCGCAATAACTTCACTTATAACTGCGCTTACAGCATATTGCGCAGCTTGACGACGATACAAGTTCCAGCACAGCGAACTCCGTTTCAATCACAAACAAAAAGTCCTTTAAATTCAAGATGTTTACGATATTTCTCGGAACATTACTTTTTATCAATGATACGATAATGAAGATACACAAACATATTATCGTTATATGATAACATAGATATGAATTGTATATAATTAAAGCGCCAGAAAGTGAAGGACAAAATTGTTTTAGACGGTTTTTATCACGTCAATCCTCTAATCCGAAATCTTCAAAACGTCTGACGACGATAAGTATAATCTTATATCAAACTTGGTATCTCGTTTGTGATTTAAACCGCTGCTTCGGCAGAAACGTGAGAAAAGTGAATCGGTGTACGATCTCGAAAAGATCCACATCGATGAGCATGCGCACCCTCGACCTTGGCACGAGGAAATAACGTTTCTCCGCGGCGCTGTCGAAAGATTGCATAATGTTACGCGAGATGCGGCGGCATAATTTCGTTTCATCTCTTTTCTTTTTTTTCTTTAGCATTCACATTCATCGCATCTTTTCCACAGACAAGGATCATCTCATGCCCTCTGAACAAATACGCACCAATTTTTCTTTTCAGTCCTCACAAAAGTGAATAATCTCATTGCCACGAATTAAAATTTAAAAAAAATTTTTTTTCCTGTTTTTTTTCCGCCGCAGAAATGTCAATTTCAAGGAGTGAACAAATTATGTCAGTTTTATAAATTCATATTGTTTCTTACGTAATTAATAGTATTGTAAGGAAATACAAATTTTTTTGCTCTTCCTCCCTCTTTCTCCTATAATCATAAATAAAAAAATTTGTGTAGAATATATTATATATATAGGCTACAGAATAAATATTTAAAAAAAAATTTGCTTCAATATTACTTGTGTTATATAAAAAGAGTGTAAGATATATTTCTATCATGCCATATCCATTGATTTTCAGACATTAGACTAATTTCAATTTATCTTCGATATGTCTACACGCATTTTGTACATCGCGTGATACAACAACATGTGTTATTAGAAACGTGCGTTAATTACTTCCGGCCTGACGATCATACGATCACGGACATTCGTTATAAATGCGACCTTAGATGAGGCCTTGGTTGCTCCGCGCTAAATTTCAAGCTCGCCGATTTAATCAACTGGACTTTGCCACGCGTATGATGCTTAACCACACAAGAAATACTCTACGTACACAATGTAAATTACGAGGCAGACTCGACACAAAATTTTTTATTAAAAATTTCGATTTGGTTAAAAATGAATGGTGAAATAATTGGTATTGTAATTGTTGTTCCACAATTTAAGGTTTGTCAATCTGTTTCCACTGGCGTGATCGAGCCGAGTCTAGTGAGATATCATCGGTTTGTTTGTCGAACGACCTCGCTCGTACATTCGCGGTCACTTGACGTCAGTTGATGCAAATCGAGTGCCGACTTATCGATTCCATCTCACGTCATCGCACGATAGATCACCGGACAATGCAATTTACTGCAAATAGATGTTACCGTAAAAGACTATTATATTATTGAGAATCACTTTGTCGGAACGTAATCATTCATAATGTACAACAGTGTTAAGCTACTTGTTACATCGTAAAGAACAGCAATAAAGGTAAATTTATAAACATTGTCGCCTGATAAAGATAATTATGTTTGTGGATAATTAAAATAAAGAGAGTTAGAGAAATGTTAGTGCTGATAATGGTTCATATATTTTACTAATGAATCAATTTTAAATAACATGTTGCTCTAATTGTGCTACAAATTTTCATCTTAATTCAGCTTTTACAATTTCTAATATAATTAAGAGTAATAATGTGTTATGTCGAATAAGACGTAAAGTCGAATACCTACGCAGAGAATTCATTCTTGGCAAAAGTGCCACTGTGTCATGTCTCAGCAGCCTACATTAAATTTTATAACTCAAGACTAGTTCGCTGTACGTTAAAATGCTAAATTTGATCTAGTTCACAAACAGAGGGACTTTCCTATATGCAAGGTTTCTCTACGCAAGTTCGAACTCATAACAAATGGGTTATCGCTTGAGGTCACAATGACAGTAATGTCTGAAGTTGAAGAGTCAAGGATCCGAAACCTTGTAAAGTTTGTTTCAACTATTACATCTATATCGCGACTTTAGCGACGTTACATGATTGGCATAATATGGATGCAGCAATGTATAATTGCTTAAAATTAGAGTCTACTGACTGAAAAATGTTAAATCTAAATTTATAAAATTTTATATAAAGTAGTTTATATGTTATGCTTGAATACAAATTTTCATAATGTTAATCGACATTATTTATCGACAGTTAAATAAGAAATTCTGACTCTTAACGGAATGTACGATGATTTTGATGAAAATGTACATTTAAATTATACATCTACGTCTAATATTTTACATTTATGAATTCAGTGTCCAAATTCGTTGTTTGTGTAGAACATTTCAAAAGGCACATAAGCAGATATTATTCTCACTAAAACTTTGCATCCTTGACACATAAAAGCTACGACGGCATAACCCGGGTAAAGGAGGCCGTTTCGTTTGCGAATCAAATAGGCTGGAGCAACAATGCCGACGCATAAGAAGAACTCAATAGTTTACGATAGTCAGGAGACTACTTCTTCAAAATTTAACATGTTTCTTGAAACATGTATAACGTCTCATAAAGAAACAGGAATCACAAAGTAATATAACTTGTTTTTTTTTTTTAATATTTTCTTATTATTTTATTTCTCATTATTTTGACGGGACAACTGTTAAAAAAGTGCTAGTTTACCTCGAAGAAGATTTTTTTTTTTACCAGAAAAGCGTTTTTAGATAGACGTCTACTGTAAAATCTGTTCCGAAAACACGCTGGAGCGTTTCGCGGATAGAGCAGCGTGGAATATTCTAAAAATTCTGAAACTCGTTACACATACATACATACACACATATTTTCAGGGTCATCACGTCTTGGCCCCTTCACTTCCGTCGATGACTAACTCTTGTCTGGATAATTCCTGGATCCAGTTGTAATTTAAATTACCGAAAAAAAACATCATGTAAAAATATCGCAAATATAACGAAACCGACAAGATAAATGTTATAAGAGAAGCTTTTACTTACATTTTTTAATAATATTTTTCAATAATAATAATGTTTTCTCACCATAGAATTTCAATCACCATAGAATTTAATTATTTATACGAAGTACACATTGCAGCACAACGGGGGGTAATAACAAATTTTGTTTTTATATGTTATGCGTACTTCGCTTTGGAAAGCTAATATAGAACTAGAGAGATCAAGGTTGCCCCGCAAACAAGTGCTTGACTTTTAGCCACGTGTTTACAGTTGCTGTGCAGGTACTCGTAGCTTATCAGACGTTTTAGTATACAACGAAATTAACATTTCAATCAACGCGTTATGCGCGTGGAATAGTATGACTATAAACGACGTTCGGTAGACCAACTTAGCAACGTTTGTATTTTATTTTCTCTACCTTTTCATGTGAAATAGAAGATACGATAGAATCTACCAAGAACTACTAGATGCGTTTTCTTTTAATTTTCGTTAAAAGTTTCTGTGTATACTATACTTTTTGAAACTTATAATTTGAAGATATTGAGCTATTTAAATGTCCTGCAAATGTTTATATCATTAGGCTAATTAAATTGGCACGGCAAAGTTCGTCTTGTGGAAACAAGATTGCGTTATCGCATTATGCAGCCAATTAAAATCGATCGTTCGACATTTGTTGCCCCAATAATTCAGAGAACCAAGGTGGATTCAAGGCCACGTGACGTGTTTGTTTAAACGAACAATACGACTCGCATTGATTTCTGCGATTCTTCAAGGCTAACCGTAAGAATGCGCCATCATGTATCCAAGAAACAAGCTTCATTTCCTCCACGGCAAATATAAACTAAACTTTTTTAATCTATTGCATAATTAGAAGTAATTATGCAATGATCAATTTTCAACCGTTTGATCGATCCAATTCTATAATTTGTATTCAATTCCGTATTCAGATTCACTTTTAATCTCTTCAATCGAGTGCAGAAAACCTCAGAGATCCTTGTACCTTCGTGTCCTCGAATTCTAGGATCTTTGGCCGTTAAACGTTAGTCGTTCCAGTATATCGGGACGGAGACGTTTCTTGGTCCGACTCGACCGCTATTTTTAGACGTCATTGACATTTGCACGTAGACACATTCGACCGTGTACGCACCACGTGATGGGATCAAGCTCATCACGAATTGTTTTGATCGTCGTGGTTTATCGCAAAAGCAAAAAACATATAAGATAGCTCCGGAAATACTTTGAACTTTTCAAACAAACAGATAAGGTGATCGTAGATTTGATCAAGGATCCTTTAACTAAAAAGTGTGTTCAATCAAGAGGTAAATGTTCAAACAGGGTCTTTCCTTCAATCGATCCCATCACTATTTCAGCGCCCTCTCAGTCGCGCACATTTTCGCTGGTCCTCGCCCACGCATACCCTTCAGAGTACGCTTCTACGGTCGATCAGGCCATAATAATAAGAAGGAATATAAACGCTGGCTTTCTCATTGTTCGAGCTTTGGGTGCGCGGGTGTTTTTGCGATATTTTTGGTATCCCCTGTGACGGGGGCGGCCGAAAGAGGAGAAAAAAAAGCGTGGACACATCATGTTTCGCGAACAATTGTCTCGTTTAGACTCATGCGCAATTTTTCCAAAAATATGGATAGCTAACGGTTGGCAAGTTTATGATCACCATTCTTGGCAACAACCACGATCTAATCTTTGCTTTGCAAAAAGTTGAATACGAAGAATTCAAGATTCTTAAACATGCTTCATAAAGATATTTTTTCTTTCACGAATGAAAATTTATAATGATTTCAATTTATAAATTTGTTGTTCAAGTAAACAATACACATAATGTTATTTTTGTATAATTTTTGGATATATAGATATTTATTTGTTACCATAACTAAATACTCTATATAACTAAATACTCCAATTTCGTTGATGACGTTTGTATAATTTTAATGATCTATAAATTTTTATCTAGGTGATCTCATAATCGGAGTTAAAGTATTAATCCACTAATACTTAAAAGATTTTAAACTAATTTGCTGTTACATTTATGGTAATACGCGAGAAGGAAAGTTTTGCCAATTAGTCGTCAGCTGTTGCAACTGTGTTGTTGCAAAACTACATTGGATAAAGCACATGGGGGAAAAGTATAAGCGAGTATAATCTACTTTCACCAAGCCTCCGCGATAAAGTGGATTTCCGAGTGAGAGTTGTTTGTATCATCAGTACAATTTGGCGTCTCGAAAAGAATCAAATTTCTTCCCTATTTTTTTAGAATAAATTTGAGTCCTATTATTTTCTTATATTAGATTGGTATCTAAGCTGTTCTTTAAAAATACCGTTTAATTAAATTTCATTTAAAATTAAACTTAATAAAAATATAATTATTATAACAATAAAAAATAATTTTAGTATCTATTTCAATTCTTATATTAATTGCGAATTTTACTTGATTTTTTATCATTTTACTTAACTTCTATTATTAAAATTCCATATGAATTAAATCATTCACTAGATTCGAGGGACTTGAAACGTGTAATATGATCGATAAAGGCTCTTATCAGTCGCTGATTTATTACCACTTTCGTCTCATAATTTCTTCGAACATGTTCTGTCAGATCAATGACAAGTTGCGAATCTAAAGAAGTGAGAGAATCTTGAACAACAACGCGTGGAACCCTAATCGATCGGCGCCCTTGACACGTGCTCTCCACGGTTACCCGTGGCAAGTCAATGTCAGAATAATTACAAGTGAATATACGGTGGCGAAATGGCTTGGAACGAATCGCTCGCTTAACCTTATTAAACAATTAAACATCATCAAACACGATTGGTACATGACAATCATATACATATACAAACAATCCAAACGTCCTACTTATTTTATCTTCACTTTAAAAGAAGGAATATTTTTAAAAATTACAATTAAAAATAACTTAGTATTTTTCTCTTTTGAATTCCTTTTTTTTTTATATTATTTACTATATTAATCATTATGTAGTGAATTTTTCATTGTTCTACATCTCTTGTATTTTGCAATGATATTGCAATACATAATTTCTTCTAAATGTGGATTCCAATATTAGTAAAACGCAATATATACAATACTTGCCTGTATCACGTATCGTACTATGATTGTCAGATTTAAAACGTTAAGAAAACTTCAGCATGTGACTTTTCTTAAGCTTATCCTATACACAAGCAACGTTCTGGCTGAGGCTCCTGGCACGTGCCGCGCTCCCTTGCACCAGTTCAGTATCGAGATAATTACAATGTTCTGTGTCGTTCACGGACGATCGGGAAGCACCCGCGACTATATTCGCCCACGTGCTGTACGCGTCGTGAAACTCAAAAGCGGCCATTCACGTGGGCCACGTGGTACGACGCCGCCGTCTCACGCTTTCACAAGCCGCCCTGTTCCGCGTCGATATGGCGGGTCATTGCCCTCCGTGTCGTCGTATATGCAGGTTGTGTAACGCGAACCCAAACAATATGTAGGTCGCGCCTATTTCTCCCGCTTTTGCTCGCCTCGGTCTTCCGCTTGATTACAACACGATTGCGGTTCGGTCGAGAAAAAATGTCAACGGGATAGTGTCTTTTCTTTTGATCACAACTTTCAATTCAATTGGAAGCTTCCTGTTCGCGTTCTAATTCTTCTACCCTTAAATGCTTGACTTAAAATCGGTGATCGCAATAAAAAATTAGGATAGTAAATACAACTGTTGAGTTATATAATTTTGGAATCAGAGTTTTACAGAACTTTTTTAGGCAGAGTTATTTTGACACTGACCAGTGTGTGTTTGAAGATAAGATATTCGGTGGTCAGTCTCATCCACTCTTTCGAGCACAAAAAGTAATATATTTTAAGATAAGGTTCGCTGTGAAAAGCATTCATTGCTATTTTTAGGATTGTTGTGATAAATCTAATCACATAAAACATTATTAAGAGTGTAACTATACAATACAACTATATTAATTACATTATACTCTAATTATAGTGTGCTATCTATTCTACAAGCGCGTGTCATTTTCATTTAATGCGTACAATGAAATCTATAGGACGCCGGTATAAATAAAGTTGCAAGATAAAGGTCTGACCTTGTCAGGCGAGGAATTGATAAGAGTTGTAATTCATATATCATAACCTTGAGCTATGTGTATACGGCTTATGCAGTCTTGAATCGATTAATTTGAAATAAATAATTCCTCGAAGTGGCCTTGCGATTAATTCTGAATCATTTAGTCGCGGATATTAGGCGATATCAAAATTTCGCAATGTTCAGGTCTCAACGATTCCCGCGCGATATCATAATCAACTTCATACGTACGTACGTCTAAAACGAAAACACATTTAACTTGAAATAATAACGAGATAAAATGCCAGTGATACTTGTATGTAACGAAAACAGCGACAGAGATACGACGAGTAGATACGACGAGAAGTATTTTGAATTCTCTGATTAGTATTTTGCAATTTAAACACATAAGCTTCAAGTGTTGCAAACACGTGGAGTTTATATAATCATTGTGAAAAACATTTTTATATGTATCCAACACAGACGTGATTACGATCCGCGTGTGAAACATTTAGTATTTATTTATTATTCTGATTATAATATTATCTATGGAGCAATTTAGTTTGCGAAACTTGTTAGACGTTGGTGCAAGCATACAAATCATCAATCGTGCAGAAAGTGCACTTTCCCCGAGGTATTTTTGCACCGATTAAGAGCATTTCTAACGTTGAAATTCAAGAAGGTGAAACGATCACCGAGAGTTTCACGGTTGCACTCTTATTTTCGTTGACCGTCGGGTTAACGGGTCACCAACACCTCGACTATTCGAAATCTATCGAAATACACAGGCTATAGTAAAACCTAATTATTTAATTGATATACTATAATTCCTGGATATGTATCACGAAGCCGTGTACATTCTTTTAACAAATGCGACAGAGAAATCTTCTATAGATACTTAATTTAAGATTCAGCTACTACTTTTTACGTAAAATATCGTGTTTCTTTTCAGTAAAGCTCAATTGGGAATTAATTGAATATATAGTTTTTTCTATTACATTCGTAAGCTAGAATTCAATTTTCAATAAATATCATAAAACGATATAATTAATAGTGTGGCGCAATACGTCGCTCCTTACATGCTGCAATCCGGAAATAAAGTAAAATTTAAAATTTTTTGCGATCGTGATTGCTGAAAGCCAATTTACAAGCGAGAAAAGGGCAAAGCCGACTGAATAAACAATGCAAATTTTGATGGATGACTAAAGAGTTGAAATGTTTTACACGAGTTTAAATCACAAATATTATAATAATTGAAGTTAAACAAAATCAGAGAATCTCTTTAAATGAGAAATTTTAAAATATGTGCATAAATTATGTAAAATATTATGTTAAATATTATGTTAAATATGTATATGTATAATTATCGTACTTAATATTTAACATATAATGTTATTATGATATGTAACAATATGTTAATAAGGCAACTAAAGCGCTTCAAGAAATACGAACGTGTACTTTCTCTCTAGTAAAAGTAAGAGTTACAATATTGCCAGCGACAAATGCTCATTCGACAAGTTCAGTTTGTTTAGTCAAGGTTGCTTTCTCTTTTGTCTCTATAAAAATTAACTAATAAAATTACTTGAAAAAGATTTTGCGTTATAATCAATAAATATTTCAAATAACATTATGAATACGTATGAGATAAAATTATGCAAAAGAATAATACATATACGTGAACTATTTTACATTTGATATTTCCGATATTATATATTGATATTTCGCATATTATCCACGTGTTACACGAGATAAAAGTAAATCTCTGTGTTCATGTTCTTGAATTAATACCAACATCTTCAACGTTTCCGTAGTGTAGTGGTTATCACGTGTGCTTCACACGCACAAGGTCCCCGGTTCGATCCCGGGCGGAAACAGAGTTTTCTTTTTTGTCGCAGTTTATTTTTTATATTATACGTATTTATTATATATTATATATTTCTTATATTTGCAAAAGTAAAGAGTACCAAAAACAAAATGTTCTCGCCCGGGATTGAATCTTGTGTGTGTAAACCACTACACTACGTAAACTTCGAACTCTCATCGTTGTTATAAGAGAACAAACTTAAAAAATGGTCTCGCAAATTTAATATAAAATCCATGTTTTCATGTATTTTCTAAACTTTTAATATTAAATGCCCTTCGTGACTTAAACTTTTCAAATAAAAATTCTGTCAAAGCCTACTTGGAATAAGATACAATTATCGTTCACGCAGACACGAGATTTCATTAGTAGACGCGTTTTCGCACAAAGATTATTCACCGAACAGTGAATTTAGGAAACGATCTTTATGTGCACGAGAAAATCGCATATGTGCTATGAGAATGCCGGATCGTCGGGGTAGGGCAGGTCGAGCCGTCTCAAGGCCGGTTAGGCACAAGGGCAGCTTCAGTCTAGTGTGAACTCGACCGCGCCCTTCGAGGTCATGCCATCCCATTCTCGCACACGCATCTTTATTTTTCCTTCGACAAGTCAACACGTCCCGAGTTTCTTTGTGTTTCAAGCGCTCGAGAACAACGAGACGAAAGAATCAATTCGAAGATGGATGATCTTTGTATGATCAATTACATCATTATTTAAGTTATTAATCAGTTATAAGCATACAAGTATAAGTATAATTTTCCATTGAATTGCAGCACATAAGTTTTTTCATTCTATATAATAAAAAAAATTTACTCCGTCAATTACCGTAGTATGATAGCTCTAATTGTATTAAAAAGATTTTTTTCTCACTGAACCGAAAGGTCTCAGGCTTAATTCGTATGAAAAGCTCGATGAGCATTGTCATTGAATTAATTGCTTGTTGAGTGGAACAGATAAGCCCACTGGCGCGTATCCCCTTCACTCCTTCCGTCCTCCAGAAGTACCGAATCACTTCATAATTGAACGTCACACGATAGGGAATGACAAACAGATCAAGGTCCTATCAGAAAGAGACAAAATAGCTTCAACGAACAAATCAAACTTTCTCGAAATTATGGACAGAACAAGGAATTGATTACAATATTTTACCCAATTATAAAGGAAACAATAAAAATTTGCTGTTTTCATTTAAGTAATATTTCAATAGGGATTTTTACTTGCATCTTATCGAAAAGAATATTTGTATCTTATCGAAGAGAAAATTGTCACTAATTATGTTTACTAAATAAAAACAAAGCTTAATCAATTCAATTTCTGCAATACTAGAATTTAATTCACTACGATAGTGTCAATTAGTTCTGAACTAAAACATACTGCTTTATTGAACCAAGACAGATTTCGAGTACAATTTCAAGAGACGAAGGGGTTGAGGTAACCGATTCTTGGTGCGAGTTTAGTGGGGCCGAACCTTGACTGGCCAAAGAACGAGTAGGATGGGAAAAAGGGCGGCCTGCGAGAAAAGGAGGGAAAGGGAGACAAAGAACTGAAAGAGCCCTCATTCCTTTAACGCATTGCATGCTCGTTCTCGGCTCCCGGGGTTAACGCACTACGGTAGACACAAAAATCCCCCCAAGGCCGGTGCATCCCTGTCTGTTGGTACGTCCGTTCCATGGTTGACCGTCTCCTGCCCCACCCCTCGGACAACCCCTCAGCATTCAACGCCCCTCCAATGGGACAAACGCACCCACGCGACCGATCTCGTTTCACTTCAGGGCCGCGCAAAATACAGAAATCTGTTTGAACAGATCTCGCGAAACAAGTATGAAAAATTACAAATATCAATCAAACCAAAATCAAGTATATATAAAACAGTTATTACTTGTTAAAACTTCAGCAACAAAATAATCGGGTTTCCGTGATAAAAAATAAATTCTGATGTAAAAAAGCATGTGTGTGTGATGTAAGAGAAAAATTTTTTCGATAATAATCTTACAAAAGGATAAACGAAATAGAAAATTTGCCTTGTTTTATCAATCACGAATTGAGATCGTAAGCATGCAGAGAAGGAACGAAGAGGAAGGAGAAGAGAAGAATAATCGAGAGTAAGGATCGCATATGGATTGGCATGAAGCGACGAGTGCATCGGGTGAACGGCCGGCGGTGCATCCAGACTGCAGACGTCCAATAAAAATATCTTACGTTAGTCGTTCTCTCTTCTGACTATCGCGTCTACCCTCATTCATCGCCAAATTATTTTTATTGTCGAATAAAAATGTGCAGCGCTTCTTACCAATGTTAGCCGACCATGTTCTCTTACATACAATTAAAGAACTAACAGAACAAAAGTGGTAGAGAAATTCTTTCCTATTACTTTCATGATTATTAATAAGTTAGATAACATTGATAAAAAAATTCTGATAGAATTTTCACTCGACGAAAGTTGAATACAAATGATAGTTGAATAAAATTTCCCAATATTAATTTTAGGAATTATATGTAACAAGTGTGCTGTCGGTTGATAGTGTTACCAATATAAGACCTATTTCAACTAATTGCAATTAGAATCAGTCTACAGTCATCAATCATCAAACAGTTCACGAATACTTTCCAATATTTGTTTATATTAAATTGATTAAAGTTTAAACTCTAACTATATTTAATATTAAATACTATCACAAATATAGGGGCCAATGATCCAGATGGACTTTTGCTCTGTCAAGTGCAAGTCGAGCGCGCTATCTTCTCCTTATTGATACGACCGTAGGACAATGCACTCACTACCGACGTAAATAAGTACACAAAAAGACAAGGCAATCGAAGCTTTTAACTCGATTTGCCGAGATCTAAGAATCGCTTTCGTGGATAAATTTTCCACGTCTTTTTTCCCTAATGCAAAAGGCTCCTGATTCACTCTAAATTATTACGAGCCAGCCGAAGAATGGTGTATTCTGGTCGAACAGTATTGTTTTCCTGCGACGCTACGTCGATCGCAGATTTCTGGAATGGCCGACCGTTAATCCCGGGAGTCCCGACTCGATCCTAAAAATATCGAAAAAGAACTCACGGTCGGTGCATTTCGCTGACAACGCTAATGCGCAAATAATGTTCTGAATTTTTTTACAAAATTTGCAAGATACTGAAACAGACATTGATTTTCATACAATCTAAATCAATATGAAAGAATATTGAAAAGATACTTTCTAAATATATTATAAATTCTTTGATAAGTTTCAATTTAATATTTTCTTAGCGAAATTTTATTTTAAAAATAATTATTAAATTTCAATTTTTGATGACATCAATGATTGAATGAATTAAAATGCCGTTTATGAACAAATTTGGATATCCTAAACAGAGAAACGTCCTAAATTTTAGCTGAGATTTTTATCGTTTTAGACATTACGTCGTACGTCGCTTGGTCGCAACTGTCGAGATGATTCGTGATATGAGTCACTGGAAATATAATCCGAATATATACGGTCGGCTATGACGCACAAGGTCAAGGTTTCAAACGGTTATCAAGAAATAAATTAAAGTACCTCTTTGTGCTGTCTATGGCACATACTGGCGCGACGGCAAACCAAAAGCAACAATGATTCTATAACTATGCACATAATACACGGCTAAGAGCATGAAGATACATCAAATATTATTTTTCGATTATCTTCAAGTATAGAATCTCCGCGCGCGAAAGATATATTTACTTCAATTTGCGCACTATCTTGTACACGTCTAAATTTAATACATTATTAGGCTTAATGCATTATTAATCGATAACGTAAGCGTTATATCTACTTTTTAAGCTCACATGACAGCTACATACATAACAGCTATATGCTGTTCTAATAGACAATGTTGTGAATCATCGATCAGCCGCAGAATAGCTAGTTGAAACATTAAGTGCACTCAATTTTAGAAATTTCTCCTATATCAGGCATAAATTGCCACAATGTAGACTAATTAAAGAATCGATCCGGCGAACCCATGAGAGTAACTACGTTTTAACCTTGTACACATTATGTTCTGGTAAATATCATTTTAGGATTGATCATCATTCTAAAACGATTCTCTTAATAGAGAACAGAGAAGGTAAATCATTCAGACGACCTCCGATTAAACAACGTCAGTAAAACGGTCATGGTGACCCTCGATTTGCTCTTACCTCGTTGAAGAACAAAATCGATGCGTCGAGCAGTGTCAATGTCAGCTGTAGGGCAGATGCGACCGACGCCGGGAGACGGGAAAGCAGCAGCCTTTGACATTACGTCATCGTGACGTTAGCAACCCCTTCATTGCTGTTACTAGATTTGCTCCGGCTTACCCTTGCTACGAACGACCGACCCTTTACCCTACACTCGGTTCGTCCAACCTGCGGCGTGGACGCACCTTCGCGTCAGTCCAACCTGTTGATCTAGTTGAGAATAAACTCGATCCCTCATTATGGAAAATACCATGATTGTGGCACGAGCGTGCGTTCTCAGGTATCGATTTACACCCGTCAGCGTCATCGAAAACGAAAGAACCGATAAAATGTCGCTCGATTAATGACAGTGTCTGCTTCACTCTTACTTATTTAATAGACTGTGAATGAACGAGTTAGGCAATTTAATAATAAGAATGTATAATACAAACTACTATAAGGCACCATTAAATTTCTAAAACTACGATGTAAATGTATATAACTATTACTATATTACGAAGCAAGCATATTAATTTTATTTGCAAAATTTATTGCAATATTAATACAATTATCGAATCCCAAACAAAGATACATTTCATTTTTTCTTAAAAATTTTACTTATGTCGTTTCATGATTATTGCAAACCATTGAAAATAAGTGATTAAAACAAAATAGAACAAGCAAACAGCATGTCGAGACAAAATAAACAAAAGAGAAGATGAGGAACAGATTAAACATACAAAAAGGTTAAAATAAGAAAAATGCAACAAAGGTCACACAAACATTTTTGCTTGAACATCTTCATTAAAACAGCATTCTTTTTCAATGAATAAAATAACGTCTCTGACAAAGGGCATGTACAGATGTATAGAATGATCACTAGACAATACATAGTATCGAATTATCACTGGACAACACATAGTATCGAATTATTGATGTTATTGGACAATTTTCGGATGGTCCAAAACTAAAAAAAGAATTCCGGTCAAGTCGAACTCAATACGCCGCAAAAATAATTAACGAGTTTTTTTTCGTTTTGTAAGTCATACTTCGAGCATCTGCCCAAAACTGAAAGCTGTGCTCCCAGTTTAAAAACAATATGACTTATTCATATTACTTCTGAACGATAAAATAACCTCAGTCTCCAAAAAATCTATGATATTTCATCAATACAATATAGCACAAGCTTGATTACAAGTTTAAATTTTATTCGTTAAACAAAGTGTCGGATACGATAAACCGCAGACTGTGAACAAAGGTGGCGAATATACGGTTCTTCTTTTTCGAGGTCACCCATCGCTCGTGCCGTACCACCTGCCGTACCACAGCCGAGCTTACGCACCACCCTTCCTCTATAATGCTTCGATTTTATATAATGGAAAGATAATGATTCTCCCATATATAGAATGATGTAATGTAAATAACACTCGCTTATATATAAACCGAAATATCAAAGAAAGTCATTACAAATTGAGTCGGTATTAATTACATAATAAACGGTAATTTATATCAAAGATACATGATATAAATATAAATTGTAGTTATCTTATGACACGATAAATTACAATAACTCATTTAGTTTTCGATCTACATATATTTGAAGTAGATAGGATATTCACAAATAATAATTTAGATATTATTTTGCTCGATAAAACGAGGTCATTTGATTTTTAACGATCCCCTGAACTTACTACATGCAACCGTCTGTCGTGGGTCACGTAAACGCGGGTGCGCCAAGGGCCAGGTGTTCTACGTCGATTTTGTGGGTCGTCCTGGCAGACAGACACCCCGAATTGTGCGTTTGGCACATGACTGGCGGCAACATATTTTGCCCCGTTTATGTAGGTCACAAGTTGCATGGGGTTATAACATTCAGGGCCGTAAGAGCCGAAACAGTCATCGGCTACTACGTTATGCACCATCTGATATATCTAAGGAAATAAAATTTTGCTTTGAATACACTTTTCTCAATCAATTTCTGTCGAAGACAGATGGAAGATTACACTAGAGGATACGCTGGAAAAAATTTAAAACTAAAGTTTCTAATCACTGATAGATAAAGACACAACTAATATCTAAAACAATGCTACATTATTTCAGACTTGCAAAAAATTGTGTCCTGCAAAAAAACTGTAACAAGATATAATAAGATAAAAATTCTTAGTGATAGTAGATTCTTTCAAATTTAATAAACCTCCTAATCTCGTAAAGTCATGCGATAAAAGTTCCAATTTCGAAAAAAAAATTTTACACAGAAATTTTATAACCATGGACACGAGCCTGACATAACGTAATGCGGTTTAATCGAGCAGGTGTTAAAAGTAACGAAGCACCCGCTGCCAAACCTGAACCACCTGTCCATTTTTATCAAACATATTACACACGTATATTCACACTTTGGGGGCAACATGTCCGCTCGTCCACGTGCAGGAGGAAATGAGGTAGCGTCGGACCACATGTTCCAAAGAAGGCCGGAACTGATATTTTTGCACATCTTTCATTTAGCGCCTAACGGTTAAGGATTACTGATTGTAATGCTTTATATAATGGATCACAACGGCACATAAAACAAATTCATCAATAACTCTAAATTATGAGCAATAGAAAAATGAATGAAAAATTATTTATTTATTATTTTCGATTCACGATACATACACACAAAATGCATCAATCACATTAATAAATTAACTTCTTCAAAGAAATTTTGAAAAATTTGATTTATTTATTAAAATACTAAAAAAATATCCTAAAACTGATTATATGCAGGTGCGACCTCTTTTATGAGGTCTCTTCTGCGTCTTGACTTCTCAAGGCAAACTGAGAAAGAGAAATCGTCCTTCACGTTGAAATAAGCCATTGGTCCCATTGATGGTCTGAAATGACCAATAGACGACCCTTCAATTGCAGACAGATGTCCACCATCGCAGAGTTACGAGATGGGAATAACGACAAAGGACCAGGCTTTAAGACGTGATTATAGCGTTTATTGTTAAGAAAAGGTCTTGAATAATGTGCAATTTAGTTGTAGTTTGTAACAGTATGACGAAACTTTAAGAAACCTCACTCCCTGGGGAGTTTCTTGCTATTACTAATGGTCTGGGATATATATATATATACACATACATATAAGTCAATTGATGTATTACCATATTCGTGTTGACACATAACGTGTACGTGATGCAGTTACTCCATTCGCTTAATTTAATTAGCCGATAACATGTTTTCATTAATGTAAAATTATCAAGTAAAAATCTAATGTAGTATAAGAATTATTAATTACGACCTCGGACGGCGATCCTATTGATATCGTCAACAATAAAAAAATTATGTCAAGGTTTCTTGTAATATATATTACACATATATTTGACAATAGTTGCACGCGATGTTGACATAGGTAATTCTGTTTCAGCACTTGTTTGGCCGTAAAAAAAATATAAAATAAAATATAAAATAAAATACATCCGCGCATTCATTCTTGATTTCACGTCTTTATGAAACTAGCAATAAATTATGAGAAAATGTAAATTTTATACAAAAAATAAGGCATGTAAATAAACTATAATGAGAGTTATCTTTGATTAATTTGAACTACCGGAAATTGAATATTGACCTCGCTTGACATCGATCTGGCATTTCGCGGCGTGCTGAATAATACCTGAAATGATGAGTAATATGATGAGTGACTAAGATTTCTTCTTCCTACTTCCACTACTCTTCCGAATGATTTCATCATACAACCAGATGACGATTAAATCTTATACAGTATGTCAAATTGGGTCATGGGATAGTTTAAAAATAATTTGTACATACATGATACAATTCAGTCAAAATGACTATGTTATAATATCAAAATTTTTTGTTGCATTTGCGATTATAATTAATGTGATTATAATACCCACTTATTAATCTCATCTGTTATTTAACATCCGATAATATGTACTTAATCACTTCTTTCTTAATCTTGTTTCAGTAAGGACTGTTCATAAAGAAAATCCATTTGCGAATAAAGACATGGAATAAAGACATGGAATAAAGACATGAATGAAAGTTATGGAGATCATATTGTAAATAACTAAAAATAAAATAAAAGAAATAAAAATGCTCGATTATTACCAGTGGTATGTTTAAATATTCTGAATTTTTTATTTAATCATTTTTTTTTAATTATTAATTATTAATAAAATTTTAACTATAAATTATATTGTTAATTATTATATTAATTATTAATAATCATGATTAATAATAATAATCAAATTAATAATAATAAATACAAATAAAATAAATGCATTTATTGATACATTCAATAAATAGAACTGATAAACTTATTCTTGGTATTAAGCATCATATAAAGTTTTACTGTTGTTCATTATAATTGCTAATATTCAAATAGTTGCTATAAATGTTGTTTATGAATTACATTAATAATCATATTCATAAAAAAAAATGTAAAGAAAGATGACTTTAGAAGAATACCCTTTCTTCCGCAACCTACAAGAGCACGTGAGGTCAATATGCGTGGGTTGTTGCACCGGGTAAGTTGTCGGATCGATACAGCTTGCACCGGGGTGCACAACCCAGCTAGCAACGACCCACCATCACATCCCACCACCCTATCCATAGCAACAGGCAGCTATTTACGCGTGCCAGGTTAACCCGTTACGCGCGTGTCGCTCTCTAATTAAATGATGACCGAGCAATCAGCATCTTTTATCTCAAATTTCTAGAAACATTAGAAGAGAACTTTTCTCGATATCAGAATTATAACTGAATTAGCAAAAAGTTTACGGAAATTAAAAACTTTTTTTTAGGCATCTGTCGCATATAAAAATCTTAAAACAGCGTAAGTAGTGGGTAAATCTTTAACATTATAATTAATATTTTTAACGTTATAAAATAAATCGATCATTTAAAACAATCTGTATGCGCATAAAAAAGTCAGATGTTATATGCTGCAAGTAACTGCAGAACTGTTTTCCGAATGTTTTCATAAAAAAGCTGAGAAAAAAGAAGGAAAACGCAGAATAATTTTTTATGCGGAAAAATAAAGTTTTGATTAAATTGTAACCAGTGGTGCAGAGTATCCGGAAATGTCTATTGGGCAGGGCAGCGATTTGACCTTTTGAGAAAGTCAGTTAACTACAGTCAGATTGGAAGTGGGTGTCATTGTGGATGGAAGCGCAAGTACAACCGAGAAATGGGTTGAAGGTTAAAGGTAAAACGTTACAACTAGTACTCTCATCCTTCGTGCCATCTTGTGCGTTCTCATCTCTTCTAATATAAAGATATGTTCTACCACCTTTAAGAGCGAGAAAAAATACGTCACATATTTATCGTCTTTCATTAATTTTCAAGATTACACTCTATAAAATTATTCCCTGTAAAATTTTCGAGATATATAAGATATTCTAATAAAATTATACAAATCTAAACGCGAGCAATTGTAATTTGTTCTAATTTTCCGATTTTGAATAATCTTGTATAATATAAACATAAAACAAAAATAATAAAGAGGAGAATAAAACTAGTCAGAATCGGTCTTGACTTGAAGACCAAAGTTTTCTGAGAGGGTGGCAAGATCCTTAATGGTATATACAAATAGGGAGAGGAACAAGATATGAATGTGTATGAGAAGGTGAGGTCATTTTCACAGCTAGCAACCTCCAAATTCCCCAAGAACGCGCACGTGCCTACAGTATCTTCTTTCCGGAGCTATTTGTTACTCAAGGACGAAATTTTGTCTGATTATTGTTATTTTAATAATAATCTTTATTCTCTTCAGCTTCTTACATGCCAAGAAGAGGTTATTGTTATTTTATGAACGAGAAGACCTCGTATCAAACATCAAAATTAGAATCTAAAAGCCACTAATGAAAAAGAGAATCATTCTTTATTAAAGATATAATTTTTTTTCCGCGGATTTATGTAATATCGTGTGACAAGAAGGAACTCATATTACTTATTATAAGTATTTTTTATAATAAAACGTGTAATTTATATCTTTCATTTCGATCAAACAACATTTTTACTGATGAAGTAATTAAAGAACAGTGTGTGGGAGTTCTTTCCTCTTTCTCGCGTATGTTTTTCCTCGTAAAAGCACTTTTCCTAGGAGACCGACTGTGTGTTACGACGACATCTAGTACCAGAATGGCAGTGAGGTGGATCGGAGGCCAAGGCCGAGTAAATTCGCCCTGTGGGAGTGCCTATCCATTCAAAAGCTTCTGTATGGCTTCTCGACTCAACGCTCGACACTCGACACTCATCATATGAAGTTTTATAACGGTCGTGGCTACTAAACTGCGTAATTTTTCTGCCCTACCTTTCTACAGTGTTGTCAACAAATAAGCGTGATATTTTATATTTTATAATATTAATATATATCGTATATTTTTAAGATTTTTCTTTGTAGTTTATCTCTTGCGCAGCAAGATATAATAAACTACTCCAATACACAATTCACATTAATTAAAAAAAATATTCATGAATAAAAAAAGATAATATCTCATTTAACTCCATGAATGACTAACCTTGTTTTGCCAGGATTAAGTTACATATATATTACGTAATCTATTCGTAAAAGTAGTCGTCCTTTCATTTAAAAAATAATGATACAATGTCATCCTATAACACGATGTCATCCTTCGTGTAAAAAAAAATTAAAATAAAATATAATTATAAATAGTTGCATATATAAATAAATAAAATACACACACACACACACACACACACATCTTATTTTAATTTTTTTATAACATTTAATAACATTTTATTTTAATTTTTTTAAATTTTAATTTTTATTTTAATTTTTTTTTACAGGAAGCATATATATATATACATTTGCAATCAATTGAATTTCTTTTCAGAAAATGTTACTCGACCTTGAGCATTGTAATAAATTTTCAAACAACAAGCTTACTTCATTAATCAAATTATTTTTTTATACAAATCTTTTGTTATTTCGAGAGTACAATATTATATTTTAATGCTTTACAGCAATGTCACACGTGATTCGACCGCGACCGTGAACCGTACCAAGAAAAACGGTGCGGAGAAAATGCGCACCGGTGATCGGACCTTATCAGTCATGTAACACAAATAAACGGACTGAATACAAAGAAGCGAATACAGAGAGGAGAAGAAATGCGGGGAGGAAAAACGACGTAATATCAAGTTCAAGGACGCAAAACACGTGACTATTCTATCACTTTACATGTGTAATCGAGATACATGTTAATTGAAAAATCATGTAGATTACATGGAAATAGTAAACCTCACGTGTTAATGCTAAAAAGAACAATACTATTGTACTATTGGAAAATTTTCTCTTTTTTTATTAGCTCGCAAATATTTCATGAACTTTTTATCAGTCTTGATGATAAGAATCGATATTGTATAAAAACAAAAAATATACATATTTATTTTAAAAATATACAATATATACATATATATTATATATATATATAATATATATATATATATATATATATATACATAGGTATATATTTGTTACAAAATATACAAAAACTAAACAAATATATTTTCTTCGATCACTTAGAAAGCAAACGTGATACATATAATTTTCAGAAATTATATGTATAATCATATGTATAAGAGATCTAATTTCTGAAAAGCAGAGCTCTTTTGCATGATAAAAAATCACGATTGAATAATAGGTACATTTTGATACAAACGCGCACGCGCTCAATCTATTCACGATTATGTACAATGTCAATCCGAGCAATTCATATATTACTCTGATAAAAAAGCTGCACAACGCTTTCTCGGAACATACACGACAAATACATAATAAATTTTTGTCTATCAGATATAGACACTAAAATAGAATATATTAAACACTAGAAATTATAAGACGATAATCTGCATAATCATTGCGGAAGAAGAAATTACCTTCTGGTCTGAGTATGTACTTATATAGCGCGAACATTCACGGGTTAACGGCGCGGCTCGTTGAAGGTTAAACTTCTCGACCTTCGACGATACGTCGATTACTTGAAAATAGCCGTTGTTGTTGGAGCAATGTGCGCGACACACGATGTCCTACGCACACTCGTCTCATCAGAGATGTCCTTCGCGGACGTTCTTTTAACAGCACACACGTACACCACCGGCCGCACGCGTTCCAGCATAGACGTACACGTGATCGGCACTGAATACAAGAATAACGTAATAACAAAATTTTCGATTAATCATAAATTGCAAGGCAAGGTTACACTTTATAGGTTTATTTCTGGCCGATTAGCTTTAGCGTAATGAAAAAATACATAGAAAGAATTTTTATTTTAATTGGCAGTACCATTTTATTCATTAAATATTAAACGTCATTCTCCCATTACATGTTCATTTGTGTGCACAATCAATTGAAAGCATTACCGTATGCCTATTGCCAATATTGCCTCCTCTCGCGGTTAAGCGACCAAAGTCCAGTTACGACTTCCCCGGAGGACGATATCCTATTGATAGGAACAGAATAAAACATTGCCCTGTGTTTTATCGGAACATTTCAGTGACAACAACGTGACGAAGCAACATATCGAGCGCCTCAAGTCAGCGCTTCGGTTTTAAAATTAAATTACACAGAATTTTCGAAGTTTTCTCGTTTGAAGAGTTTCAATCCTTTCGCTTACAAAGTTTTCAAAATTATTAACACAAAAAGTCTCTTATATTTTAAATTTGTTCTTAGCTCTCTAAATGAATTGGCATTTACTTTAAATTGGCACTTACTGTTTAAACTACAGATTTTAATCAAAGTTTCATTTCTTTTGGATAACTTCACGTTTAATAATTTTATATTCGACGTATTTAGGCTAACGATTTTAAATAAAGCTCAAAAACGTCCCGTCGTTATTTCAGACACGTTACGTACATGTTTACGATTTATCATCTGTGTTTTAGCTTTGTGTACATATGTGCTTACCTTCTAATACAATTTAATTAACAAGTGTATTCTTTTGTAATAATCCTGCCTCATGCAAATGATTATCAATTTTGTCGACACATGAAGAACAGTCAAGGCCGCGGACCTCTCGTTTGAATATAAATTGTACCAATTAGACTCACCTTTATTCCCGCCGCGTCTGTTTGTTCGCTGATTGGTCGAGATTACGGTACTGCTATCGCGTTTTAACTCCGACGCTAAACTCCTTCGCAAGGTCAGAAGAAACTGCTCGCTCTTCTTATTTGAGTAAAGACAACGCGTCGCAGCATAAGTAAAATATTCTTTCATCCGTTGAATACATCTACTTTTCGTTTCGCACCTGTTTGCTTCTATTAATAGTTTCACTTTGGAAACAATTACCATGTATGTACGAAATAAAGCTATAATACTAATCTTTCAATAAATATTAAGGAATAACGGTAAAAAAATATACAAATAAATTAAAAAAGATGTTAAATTAAATTATTTCAGAATATATAAATATATAAAAGAATATATAAAATATATAAATTCGTTACTTCTCATAAATTTATTTGTTACCGAATTAAAAATGAGCAAATTTAGATATTACAAAAGAAAAACAAACATTTTCGTATGAGCGTAACTGTAGAAGGAAATTGCGGTTTATGCACGGTCGTTGTTCTCACAACCATGTGGGTGCATCGCAATCGCGAGATCATTGCCGATCTTGAAACACGACGCGTTGCACGGATGTTGCGGCGAAAAGCTATCTCATTCTTACCGACGCTTCCGTCCGGCGAACAAAACACTCGCTAAAAATAAGTTACGGACGAATTAAAACAAGCGGATGTCTTTGACTTGACAATTATAATTTGCTTAATAAATTTTATATTGGCATGTTAACCAAAAAAATGTCCATTCCTAAGATTCAAGTCGATCAATTATGCAGATTGCGTAAGCATGATATGAATATAACAAAGGTTGCCTCAATTATCAGCACGATAACTACATCGATCGCATAATGCACAATTTCAGAATATCGATCGAGACATTCTATATTGTATCCTTCAAGATGTAAATGGAGATAAATATTATCGAAATATTCTCAACAAATAAGTATTATTGCATAGCAGTAAACCTACTTTTCTCACAAAATAAACGCGAGTACACATACAAATCCTCTTCCTTCTCCGTACCCTCATCATGGAGAAAATCACATACATGTTTGTTTACGTTTTACTTGAACGTTTTTATTTGAAATCACTAAATTCGTATTTATTTGATTCATTCGGTTCCGTAAATTTAAAATTTATTAAAAAATACGCTGTAAAATGATACACGTTACTTCTTCTTAGTGTTGTATCATTAGAGTGAAAATATTGTAAAAAATGTTCCGGTTTGTAAATCATATAACTGCAAAAGAATCCAGAATGACCTTCAAAGAATGAATATCTTTTAGAAGAATGACATCTTTCAATATTAATACTTGAAGGACACCTTTCAAGTGAGAGGACTCGAGTAGCGGTACTGGGAACGATTTGTAAAACAGATATCAAATTGATGTCTTGCAAAGCAAGACAATAGAAATCAACTAAAATTTTAGATATCAAATCCAACGTTTCACATATTCGACTCTTAAGATTTGTAAAATTCGAAAAAAATTTTTTTTTAAAGAATATCACTGATAAAATTTACACTAGATAGACACTAGATAGAATAACATTACAAGATCGCGGAAACAGGAGCCTGCCATGCTGGTGTCCGATTTGAAAAACGTGGTTGCATGAAAGTAGCCGGAGGGGAGGTGATCGCGTCTCTCATTCACGCCTCCAACGGTATAACGGATCCGCGAGATTATTTATACGATCTCACAATGGCAGTTACATAAGACGCGTCGTGGAACTGGAATAGCGGGAACTGGTCTCGAGCCAATAATTGCTGCGTCTTAATCGGTCGACGCTCGTCCTTCGGGGAGAGTGGTTTGAAAGAGAAACCCGGGAGCAATCTTTGTCGAAGACGTTCTTTATTTATCCGCAAATCGAACACTTCCGGTTTCTAGATCATTTCTAAAGCGCCACCACTATTATGTACAAAATCTAATAAACACAGAGTTCGTACGTAGAATATTATCGTAATTTAATCATCACATATTCAATGATATTATCAATAAACTTATCAACGATTTAATAGAACAATCATTATGCTTAATCTTGTCTAGTTTACTGCAATAATTGTTTTAATGAATTACTGAGCCCAAGGCCAATCATTATACATAAAACTAAATCAGATATCACACGTACCTCCCTTGTGTAACGGAGCGGTTCGGACATTGTGTTGAACAAAAGTTATAGGACTTTCGTCAATATAAACGAGCGAATGCTATCTTTCTCAAATGGAAATTATCTTCGTCCTAATTCCACACTACAGTATTTCAAAAGTCATCGGCACATAATTTAAGCGTAAAGATTCATCATTAGCAAGGTCGAACATACATTCAAAAATTTAGGGCAAGTGTTTCTTTCCGCAATATAAAATACATATAATTTTTATCGATTTTTTAATCTTAATTAACAATTATTCTAGTCTAATTTTAATATAATTATATATTATTCGACGATGAGAATTTAATGATATGTTGGTAATTCGCTAAGAGTATCTAGAAAAGTTGTGCCACCGACTGAATAATTCGCGTGCCAAGGTATGTGTTAGACGAGCAACAAGATTGTGTGTTCGCGCGAACAATGGAACGTAAACTAACTTCAAAGTGGGTGAACAGGTCACGCGGTGGAAACGGAGTATCGTATCTTGTGTGCTCTTTCTCCGCAGAAAGGCTCGAGAGACGCGAGCATATCGAAAGTCAGTTTATATGTGCGAAAGCTTCAGAAACGATACTCTATTGAAATTTCTTACTTTCGCCGCACATACACGCGTAAATAGATCTTTAAATTTTAAGCTAATATCCCTTCTCCTTATATCTATGTAAATTTAGATGTACAATATTTAATTTTTTCTTTTGCAATTTATTACTTCATGTTACGTGTCATTTTACTAAACTAATTCATTTAGAAAAAGAATTTCAGAGTGCATACACATGAATTACTTATATTCTGCAAAATAAGTAATACTATAAAAATTCATGATTAGAGAGAGAACAATGAGTTCCGCGTTAAATGTCGAAATCTCGGGAGATTCGCCATTTTTGATCTGGCAACGCTTCTCCGTTTAACACCTTTCACTTCGATATGCTGAGACATCGAGAGATCGTGGCGAATTATTTTTGAAATAACAGCTGCATCACGATCAGCTGCAGTGGTGCTTGATTGTACTCTCACTTTCTCTGCGATATTGCTATCGACCCGGTTTCCGAGGACACAATTTGTTCTGCCAAATGGGAAAGTGAACGCTGCCATGAACATCGTTGCTTTTATGTTTGTTTGTGCGAGAGAAATTCTTTCCAAAGGAGTGGCAGGGCCTACCTCGGATCCATACATGATATCGTGATGAGAATAAATAGATAAGACTAGAAGACGTGTAGAACTTCATACAGTATAGTTATTAATCGTTTATAGTAATATTTTTTGTAAATTAAAACAAAACTTTTAGTCCTTGAGCATCTAAATCACTTGAGTCTTGAGTCACAGACATAATAAACGTATTGAAGACAAAAGAAGAAAACAAAAACTATTTCGAAAACCCCTTTGAAATTACCGTAAAAATATGTCGACCTTCGATATGAAGAAACGATAAGGCCAAGTCAATAATTGTCAGGGACAACTTCATGTATACATCTATATGTTGACGAATGTCTTATAATATTTCCGCTTTTACGAGGTCGTTGTGAGTGGTCCTCGCATGCCACTTCGTGCACGTTTTATACTTTTACGATTATTGTGATACAAAGCCTACCGAACGGCACTGATTGATAATAATTGCTAGTGGCTTGTAATAACGCAACATAAATTTTATGATAAAAACACGTGTATTTAATAAAATATATCTATTATCTCTCCTGCATATTAACAAATTTTTTCTATTAATATAATTGCAATAAAATCTATTAAAATCTATTTAAAAAATTATGGTAATTTAAAAAATATGTGAAAAAGATTAAGATATTTCTTGATATTAATATATTTGTTCATTTCCAATTATAACCAAAGCAATATAATCTAAACACATCAATGTAAGGCAATATAATTAATCATCAAGTGATATCATACTTTACTACCATTTATCATTCAAATATTTCCCTTACTTTCAATCGTGGGTATTATAAATCCTATATGCCAATGTATTTTCAACTCCATTGGAACTGGATCGAAAGAAAGTTGTAGGCGGTCGCTAATCGCTACAATCAGACGATCGTTAATATCAGTCCACCTTCACGATGTCGC